>CM039597.1:33055109-33426887 GCA_022457205.1 Saccharum spontaneum
GTCCGCCAGGCATCTCGATCGGCTACTCCGCGTGGCGACCGACGCCGTCTCGCGGGGTATACGGGATGCCACCGAGGTACGATTAATCTGTTAGCTTCTTTCGTGGCTCTCAGTGTCTTTTTTCCTTGGTTTCATTATCTTTTTTGGTTTCTTTTGAATTAGGAACTCAAAGAGGCCTCCCGCCGAAAGTCACTCTTCATCCGGAGTGAGAGTGGTGTGTGGGCGTCCCTGTCTCGGCAACGGGCCCTGGTCGAGGAGACTCAGAAGAGGCTCGCCGATCGGTCCGCTGAGCTGGCGGAACTGCGCACCGCCTTCTCGACGGTGAAGGAAGAGGCGATGCAGGCGTGGGCGGCCGAGGCCTCGATGCGCACCGAGGCAGACAAGGCTCGGGAAGAGGCTGCCCAGGCCCGCCGAGACCTCGAGCCCCTGTCGGCGCGGGGTCAAGGAGCTCGAGGAGGACGTCTCCCAGGCTGGCCGTCAGCGGGACGCCCTCAACGTCCAGATCGGGCAGGTGACAGCCCAGCTTGGCGCGCTGAAGGGCGAGGTCTCGGTGCTGAATGGGGCCGTCCAGGAGAAGGACGCGGCGCTCCGGGCCGCCCTCCAGGAGATCGAGGCCCTGAAGGCGGCCGTTCGTGAGAAGGACAGCGCCCTCCAGGGGCTCGAACGGAAGTGCGGGGGGCTCGGCGACGAGGTCGTGGGTTTGAAGACTCACGTCGAGGGTAAGTATAATCTGTTGTAGTTATGCCGTCGGTGCGTCGTATTGGGTGCTAATGTTAGCTTGTCGTATTCCAGAGCTGGAGCGCGAGAACCAGGAGGCCCATTCGACCGCGAACTCCCTGCAGAGCCTCCTGGAAGCCGAGACCCGGAGGACCCAGTTGCTCGAGGGCGCGATCACCACCGTGTGCGACGGTCTGGGGGTCGGACCCGACGCCGACACCGGAGAGGACGCCCCAGGGAACTGCTTCATCCGTCGGATGGCCGCGCTAGGTCATTTTGCCCGGGAGAAGATACGGGACAGCCTCCACCACGGCGTAAAGAGGGCATTGGCCGTCGTTCGCTCTGGTTTTGTGTTCGACATGGAGCTCGTCGCCGACGGCTTCATCACAGACCCGGAGCGGACGGACGCGGAGAACGCAGATGCCTGCTTGGATCTGATCGAAGCCGCGGAGGGGCCTGGGAGCCGCCTGGCCTCGCTCTTCGAGCCCGAGGTGGTGCCGCCTGCTGATGACGAAGGCCTGTGAGCCAAATCTGGGCACGGAGGCCCGTGTAACAAGTTAGTTATTTTGAATTTTGATCGTGGTGGCCCTGGGGGCCTTAAGAACTCAAAACTTAAACTAGTTTGTGACGAATCTAGTTTTATTCGAGCCTTTTTTCCCTTTCGGCCTGGGTTGTGTTCTCATACGATTTACTTAACGCGCAGTCACGCCCTTTGGCGTGGGGAGCGAGTGGAGGTACCGTAGCCTCGGGGGCGTAAGCGATCTCGCGGCTCGACTACCCTTGAGCTTCAGGGTGCTCTTGCGGCCTTGTAGATCGTGTGAGAAACTGACCTAAGCGGCGGGGAGTGTGCTACTCTCTTTCAAAGTTAAGAACCGTCATAAGACCTACTTAGCGTGCGGTTGCGCCCCTAGAAGGCATGAGGGGTGAGTGGAGGTACCGTAACCTCAGAGGTTGAAGTGATACTCCTGACTCGAGGGCCCTTTCGAACCTTAGGGTGTTCTTGCGGCGAAGTCGATCGAAAAAGCGGTTCTTAAATTTTTGAAAGAGAGTACAAGTTTTTTCAGGGACTGGGGGGTCCCCCTTTTTTCAGGGACTGGGGGGTCCCCCCCTTGTAGCCCCCGAGGGAGGGTCGATTCTGGGAGTGCAGAGTCGATCCTTCCTCACTGTGAAACGAAAGTTTGAACATCGCTGTGGTCTTTATTGATGAAAAAGGGAATACAAGGCCTCGAGGCTTTCTAAGGAAAAAAGCGACGTAGCTGTTCAATGTTCCAAGCGTTGGTGAAGATTTCGCCCTTCTCGTTGGATAGCTTGTAGGTGCCCGGCTTTAGTACTTCTGCGATGATGTACGGTCCTTCCCATGGTGGCGTGAGTTTGTGGCGTCCCTTGGTGTTCTGGTTCCGACGTAGCACCAAATCGCCGACGTTAAGGTCACGCCTGCGTATGTGCCTGTCGTGGTAGCGTCGGAGACTCTGCTGGTACCTGGCAGAATGCAACAAGGCCACATCTCAGGCTTCCTCGAGCTGGTCGAGGGCGTCCTCTCTTGCGGCGTTGTTATTTCCTTCGTTGTAGGCTTTTAACCTTGGGGATCCGTACTCTATATCTGTCGGAAGCATAGCCTCGGACCCGTAGACTAAGAAGAACGGAGTGAACCCCGTGGCTCGACTCGGCGTTGTTCTCAGGCTCCACAGGACCGAGGGTAGCTCGGCGGCCCATCTTTTGCCGTGCTTGTTTTTAGCTTGTCAAAAATTCTGGGTTTCAGGCCTTGTAGGAGCATGCCGTTGGCACGCTCTACTTGGCCGTTTGTTTTTGGATGAGCTACGGCCGACCAGAGCACGCGAATGTGATGGTGGTCACAGAAATCCAGAAACTTTTTACCAGTGAACTGGGTGCCGTTGTCAGTGATAATGCAGTTCGGAACCCCAAATCGATGGATGATGTCGGTAAAGAAAATCACGGCTTGTTCGGACCTGATACTGGTGATGGGACGAGCCTCGATCCACTTGGAAAACTTGTCGATTGCGACAAGCAAATGGGTGAAGCCACCAGTAGTTCTTTTGAGCGGTCCGACGAGGTCGAGTCCCCAAACGGCAAATGGCCATGTGATGGGAATGGTTTGTAGAGCATGTGCCGGGAGGTGGGTCTGCCTTGCATAGTACTGACACCCTTCACAGGAGCGTACTAGCTTGACGGCGTCGGAGACCGCGGTCGGCCAATAGAACCCTTGTCAAAAAGCGTTTCCGACGAGGGTTCGAGGCGCAGCGTGATGACCGCAAGCCCCCGAGTGCAGGTCATTGAGCAGGTCCCTGCCTTCCTTGTTTGTGATGCAACGTTGGAGAATGCCCGTAGGGCTGCGGCGGTACAGCTCCCTACCGTCTCCAATGATCACAAAGGTTTTGGCCCGTCGAGCGATCCGTCGAGCCTCGGTCTTACCCGAGGGGAGGTCCCCTTGGATAAGATAGTCGAGGTACGGTGCGCGCCAATCAAGCTCGACATCAGACGGTGGGGTCGATCCCTCTACCTGCATGGCCTCGGCCCCGGTCGAGGGGGCCTCTGCCCCTGGTGGGGGGTCGAGTGATGACCCGTCGACCCCTCCGTCCGATCCAAGGTCGACAGATGGCCGTTGGAGATCTTTTGCGAAAACGTCGGGTGGGACCGTAGCTCGACTTGACGCGATTTTTGCGAGCTCATCGGCGGCCTCATTATACTTGCGTGCTATGTGGTTGAGCTCGAGGCCATGAAATTTGTCCTCGAGGCGTCGCACCTCTTGGCAGTAGGCTTCCATCTTGGGGTCGCGGCAGCTCGAGCTCTTCATGACTTGATCGATCACTAGCTGGGAGTCGCCTCGAACATCGAGGTGTCGGACCCCGAGCTCGACGGCGATTCTTAGCCCCGTGACGAGCGCCTCGTATTCGGCGACGTTGTTGGATGCAGGGAAATGGAGCCGGATGACGTAGCGCATGTGAACTCCGAGGGGTGAGATGAAGAGCAAGCCCGCGCCTGCTCCTGTTTTCATCAGAGACCCATCGAAGTACATGGTCCAGAGCTCGGCCTGGAGCTGTGTGGGGGGGAGCTGGGTGTCGGTCCATTCGGCCAAGAAGTCCGCCAACACTTGTGACTTTATGGCTTTGCGCGGTGCGTAGGACAGGGTCTCGCCCATGAGCTCGACCGCCCACTTGGCAATCCTACCCGTGGCTTCCCGGTTCTGGGCTATCTCTCCCAGGGGGAAAGAAGAAACCACAGTAACTGGGTGGCCCTCAAAGTAGTGTCGGAGCTTACGCCGTGTCAAGATGACAGCATAAAGCAGTTTCTGGATTTGGGGGTAACGGACCTTGGTTTCTGAGAGTACCTCACTAATGAAATAGACCGGCCTTTGGACGGGCAGGGCATGAGCTTCCTCGGCCCGTTCGACGACCAGTACTGCGCTGACTACTTGTGATGTCGCGGCGACACAAAGTAGGAGCGGCTCTCCTGGGGTCGGAGGGACGAGAATTGGCGAGTTAGTGAGTGCGACCTTGAGTTTGGTGAGGGCTTCCTCAGCCTCGAGGGTCCAGGAAAAATGCTCCGATTTCTTTAAGAGGCGGTACAGAGGGAGCGCTTTCTCGCCGAGGCGCGAAATGAAACGGCTGAGCGCCGCTAAGCAGCCCGTGACCCTCTGTACGCCTTTCAGATCTCGGATGGGGGCCATCTTGGTTATGGCAGAGATTTTTTCTGGATTGGCCTCGATGCCCCGCTTGGACACGATGAACCCCAGAAGCATCCCTCGGGGGACGCCAAAAACGCACTTTTCTGGATTGAGCTTGATATTTTTTGCTCGAAGGCATTTGAAGGCGATGTCGAGGTCGTTTATTAGATTGTCGGCTCGTTCGGTCTTGACTACGATGTCATCGACGTATGCCTCGACGGTTGGTCCGATGTGTTCTCCGAAAACGTGCTGCATGCATCGCTGGTACGTTGCCCCTGCGTTCCGGAGACCGAAGGGCATCGTAACGTAGCAATACATGCCGAATGGGGTGATGAATGAAGTCGCGAGCTGATCGGACTCCTTCATTTTTATCTGATGGTAACCGGAGTAGGCATCTAAGAACGAAAGAGTTTCACATCCCGCAGTTGAATCAACGATTTGATCAATGCGTGGCAAAGGAAAGGGAACTTTCGGACATGCTTTATTTAAACTAGTATAGTCTACACACATCCTCCACTTCCCACTCTTTTTCTTAACTAATACAGGATTAGCTAGCCATTCGGGATGGTGAACCTCCTTGATGAACCCGGCCTCCAGTAGCTTGTGGATCTCTTCGCCGATGACCCTGCGCTTCTCCTCGTCGAAGCGGCGCAGGCGTTGCTTCACCGGTTTGGACCCGGCCCGGATCTCCAAGGCGTGCTCGGCGACTTCCCTGGGTATGCCCGGCATATCCGAGGGACTCCACGCAAAAATGTCGATATTTGCGCGGAGAAAGTCGACGAGCACGGCTTCCTATTTCGGGTCGAGGGTGGCGCTGACGTTCAGCGCCTTCCCATTGGGATCAGCGGGGTCGAGGGGCACGAGCTTGACGTCCTCCGCGGGCTCGAAGCTGCCGGCGTGGCGTTTCGGATCGGGAATCTCGTTGGCGAGACTGTCGAGGTCTGCGGCCAAGGTTGCCGACTCCAAAACCGCCTCGCCGTGCTCGACGCACTCGACGTCGCACTCGTAGGCATGTTCGTATGAGGGCCCCACTGTGATGACGCCGTTTGGGCCGGGCATCTTGAGCTTGAGGTAAGTGTAGTTTGGCACGGCCATGAACTTGGCGTAGCACGGGCGTCCGAGGATGGCGTGGTATGTCCCACGGAATCCAACCACTTCGAAGGTGAGGGTCTCCTTCCTGAAGTTGGCCGGTGTGCCGAAACAAACGGGCAGATCGACCCGTCCGAGGGGTTCTGCCCGCTTCCCTGGTACGACACCGTGGAAGCCCCCGACGCTAGGTTGCAGGCGCGCCCTCTCGACCCCCAGGAGGTCGAGGGTTTGGGAGTAGATGATGTTGAGGCTGCTTCCGCCGTCCATGAGTACCTTGGTGAGGCGCGTGTTGGCGATGACGGGATCAACGACAAGTGGGTAGACCCCCGGGTTGGGGATGTAGTCTGGATGATCATCACAGTCGAAAGTGATGGCCACCGCGGACCAATCAAGGAAGCGAGGGACCGCCGTCTGCACGGAGAAGACCTCACGCCGCTCTCGCTTGCGCTGGCGCGCTGAGAGGCGGGTTGAGGGTCCTCCGTAGATCATGAAGCAGTCGTGGATCTCGGGGAATCCCTCCTCCTTGCCATCACCCTTTGGGTCTTCCTTCTTGTCGGCGGCCTTGTTGCCAGCGCCCTCGAAGTACCTGCGGAGCATATGACAATCCTCGAGGTTATGGTTAGTGGGCCCCTTGTGGTAGGGGCACGGTTCTTTGAGCATTTTGTCGAAGACGCCCCCGCCGGGGGGGCCTCGAGGCTTCTTGCGTTCGGCAGCGGCGACAAGCTCGTCGGTCGGGGCCTCGAGCTTGCCCTGCTGGCCCTTCTTCTTCTTGCGGTTATTCCTTTTGGAGCCTCGGGCGGAGCTCGCAGGATCGTCGGTCTTCTGCTTGCCAGTGCCCTGCTCGCCGCCAAAGATGGCACCAACTGCCTCCTCGCCGGCGGCGAAGTTGGTGACGATGTCCATCAGCCCGTTGGCAGTGAGCGGGGTGTGACGCCCCAACTCTCGGACCAACTCCTTGCAAGTGGTGCCCGAGAGGAAGGCCATAATTACATCAGAGTCGGTGACATTGGGCAGCTCGGTGCGTTGCCTGGAGAAACGCCGAATGTAATCCCGGAGGGATTCACCTGGCTTCTGCTTGCAACTCCGGAGGTCCCACGAGTTGCCGGGGCGCATGTAAGTTCCCTTGAAGTTCCCCTCGAACACCCTTACGAGGTCGCCCCAGTCGTGAATCTGTTGGGGCGGCAGGTCCTCGAGCCAGGCTCGAGCGGTGTCGGAGAGGAACAGGGGGAGCTGGCGGATAATGACTCGGTCGTCGGTGGCCCCGCCCAACTGACACGCCAAGCGGAAGTCGGCGAGCCAAAGTTCGGGTTTGGTCTCGCCGTTGTATTTGGCGAGAGTCGTGGGAGGGCGGAACCGTGCTGGCAGTACCGTTTCGCGGATTGCCTTGCTGAAGACCCGAGGGCCCGGAGGCTCGGGTGAAGGGCTGCGATCCTCCGAGCTGTCGTAGCGCCCGCCCCTGTGCACGTGGTAGCCTCGAGCCACACCGTCACCGTGCTTGCGCGTGCGGCGCTCGACGACGTTGCCACGGGTGTCTCGAGGTTCTTGGTCATGAGCGACGGGCTCGGGGGCGGGAGCCATCCGGATTCGTCGGGCAGGTTCGGGATGAACCGAGGCCTCCCTCTCCTTCCGAGAGGGCTCCGCGAGCCGCTCCGAGGCGGGCTCGCGTCGCCTCGAGGCAGAGCTCTCTGCCTGCTGCAGGGCAGCAGTCTCGAGGAGTTCTCGGATCTCATCTCGAGCCCGGCGCGCTTCGGGGTTCGATGGCTCGGGCATGTTGCGGAGGAGCATGGCGGCGGCGACGACATTCTGGCTGGCTCGAGCGAAGACCGGGGGATCGGTTATCCGGTCCTCGTCGATGCGACGGTTGACGTCGCGAGCTCTTTCGCGAGCTCTTCCGCCAAGTACGCGTTCTGCGCGCTCATGCTCAAGAGTTTGTTGGAGTAGACGCAGATTTTCTCGTTCCTCGTCGAGCCTTTCCCGCAACTCGCGGACTTGGTCGAGCTGCGCCCCCTGATCCGCAGGGAGCTGAGCCTCGCCTTGCCCGGCAGGGTGCCCGTCGTGAGGAGGCGTGCGCCCTCCTCCGACCGGCTGTTGCTCCTGCGAATCCGACGCGCTTTCAACATCGACGTTGAAACACTCGCGGGTCGGATCGTAGGTATCGTCAGCCGAGTCGGAGTCAGGGGCGCCGAAATAATAGTATGACGGGGGAATGCACGGTCGTTGCGAGCCGCTACCGGGGTTGCGGCGTGGGGAAGCGGCCACACGGGGTTCTGTTTCTGGCGTCTCAGTAGAGTCCAGATAATCAGAAGCCGGCGTGGACGCGACGAGGTCAAGGGCGAAGCGTAGGTGGTGCCCAGGGAGTTCCTCATAAGCACTCATACGAGTGCTTACGGAGGAAGCGTATGCTTGGGCGGCCGGAACCAGCCCAAACGGAAACGGCGAAAGTGGTGCTACCGCCCTTGCCGGGAGGGAGGCACGGGGCAGCGACGTTGCACTAGGCGGAGGAGCGGCGGGGTTCTCCGCTGGCATGCTGTCCTCGGCCAGGCCCATCGTGCCCAGACTTTCCACGAGAAAATCCGGGCCGGCGTCTGGCTGGGAAGCGCCGAACCGGGGAATCCCATTGCCCTCCGTCAGGTGGAGACGATGGTTGCGCCGGGCTCGCCGCCGCCGAGCGGCTCGCGCCAGCCTGGAGCGACGGTACCGGCGAACTGCTCCCCCAGGCTGGGAGAGCTCGTAATCCTCGTCGGTAGGGTGTCTTGGCGGGAGCAGGACCATATCGTAGCCATAGCCGAGCGACATGAACTCCAAACTCCCGAACCAGATCACCGTGGCCAACGGGATAGGGCGTTCGGGGTCAGCCATCCAGGAAAAAGGCGGGAAAGCGACGCTTAGCACGCAGCGCTCCCCTACCTGGCGCGCCAACTGTCGGTGTTCGGACCCCGGGGGGTCCTAAACCAACCAGTAAAATGCTGCGTGTCCCTTCCCTGGATGGTGATGCAAGGAAAACACACGGGGGTTTATCCTGGTTCGGGCAAAAGAAGGCCCTACGTCCAGCGGGGGTGAGAGAGGTTTGTATTTCCTTGCACCGGGGTGCTTGCGTAGGGGTTACAAGCTTGCGAGAGAGGGCGACGAGCCCAAATCTCAAAGGAGAAAAAGAAAGAATACAAGATGATTGCTTGAGATGTTGATTGCTATGTTGTGTGTGACTGGTTGTCCGTCGTCTTCTCTAGGGCCCTGGCCTACCCTTTTATAGGACGGGGTGAGGCCAGGACGATGGGAGCCTTGAGATGATGTTTTGTCGATCCTGTTGAGTCGACTGTAGCGACGTGCCTCAGGAATGGGAGGCCATCCTCTGGAACGTGATGTCGTAGGCGTCGAAGTGACCCGGAGCGTCGCGCCATACCGTCCTTTCTTCCCTGTTGCGCCGTGTCGGTGGTCGAGGTCGGGTCGAAGTAGGGTCGAGGCCGAACGGATAAGTCCGAATCCCTGAAATCGTGGTGTACGGGCCTTGTCGTATCCTCCCTCGAGGGTTAATAGTGACACACAGGATGAGGCATGGCGGGTATAGTGACGTTTTTCACCTCCCATCACGGGATGGGCGATAAAATAGTGAAAACTGACACCGGTATTGTTCCCACGTCGTCCCAGGCCGTGACCATACCGGTAGGTGGCGGTTGGTAGGTTGCATTAAACGCTTTGACTTTTCGTCCCGTAGTAGGTGGGGACTGAGGGGGTCGAGCGCCTCGACCCGGGCTCACGCGAGTCGGACCGCCCGGGGCGGTCGAGCCCCGCGCGGGTTGGAACGCGGTCGAGGCCTCCCGTCGAGGGGGGCTCGTACGAGTCGGAGACGGGGCGCGGTCGAGGCACTTCGTCGAGCCGGCCTCGTACGAGGCGGACCTGTCGCTCGTAGTGGGCTGTGCTTTATTGCGACTTAATCGTTTTAGTTTTTATGATCGTTAAATGTGGGGTACCCCTATACTATTGGTACCGACAATAATGCTGGTGACAAAATTTTGATAATTAGCATGCTAGGTAGAGCCCCGTGCACCTTTCTACAAAAAGCTCAATGGTAATAATTAACATCGGCAGAATCAACATTATTCCGGGTTGAGGACCCAATTCTTGTTGCACTTATAGCGCGTTTGGTAGGGATCCAGATTCTTGTAGAAATATTTGGGATTTAGATTCTCTCAAGAAATGTTTGGTGTGATGAATCAGAATCACTTATAAAACTGTTTGGTTGGTTAGCTAGATTCTGATTCGAAAGAAAATATATTTTTTCTCCAAAAATCATATAAATAAAATATGCTTAAAAATCCAAAGTTTTTGTATAAATACAACTTATTTTAACTTGTTACACCAAGAAATAATTATATCTCAAAAAAATACAATTGCTAACACGTAAGGGAGGTGTTGACGTCGGATGTGGTCCGAATCACACACCAGAAAGGGCATTGGACGCCCGGGCCGCCACAGACCGAAGAATGTAGCGAGGATATCACTCTTATGTGGTGAAGCACGGAGAGGTTTATAAGCAAACCACCAAAGGATACCCAACGTGCTTGCGTGACGAAGAACCGGCTAGTTTTCAGGCAAACTAACAAAGGAACCATCGAAGCTCTCGCCCGGGAGGGATCCTGTCAGGGCAAGGACATTGTCGGGTTGCCCTAGGTCGGCCGGCGAGCCTAGGGCACCATCCTTGGTTGTGGATCAAGGGATGAACAGCATGAAGGTTGAAAGAGAGGAGAAAAGGGGTAAAAGGAGTAGATTGATTTGTTTGTATGTCGATTGGATAGATGGGAACTCAATCGGCCATGATCCTCTCATATATATAGAGGGGGGTGGTCTTATCCCGGTAGGAAATCTCTCCAAAGCTTATTTTCTAAGTTTCCCACGTCCAAAAACCGATCTAGAAACAAATCGGTTCGAGATCTGAAAATTAGATTCGGAATAAACACCTACCAAAAGTTCCGGTCAGGCTTCACCGGAAGTTTCGGTCTTGGACCGGAAGTACCGATACTTCATTTTCACATAAAACTGCGCCTTCCTCCGCCAACCACCGGAAGTTCTGGTCTCAGACCGAAGTTCCGGTCCCTAAACAGATATTTTCTCGGAGGCATAACTCTCTCATCCGGACCCCAAATTGGACGTTCCATATATGTTTTTCGACCATCTCGACGAGAGGAACATAATGGTGAAGTCCGTTACATATTTTGATAACTTCACAAAATGAACATTTTTGGTTGTCAACATATGCCCCCTGTTTTCAGGTTTATGATGCATGAACCTAAAAATACTTGATCAAACAAATATAATTAAACCAAACAGCAATGATACCCATCTCATCGGCTGCATGGTGACTAAGGACGATGTATACATCAGCCATTTGTTCTAAGGGCGATACATATATCAACCATTGTTTGGAGAGCACTTAGGCTTCTTGCCAAACACTTAGAAAATACTTTTTTAAGTATCTCCCATTGAATGCTACTTTGAGACGTTCACCTTGCAATGTCTCTAGCAAATAGAAATTACCGTATATGACTTTGATCACTTTGTAAAGACCCTCCCAGTTAGGTGACCATTTGCCAAACTGATTGCTCTTCGATCCAATAGGTAGTATAGTTTTTCACACTAATTCTCCTACTTGGAAAGATTTGCTCTTGACTTTTTTATTGTATGCCCTGGGGCTTTGTCTTTCTCTATCTTCTTGAGAGCTTTTGATCTTACATCAGTTACCTCGTCGATATTATCCATCATCAAATCATGATACACAATGGCTGATAGATCATTTTGTTTAGCAAGCCTGTATGCATCCAAATTTACCTCGACAGGCAACACGACCTCTTGACCATATACTAGCTTAAAAGGAGTAACTTTTGTAGCACCACGCCTTGAAATGCGATGTGCCCATAGAGCTTCAGACAATACTTCATACCACCTTCTTGGATTCTTCTCAATTTTCTTCTTGATAAGCTTATCAAAGTCTTATTACTAGACTCAGCTTGGCCATTAGCTTGAGCATAGTATGGATATGATTTGAGCAACTTGATCTTATATAATTCGGCAAAGTCTCTCACTTCCCTAGACATAAATGATGTTCCTTATTCTGTAGTTAATGTTTGGGGTATGCCGAACCTATGAATGATATGCTCGGTGATGAACTCAATAACCTCCTTATGTGACTCGGATATCCCGTCTTCTGCGAGGAAATTACTATCCATTAGTTTTGTTTATTAGATTGTCCGATCGTTTAATTTGCTGCAAAACGTATTAGACATTGTCCAAGGGATCTATATTAGCCCTATGAAACCATGGCAGGCATACAAAGCATTCTAGTCTCCCAATCGAAGATGAAGACGTACGACGACCATGTGAAAAATGGACCTCGACCAACTGATTCTCCGGCTACAATGCAAGGCGTTGGGACCAATATGTACGAAATGTCCGGGCACCACGTCATGCATGCTCACTGCCACCTGTTCAGTCATATCAGCTGGTCCAATTATTCATCAGAAAACAACAGTCCATGACGTTATTACGTGCTAGTTGACGATTGCCGGCCCGTATGTCGTAAGGAGAGGAAAAAAAAGATTCTTAAAACTTTCTAACATATAAGCTCAGAATAAAGTTGTACTCATGCGTAACAATGGTATTCGTCTGCACAATTCTTGTTTATATCGCTCCATATCAAGGCAGTCTAGCTAGGAACAAGTACTTGGACATGCTAACACATATCAATAGCAGCCCAAGTGTTACCTAAGCTAAATCTAGAAATATAACTATGGTCTCGTCAAGCTGAGATACTCATATCTTGATGTAACACTTTGAGAATTTAATAAAGCTTCATTTATAAAAAAAATACTGAGATAATCAATACAAACTTGAGTCTGGCGACTACAAAAATCAATTAGCATATCAACAGATACAAATGTGATACAAATGTAACTTGAGCGACAACCTTAATATATGAATTACATCTATTACACCCAAAAGATGGCTTCATGTGACACAAATAAATCACAGTGGTGGAAAGTTCGATCTCTTCCCATTTTCTATAAAATCATATGACAGAAATAAAATGGGTCCACCAAAGTTCATAATTTCATATTCACTACAATAAATGAAAAATATTCATTTGAAGTTAACGTTCATTCAACAAAATAAATATATCTTATATACAATTGGCTATTTTACCCCTTCGGCAAATACAAACTAAATGTGAAAAATGCCCTGAAACATCCAATCAATTGCCATGAGTAAGGCCGTGTTTAGATCCTATGGTCTAAAATTTAGTTGAATAAGGTTAAGGAGTAAAGCTTTAGACTACTTTAATTTACTTGTGTGATCTAAAGTTTTTTGTGAGGTTAGGTAAACTTTTGATAACACTTTAGACTTCCTGTCTGGAGTCGCAATAGTTAAAGTGGTTTAAAGTTTAGTAAACCATGGAATTCAACAAAAAGGGCCTAAGTCAAGCATTATCTGTATGAATTTTTAGTAGTTTAATCCAAAATAAAGCATCCTTGTTTCTATCCATAGAAGCATACCAAGATAAAGAAATTGTCATTGCATCTTAATCAACCTGAAGGTCAAGGCGAACCACAAAGAATCTTCAAGGACATGCAAGGACAGTGCATGATTGTTTTCATGCATTCATCTTAATGCAGTTATGCATACAATATATGCTAAGCATGCATGGACGTGAAAGGGAACCACAGAGTATCTTCAAAAACATTTAAGGATAGGGTGGCTTATTTTTTATCATTCTATTTCTTTTTTTAACCAAGTGCCTCAGGAGATATGGAGTTAATGTGGAAGAAACTCCAAGATTTAGACTACATATATCTTGTGAACGAAACTACCTAGTAAAAAGAATAAATGGTGATTATTGAGGTCAACAAAGAGAAAAGCCTTCATAGATTCCAAAGCATTCAGTTAAACTTTTTCGACTCCCATGACGACAATTTTGACTCGTGTTGAAACCAATAGGTTCACTGGCACAATATAGAGACGTCTTTGACAACAAGATATTAACCAAAAAAGATTATATAGAAGGTTAAAATCTTGCAAAAGTTGTCCTATTCAACTAATCAACCAATTCAAAAAGTTTGAGGTTGAAATATGTTGGTGATGCTTAACTCATATTTCTGCCGCCAACATTTAAAGAAAGTAAACAAATTTGAATACCAAAACTTAGAATTAGGACTTACAACTCACATTTTCTATGAGTTTTGGTATATACATGTTTTGCATGACACAAATATGAAATACACATCAAAATACGTAATCAGGGAAAGCGTAATGTCTATTCAGGCCAAGGAAGCACAAAGACAGCCCATCCAACTCCATTTCTGTGCAGAACACCGGAGTAGAAACGGCCCAAGCCCACTCAGGAACCGACCATGAGAAGGAGGTGGCGAGGCGGGCTAGGCCTGGTGAGGCCTCCCCCTGGTGTGGGCGCACCACCCTGTGGCAGAACCACTCAAATTATATGGCCCACATTTGCTTGTCATTCTCCCAGACCACTGACAGGAGCATATATATGAGCCACACAATCCCGGTAGTCTATCGGGTGTCCTCGCGGAACCTCGAATCATCCACATTTTACAACTCATACAGGATCAACAATGGAGTTGCCACAACATTACAACACTTATTACAAAATAACTTACATCGGAGTGCAAAAGAATTATAATATTAGTTTACAAAACATGTTTAAGTAAAACTTAACTTTAGATTCAAAAGGTGAATAGAACAGCGGAAGCAATTAGAAGAAGCATCTAAGGTAGAAGAGACATCCAGATCATGTCGAGCCCACTAACATGACCTTGATTAGCAGCACAAGTCAGAACCTGCAACAGGGGTTTAACAAACCCTGAGTACATGAGGGTACTCAACAAGACTTACCCGACTAAAACAACTCCAAGGGCTTTAAGGGATAGAAGGGAAATCTGAAGCAAGATTCAAGAATAACGTTGCATAAAAGCTTACTACAAGTAGATCCTTACTTTCAATGTTTTAACGGTGTATTAAGTCTATCCCTAGTATCCAGTTTGCACCTGATCTAAATCAATCACTTCTTAAGCATTTCATCATATTTCTTTGCATATCCATAACCATAAGTAACCATGTTTCCTTTGATTAACTACGATGTAGATCGAACATCAAGTTTCTCAATATTCGGGAGAGATGGCGATTCGAATCGATGTAGATCCAGCTAGAGTAAACCTTAACCAGCATGATATATGCAGGTCCCGGACCTACATATATCAACCATTCCCTCAGATCCTCCAAAACATGAATGGGTTCGCGCCACCCGAGAGCATAGTACTCCACTGCCCTACCCTATTCCAATAGGGTGGGTACATGCTACTCTCGCCATCTCTCCACTCCCAGTGCGCGGTTGTTCTTTCGCATGATGGAATAGCCGAGGTACTCAGGCTTACCGAGGGCATGCAGTTAAGTACTTTCAGTCTTGATCAGCAGGTCTACAATCGGAACAGTCCTTAATCGACACAGGCGGAGCACTACATCAAGACTCCATTCTTGATGTAAGCTAACACCCGCCTGGTCTCGATTTAAACATCATCATTATCATGGTAATCTCATGATCCAAAAATGGAGCCGATAAGAACCAAGGTAAAACCTATATCTCGTGAATGATGAAACCATCATTTGGCTTCTACCGAAGTCTAAGCATTCTAAGCATTAGAGATATCGACCTACTTACTAATGGGGTGACAAGGAAGATATCTGAATAAATCAAGGTAGTCATGCAGCAATTGGTTTTACAACCAATTCCTATTTTACTTAATGCACATATCATAGGACTCGAATTATAAAAGTATTTGCAAATACAAGGAAAGGGTCGTATGCTCCAGGGCTTCCCTGTGTTGCAGAGAAGGTTAGATTTTGTAGAAGGATCATCGAAGTCAATCTTGACATCAACACCACTGGTTAATGAACCTCTCTGAGACTTGACCAATGTGAATCTTCTCGCTCTCGTTTACTACATGTAATAAATGATGCTTGCTTTAACATGATGAAATGCATGCCATGATGCATGATAGATGCATTATGGATATTGATGAACACACAAGATACACAACTTGAGTACAACTTTCCTTTGCTAAGAGCCAGGGTTAATATTTATAAAGCATTTTTAGTTATCCCATAAATTAATTGGTTGTCTATCACAAAGGAGTAACACTAACATGGATCAGCAAGGTTTTGATATGAAAAGCACCTACTTAGCTTAACCATGAGGGCAAGCAAAGATTGTTACATGACCTAATTACATGCATTCACTAACTAGTTATTCAAGGAAACTATTTTATTTATTTATTAACTAAAAAGTTAATTGTGAGCATAACATCGAGATGACCAAGTTGCCAAGGAACAACGAAAGGATTAGTGTTCCAAGGTCCACAATCAAGGCATAGAGTTCACCCAAGTCATTTTATAATTAGCCTTAATCACTACGGGTTCATTAATTAATCAATTAAGCATATAAAAGGTGATATAATTAATCATGGCCAAATTAATCCAAAACGTTTTGTGAAGGTTGATTACATCATGAAACAGTGGCAAAACAAATTTCATAACTTTTGGATAATTAATTTGGCCTACAAAAATCATGAAACATGCATTTATTAATTAAAAGAGGTATTTTTATCTCTTGCCAAAACTATCCATTTTCTAGGTTTAATATTTTTCCTAGATAGACATCATCATCAAGAAGATACAACATAATTTTCACAATTTTAGGAGCTCTAATTATTTACAAAATCAGCATTTTTTTATAATTAAGAAAATACACAAAAAGAAAAAAGATGCCTCAGGCCGAAAACAGCCCGACAAGGCCCAAGCGCAGCCTCGCGCGAGTGGGCAGTCGGCCCACGCGCGGGAGCAGGCCGGCCCAGCACGGCCTGCCCAGGCTTGGCCTGGCAACTTTACAGAATAGTCCTTACATTAATATAAAACTCAGAACAGTCCAACCACTATTTAGCACTATTTAACTGAGTCATATCTTTCTCACCTAGCACCCTCACCTTTCTCTTATTTACATCATCCCGTCCTTGCCTCATATAAAGGGCAAAGCACACGGTGGTGAGCCGGCCGGCCACCGGCTCTGGCTGTTGGTCATAGGATTTGATGGTAGGGAGGCAGCGCGCGGGCAACACCAGACTTGGCCGCACCTGCAGGTACCCGTGGCTTGCCCTGTGATGGTTCAAGGGGACATGGCCACACGGACAGCGGTACTGGCGGCAGCGGCCTCCGCGGTGAGGCCGCAACGATGAGGGAGGCGCCGGGGAAAGGAGCTGAATAGGAGCGGCGCGAGGTGGGGAAGGTGAAAGTGCGGCCAGCTTGGGCGGAGGTGAACGGAGAGGGCGAGCGCACAGTGACCCCTTGCGCGGCGGCCATGGTGGACGGTTGCAATGGCAACCGGCACTGGGGACAAATTCACCGGCTATAGCAGACACAAGTAAGCCAAGAGAGTGCGCAATGAGGTGGCGCATCCGTGCGTGCGAGCAATTGGGTGGAGGTGGAGCAACTGCGGCCAATTCGGTTGATGCATGGAGCTGACTGGCGATGGCACAAAGAGAGAAAAGGGAGAAGAGAGCGCCGGCGCTGGGGTTTTGAAGGGGAGAAAGCGAACTCAGACTTCGCTAGCGTCCTCGTGGATGCACCCACGCGGCCAGCAACATGCTCCCGCGCGCGTGCGAAGCACCGAGAACGGCCTCGGTGTCCGCCGGTGAACAGAGAAGAAGAGAAGAGAAAACAGAGATGGCATGACTACTGTAGCACTAATACCACCTCATTCTTCTATTCTTCTTTTTCTTCAAATTACTCCCAATTTTGCATAGCAACTTCAAAATCTCCAAAAACGAAAGTTGTTCAACTTCTCGAGATCTCCAACTTTGCTTTTTGGACTAACTTCAAATTCTAAATAGTTTTGAAAATAGGTTTTCAAACTTGGAATTTGAATTTAGGCTTAATAAAATAGTAATTAGCAATTTTGGTAATTAATTAGTAAACAAATACTTTTCAAACAACTCAACCAAGTGATGGAGTTCAAATCCAATTTCAAACTTGGAGTTCAAGTTTAACATGTTTACTTAAGCAAAAGTTTAATTATTTCACTAAATTTTTATATGAAAATTTTGCAAAGTTCCATAATTACCAACATTGACATTATTGCATAAAACAATTTAACAAGGCACATGCAACATGGATATGGTTAAATTGAAACATGACATATGATAATGTCTTAATGCTTGATGATTATGCATGATGATTAACATGATTAGAGTTTTGATAATTTCATAACATCTAGGATGTTACACACCCCTAGCTCCGCCTAGCGCCACCTTGCACAGACGGTTCATTCAATGCACTAGGAGGTCAGTTGCATGGGTGCTTACCAAAAATACTTCACGAAACTAACCATCCTCAAGCTATATAGGAAGACCCCCTCCTCATTCCATTCATCATCATACACTTGGAGAAGAAGAGCAAGATCACCCACTTTTTTCATTAGCTTCTAGCTAGACTAGAGTAGGGAGTGAGGAAGAGTTAGAGGAATAGTGGCTCCCTCTACTTCTCGTACTCAACATGCCTTGTACATCGGGTGGATGGAGTACCGGACTTGTTGGCTCCCTCTACACTTATACCTCTAGGATCATCTTACTACTTGGAGTAAGAGGTTCGTGTTCATCATTTGATATCGAGTTCTTAAGAAAGTTATCTTTGTTCATTACAAGCTTGTGGGTTCATCATTTGTCCCCTGGATGAATACCCTAGTAGAGGTCTCCTAATAAAGATGGAAGTTCCTGGGCGATACTAGAGTAGTGACCGATAGCGTAGACGTGGTGTCTAAGCTAGATGTCACCTTCGTTTGCCTCGTATCCCCTAGTTGAGGGGTAGGTGATAGGTGGTGATAGCCCTGTCCGTCCTTACTAATCTCCCACATTCGGATACGGCATAGAGCCGTAGGTCGGTATCGCTTGGTAGACCAAGCGTAAGCTAGTGCCCGAAGCAAGTCTGTAGTGGCAAAGTTACCTTTTCTTAGGTTCTCTAATCTTTAGAAGAACCTCACTACTTGAGTGATCCTTCCTCTTGTTCTTTTGGGTAGACTAGCTAAGAGACTACTTACACCTTCGTTCCTCATGGAAATATGATACCCTGAATACCATCGGGTGAAGTGTTACAACGGTACTTCCATGCACTTGCAGACTTTTTTGCTTACGCTAAAAAGCACCAACAAGCATTTCTGGTACCGTTGCTAGGGAATAGTTGTCGTTTTAGTCTCCTGTTGACATCTCTAACATGAATACAAATAAGGTAGGTCAAACCCTACCTCAGCAAATGCATTAGAAATGTTCAGGACATCTCTTAGCATTGCTTAAGCTAGGTTGTCATCCCCAACACAATACCAAAAGATGGGTTGTACTTATGATCATAGCACTTATAAAATATGAATAAAGGTTATCCGCAAGCGGACAGATAAAATACACCCGTTGTAGCATTTCACCCAAGAAAGTTCCAAGTATCATTATTTATAATTCTACCACTAGAAAGGCACTTAGAGGTATAAGAATAAAAACTATAACCTACACTTGTGATAAGAGTTCCACTAGATCAATCTCAAAACAGGGATCAATCATATCATAATAAAGAATAATTAATAACAGATCGTGATAATCCTAAAAGGGGTTCCACCGAGCATTTTCCTACTTGGGTGTGACTCTAGAAGAACTAGAAAATAGAGACTAACTCCTAGGATTATTCTAACTATAGGTCATTGAGCTACATCGAATAGTGCAATTACATTTAGCAATCATGGTCAGGGTAACCTCGTATTCATACTCAAGAGACATTGCTAAGGTGGATCAGGAACATAGCAAGATATCACCCTGCAACTCAGCCTTACTAGTCACCTTCGTGATCTACCACATGCCCGAAACATAGGGAGCACTCACAGATAGATATTGTCTAAGCACCACGCTTACACAACTTCTACCACCCACCCCTTAATCATCAGAATGAGCGCTATACGAACAAGGGTATAAACACAAAACTACTCTAACTATACTAAACATATAATCAACATAGGCAATGAACATTATAATTATGAATCTAGAATTATACTAAGTCCTATCAAGTATTTGACTCATACACAAACTAGAACAAGAACTAGAGAATCAACACAAACTAGACAAGAACATGATGAACTAGACGAACTAGAATGATGAACTAGACACGAATATGATGGACTATAAGATGAACAAGATGAACTAGAAGAACAAGTAGAGGAACTAGAAGATGAATACAATGAACTAGAAGACAAATAGCACAAATAGATTAATAATGTTGAATACAAGAGAGAAGTACAAGGCTGTACCTAGCCTCCTCGCGACTAGATCCAAAATCCAAGCATTGCTTGCCTCCTCTAATTCCTATTCTTATGTTCTAGCTATGCCCTAGCTGGTGGAGCTCTAGGTTATCCTTTCGAGGGACTACCCTGAACTAAACAATGATGGATGATTATGAGATAATGGATTGATTGATTGCCTTAGGGGGGTCTGCCTCTACTTATATAGCCCGGTGGGATGAACCGCAGCCCTTGGATCAAACCGACATGAAACAATGGTCAAGATGCGTCGTAGAGATCGGTTGGAGGCCGCCACGTGAAGGGGGACCCACTTGGCAGGGGAGCCAGGCCAGCAGGCCTGACATGTGGTGCCGGCCGGCCCCAGCTGGTAGCCGCCGGGCCTCCGCTTCATTCCCATGCCTTCTGGTGTCTTCTATGTCCTTCTAGTGCCACTTTCCGATCCGTTCGCGTAATGAGTCTTGAGTGGATTCCTTCCTTCCTAGCTTCTGGATAAATCCCTGGAAAAAGATTATTTTGCAAATATGTGGAATCTTATCGGTTTAGTCTCTGGTCTTGTGATGATGATGGTTCTAGGGTCTTCTAGAGTCTTTCGAGTCGTATTTATCGAGGACTTTCTCTCCGGTGCTCCAAATATGGCAAATGATATGTCTGTCTCAATCATCTCGACGAGCTCTTCGCAATGGTGTGCTCAGATTCTTCACTTGAGATACTTTTATATGACAAAATATCAAATATCCTGCAAGACAAGTGAGAATAACACAACTCGTGGAACTCATTAGAATAAACCCCTATAACCCTACTTCACACATTATTTCAAACATTTTCCTGAAGTAGTTGACGGTTAAAAATTGGAGTTAATTAACGTCAACATCTCCGAACCTAGTTTGCTCCTGTATCCTTTGTTTTTACCTTTGTTTTCTTTTTACTCTTTTCCAATGGAGCAACCCACCATTCAAAACCTTTCTGCTCCCAAGGGCGAGTTCGTTGAACCACCACAATCATCGAAGCCATTCACAGCTTCCAGTTACAAACTCTGTCCTGGCTTCATAGCCATGGTTCGGGAGCAAACCTTCTTGGGGTTTGATTATGAAAACCCCCACCAACACCTAAGGGAGTTTGAGCAGCTCTGTGCTTGCCTGACCATTTCAGGCATGTCACAAGAAACACTTTGGTGGATGTTGTTTCCTTTCTCACTTGACGAGAGGGCGAAACAATGGTACACCCATAATGTAGGGAAGGTAGCTAGCGATTGGGAGGAACAATGGAACAAATTATGTCTTGCGTTCTTCCCTATATCCTGAATCGCTTCCCTACGGCAAGAGATACTCAACTTCCAACAAAAAGAGAAGGAAATCACAAGTGCAGCCTAGGAGAGATTCTCAATTCTAACAAGATCTGGCCTAGACTTGTCTGTGTCAAGCCATGTGTTGTTACATCATTTTTGGCCAGGTCTTAGCAAGGAGTCTGCCCTAGAGCTCGACATAGTTGCCAGAGGTTCTTTTACCCACAAAACCACAACAAAAAGAAAAGCTCTCCTAGATCGCATTCTATAGAACACTCCCCTGCTAGAACCCATCGCATAGAGCCCTAGCTGAACCATGAGGAAGTCTCTTTGGCTGAGGCAGAACCCATAAAAGCTTTGGAGAGACCCTCACCCGAATCAGAAGATTCGGAGGAAGGTTTCCAACCTACGGACCTTCTATACTTCAAAGATGACTTTTTCAATGCTTTCGGAAACAACTCGAAGTATTCATGTCAAAAGAAGCCACTAGTTCATGTCATTCCTCATGAACCTTTAGACGAAGAATCCCTTAGAGAATCAATCATGGAGCTGACTGCTATCAGGAGCAGTGAATGGGTGGAAGAGGTAGAGCGTTCTTCTTGTCAGGTATCAAAATACCCAGGAGGTAGAGCGTTCCTCTTGTCAGGTATCAAAATACCCAGGGTACCCAACAGGGGGTAAAATACGGCACCCTGCACATTCGTTAAATCAACCCAATATAGGGGACCCAAAAAGCACTGATAGCATGTCAGCCGCTCAAGGCATGAACGACAAACTCTATCTCATTCGAGCCTTGTGGAGAGGCCTCGGGCACGATAGGCATCTTGGGTGACATCTCTTCATCTCACCCGAGCCCCCGCGACGTCATCAAAGGCGCCTGACCCCCCCATAGCGTGTTTCCGCCTTGCCCGAGGGGAATGTGGAACCCTCAGGCAAGATGGGGAGCCATAGGGGCCCCCAACTACGGTACTCGCTCCATCGATGTGATGGACGTGACCATGCACAGTCAACAGGGCCACAGGAATGATGCCCTGACTCAACATGACCCCGTAATTCTACCACAACAACATCCATACCTTCACAGCAATAGGGGTGACATCAGCTATGCCACCTAACCCCCTCGCTACGAAAATCCTGGCACACATTGCCCACCTTCTCGGCACAGAGGCGTAGAGGTCAAGGCATGGCCCTAGCACATCGCACCAGCGAACGGAGAGGCCAAAAGATCAACGCCTAGCACGTCAGCACGTTATAGGTGACCTGCTCCCACCAGATAAGGAGGAGGACGGCCACACCTGAGGCTACTTTTTTGTTTCATTCTCCCCGTTTTTACCCCTTACCACGCATGTAACCCGAGCCCTCCCATTAGAGTCTATAAAAGGGGAGGCATGGGCCAAGTCTATGGGACGATCGAAAAAAGAGAAACCCACATGATCAAGCAGCAACAACTAGAACCCACCACACGCACCACCACTCACTAGAGACTTGGAATCATCTCCCTCTCTCAAAAAGCTTGTAACCCCTACTACAAGCACCCCGGTGCAAGGCAACACAAACCACAGTGAAACCCACTGGACCCACAGTGAAACCACAGTATACATCCTTGTGTCCGCTTTGCACACCATCAAGGTCTAGACATGCAGATACAAATTCACTAGTCGCTCTGTTTAGACACCCGGTCCTCTAGACACTGACAGTTGGCATGCCTGGTAGAGGCCTTCTACGCGTCACAATCCATCTACTAGATCTTGATGGCCAATCCCCGCATCCGCTTTGCCCTAGGCTCCCATGTCCAATTCGGGAACTAGATTTTATCTACACGGGAGTGAACTATGATCTAGTTCTTCTCCCCCCTAATGTCAACATCGATGCCATCTCTGAAGCCCTGTCTAATCTTCGCCTAGGCACGGACGAGGGGTAGACCCCTGAGAACGACCGCCCAGGAGGTTCCCAAGGCCAAACGACACCGGCTGGTAAGCTGCATGACCACAGGAGGGCCCCGGCCAGTCTTTGATCGCAATACATTTTGATTCGTCTGCGAGGGAGATTCCTATAGATCTACTGACTCACCATGCACAGGCTATCAAGGAGGTACTCATGACTACCGATACAACTTCTAGTGCCAGCTCTGACGAGGACGACAGCAGCTAGGCCGGCGTCGACTTCTCTAGGCTCAACGACCTAGGGGGTTCTATGTCGTTTCATCAGCATCTATGACTACCTCCTCAACAACGGTGACACCGACAATGACGGCTACGAGCTCACGTGGCCATAACGTTGAAGGACGGAGGTCACGCATGGCGTCAACACGCCATGATCGGTAGATCACCGCATCATCCCCTGCCCATGATCTATTATTCTATTCAAACATAATCTTTTCGTACTAGTGAAACTGTTGCATGTTATCTGCTACAATTTATTTCATCATTTACACATTAAATCGTGGGTTATATTATTGGCAATAATTACGCGATACGTTTTCACTCTTTGCGGTCCAATCACGGCATAGAGTTCGAAGGCTGGCCCATGAAGGGTTCGACAGCCGCTCCAAGCCACCCAAGTGAGGGATGGTATTAGAAGGGGCAACGAGCGGCCAGTACCCGGACGTGCGAAGTGTCATGGGCCTTCTCGAGCCATGTTCAAGTCTAGGTCGGTTTATGATTTGGGAGTTTTTTTTCTGAAAAAAGGCAGCGAGCCCTTGGGGACGGTCGAACGACCCTGGGAACTCACCGAACCAACCACTGGGAAATTTTGAAGCCGGTCAGTAGCTTACCACCGTCGGATCCCCACAAACGGGAACCGGGGCTTCACTTGAACCGACCTGATTGCAACTCAATGGGCACCATGGCTCGACCTAGCGAGGGAAGTCGTGGCGTTGCCCAAACCCTCATCTTTGCGAAAAAGATGCATGAGGGATATGCTAATAACGTCACTTAACTAGCCCTGCGTGCAGTAAGGACTTCGAAGGACCTAGGGGCAGAAATGCCCGACCCACGAATGAACTTTTTCGAGTGTCCCAACGGGCTAGCGATCCTAAGACTTAGGCAAGAGAGCCCAACTCCTCCTCGGGGGCACGAGATCTAGGGGCAGAAATGCCTGACCCACAAACGAACTTTCCTGAGCATCCCAACGGGCCAGTGATCCTAAGACTTAGGCAAGAGAGTCTGACCTCTCCTCAGGGGCGCGGGACCCGGGGGCAGAAATGCCTGACCCACGAATGAACTTTCCCGAGTGTCCCAATGGGCCAGCGATCCTAAGACTTAGTAAAAAGAGCCCAACCCCTCCTCGGGGTATGGGACCCGGGGGCAGAAATGTACGACCCACGAGCGAGCTCTCTCGGGCGTCCCGACGCACCTATGGTCCTAGGTAATGGCAAGAGCCTCGATAGGAACACGTCTGACCCCGCCTCAGGATGCGGGAAACTGCTACACTCGAATGTCTAATCGATCTACATGAACACAAGTTAGTTCCTCCCCAAAGAAAACCATCAATAGGCAGGGTCTCGGCGAGCTCGCAAAAACCGCTATTGACAATCGATACAAGACAAAATGATAGGATTGGGGGAAATAAAACATAACAACAATCAAACAAACTGATTTCTTAGATTGTTTTACATTCATGGGGAAAAGGGGTCCTAGACTAGGCCTACGGGTCCTTGTTGAGAACCAGGTCCATAGGGACTAGGGCAGCGATGACATTCGCCGCTGGTTCGAAGCCCTGGAGGAGGTCCTCATAGTCTTAGAGCCCCTCTCCCAACAGGAAGCCCTCGATGTCCTGGAGCTCCATGTCCGTGGCTACCTAGGCCATCGTCAGCGCAACGGCCGCCCCTCAACGAACGCCGCGCTCGATCGCCACCTGGATCAGCGCTCGCGCGCTGAGAAGGCGCTCGTCTCGGTGCCCCACCGGAGCACGGACAAAATCCACCAGGACTTCAGTGGTGTAGCAGAGGGACTCTACCTCCGCGAGCAGTTCTACCCAAAGCAAACGATGGGCATCAGACATTAGATCAACTCAAAAAGCAAAATGAGGAAACGGTAAAGCACTCACCCACGCACCAGTGGTCGGACTCCGTTCATTGTGAACGGGCGAGCGCCGCCTCCTCCGCCAAAGAGGTCACCACTGCCTTCACGGTGGCCAACTCTTCCTACGCCTCTAGAAGTGGGGTAGGGACACCCCAGGCCACCGCATTTTGGGCCTGTCTGTACCTCGACGAGGAAGCGATGCCGGGCTTAAGGCGACGGTGGCGAGAGGGCACCCTGTAACGGAACCGTCCAAATTATAAGAGCACAAGTACAAAAACAATCACCGAAGTGATCAAATTCTTGCACTTGAGCCCATATAACTCCGGTAGTCCAATGAAATCACGAGGGATTTCAAACCAACCAACATACCAGCCAAGATCATAGTGATTCAACATAACAAGTCACATGTTACAACCATTTCACAAGTAATTCAATATACATCGGAGTTCAACTTAGTTATTACAACTTAAGTTCAAAAGTAGCGGAAGCAAAGTAATTTGAAACTAACAACACCCTTATTTCAAATACATGCCAGTACCAAGGTCGACTTCCAACAAAAGCATTAGAGAGAAGATAACTTAGAAGGATCATGCCCGTGATCACACTCCGCCTCTACGGCAGGAGCCAACCAACTCTTGGTGTCTCCATGATACATCATAACCTGCAATAAGTGGGGATAAAACCATGAGTATGACAATGTACTCAGCTAGACTTACCCATCATAAACCAGAAATAAAGTGACATCAAGGATCATGCAAGGCTAATATAAAGTGGGGCTAGCTTGACAACATTTTGCATAAAAGCTTAATATAGATGATCAATCATTAATGCTTAAGCATCAAGTTAATTATCATTAACCTGTCATCTATATTAGCACCTATACTAGAGCACTCACTTGATTAGGAGCAAACAATATTAACCATAGCATGTATAAATTGAGGCAACATATACATCATCATCCAATTAACCATCCGTTCAATTTAATTGAATCTACGTTGCCGCTGCTCAAGTCATGTTCTCACTAACCGGGAGCGATGGTGATTTGAATCGAATTCCTATCCAGCTGGAGGGGTATTTCTAACATTCACCGAGTCATGCCTGGCGAGGGCTGCTCAGGTCACCTTTGGTACAGTTTAGGAGTCACGGGTTCGACTGATGCCGCATCCCCAAGGGCGTGCCAGGTGCTAGGGACTCTAACCCCTCCTTGGTCTCATACCAATGTCCCCAAGCACATCCTTACTACCTCCAAGATGTGACCTACCCTTGGATTCCCGGCCTAAACTGTATTACTCGGATTTGCGGTCAGAATGACTTATCTGGCCAAATAAGTGTTAGACTGCGTTCAACATGACTCAAGGACGTACAGCGAATCGGTCCTTAAATGACTCAAACGGGGATAGATCCACACCCAACGACCTCCATGCCTTGTTGCTTCACTATCGTCATCTCGCCCGGTCTCATTTTATTTTATTAACACATGGTTCTTTTCCACGATAGCAAATATAGCCAACCGTGCCATATATGAATATCCCTACATCTAGCAGGTGATAGGAAATCACCTGACTTCTACCGCTTAAAGCAGGGCTAAGCATCTACTCGATCCTAGTCTATGTAGGATTCAAGGATTCATATATCTGGACAAGGAGTGATATAATGCAGCAAGGGTTTCCAACCAACTCCTACCACTTAATGCAACAATACTTATAACATATATAGAATTAATTGCTTTAAAGGTAGGAGGCTTATAATGCTCCGGGGCTTGCCTGGGATCCGACTCAAGTTAGAGTATGTCAGATGAAACCTGCTTGGCGAGCATCCTCCAATCTATCACTTGTCCGGTCCTTCTATCTTCGGGATGGATCCACCAACTCCATCTTCGGGTTTGGCTCCACATCAGGTCCTTCACGTGCTTCAACTAACGTACCTAATGAGGTGCAATAATGCATATGTATGAACGTATAGAAGTGCAATAAACAAAGTAATCAAGTAAGCATACCAAAGTTCATATAAGCACCTAGAGCTAATTAACTTAATCCTCATTAAGGCATAACGTAGAAGAGGGCAAGCACATCAATCAAGGCACAAGTATCATAAGATTACAGGGTACCAACCCAAGTACCAAGTAGCAACACCAACCTACTTATGTAACTCAAACTATGCTTGACAGAAAGGTTCAGATTTGCAATCAACATGAATAGTCCAGAAATAACATCATTCTATGAGCTACACAATTCCAAATGACATTCAAGAGGATAATCTGGAAAGCTTATGAAATTGTCTACAATTCATTTAATATCACCTAAGCCTGATTCCTAAGTTTACTATATCAAAAAGATGAAACTACAGACTCTGGTCTGCTCCAAACAGAGAGCAACTAAATCTGGGATCTGACTTTAAATATCTTTAACTCAAAAACTACTTGGCCAAATGCCACCAAATTTTAACACAAGCTAACATGAATTATATACAACTTTCCTATAGACAAGGTGCTCAGAAAACATCATTATCATGGGGTAATCTACATTGCCCCCAGAACTATCCAGAAACTACTATTTGCAAGAAATAATTATTAACATATGTTGCAAACATATAATGTTCAAAACCAACTTTACCAACATTTCACACATGACTAATGAACACCAGAAAACATAGTGTCCATTACTAAATAAATTCTTTTAATATATTTTCTTAATTTATTTAGATAATTAGGTGGAATTATGAACACCTATCAAAAGTGCATAATAAATTCTACCAAAATTAAAGTGGCATACATATGCCCCCAAAAGTCTACTATCCAATTTTCAAGCCATTTGGACAAGTATATCAACCTCTATGAAAAAGACAATTGACTAATACAATAAATCATGTGAGAGCAAGTTAAACCTAAAACTAAATATTTTCTATAAACACATGGCTATAGTATGAATCAACATGATAGAGAAACATCATACTAAGGTAATGGAACAACATTTTCCATTTTATCATTTATATATTATTTATAAGCTATTTATCAAGCCGTAAACAAGTTAAATCAATAACTTGATCATACGGTAAGTAATGACCATGAAATTTATACTACAGTACATACATAGGATTATAAGGCTACCATAAAAATTTCACATCATTTAGAGCATCCCAGCATCAGTTATGAATTTCCCAAATAACATATGCAAGAAATGCCTAATTAGCAAGATTAAATCAAAACCCTAAGAAACAGTGAACAACTAGTGTGTTTAATATTTTTCCTAGCAAGTACATGTCATCACAAAATTAACAAGACAAGAATTACTATTTTTAGAGTTCCAAAACTCAAAATATGAATGAAAGCAAGTTAATCCATTTCTTAAACCACTTTTCAATAATGCATTTCTACAGTGCAAAAACATGCGTACATGGCACATATCATGGACCCAACATGCAGAGAACTTAACAAGGAAACTAACAAAACATGTTTCACAAACTTTAGAGCTACCAAACCCTAGATATGAATTTTTGAAGATAAAGCAAAATCTGTAAATTTGAGGTGGCATTGCTCTTTTAGGTGGGGCCCACTCTCATAGGGACAGAACCATGGTCAGAGCGGACAGAGGAGGCAGCGACGCTGTGCTGGCCGGTCGTGCTTCGACGGGCTGGACGGCCGGGGAAGGGTTCGGTGAAGTTGATGGCGGGCTCAACGACCCTGTAGCGCTCCAAGGCGAACCGGCCATGAGAGCTCGCGGCTCAACGACGGAGCTGCAATGGCGACGGCCGGACCTCGACGGATTTGGCCGCAACGAGCGTATGCGAGCGATGGAGTGAGGTGAGTCGGACACTGTGATGCGCTCAGCTTGTCTGGTGGCCAACTATGGTGGCGCAACGATAATGGACAGGAAGCTCGGCCGCCGGGAATGGCAGGCCGCGGCGGCAACGTCGTTCGTGGGCGCGAGCGGAGAGTGCGAGGGCGTGCGCTAGCCGTCTGGGGAGCTCGGGCAATCGTTTTGGTACTCCCCATCGCGAGCAGAAGGCAGGGGCACGCGGCAGCCGTGGTGGGGCGCGCTCACGCGCATGGAGGACACGCCGTAGACCACGTGTTGGCGGTTGAGGCAAATCATCGAATACATGGCGTGCAACGGTGTAATCAGTTTGGGTCGCGATTTTGGAATGGGTATAGGCCGAATTTTGGTTTGGGCCGAATACAAAGTTTGCAGTACTCTTGATAATCTTCAACTTTGGTTAAAAGTGCTCGGCCAGTAGGGCAACAAGTTAGGAGATATTCAAGCATCAAGATGGTATTGTCAAAGCACTCCAAGCGATTAACAAAACTCCAAAATTGCTGATCCCAACGAAATCAAACTAATGCCATACTTTTACATGCTCTTATCCATAATGTCTACTCCAACTTTTATTGAGGGGTCAAACCAAGTTTCTTAACAAAATCTCGAGAACGTGACACGTCAATCAAGTTGACTAATCTCGGCCTTCAATTAATCCAAGTCTGAAAACATTTAGCAAGTTCAGAATGGTGACCCCTATTTGGCAATCTTAGAGATAGATTCAGCCTTTGGTCTTTTAACAAAGTTTGTTGTATACAACTCAAGATACAACTTTAATTAAAGGACCTTCTACTGGTTCGGCATGGTTAGGGAGATAAACATTACCAAACATGTCAACTTATTGCTGCCACTCAAGGACTGAATAATTTCTGCCCTTCCAAAAACAGCGGCTTATTCAATCTTGTGAGCTCTATTTGACTAGGTTAGAAGTCAAACTAACTCTTGACCATTAAACAAAGTTTGTTCCACACAAGATGAACTACAAATTTTGTTTAAGGTCAAACCTCATAACTGGTAGAGAAGTCAAACTTGCACTTTGGTCAAAGTAGTAATTTGATAAAACCTAAACTAGGGTTTTAGGCCAATCGGGGCATTTTCTTGACAATGAACCCTTCATGAATTTTGTTGTAGAGTTCATCTAGAGTCATTTGGGCAAAGTTGAAAAGTTTGGTTGATGATTTATAATTTCATTCACTTAATGGTGCAATTCCAATAGGAATAGAACTTATCATTTCATGTGACTTTTTGATTCCAAACTTCATGAAACTTTTCAAGGGATCAATATAGATAGGTACTAAGGTGAGACACATAAAGATATTGCAATAACACCATCCAAGCATATATCTTGAAAATAACCTATATGTAAAGCAATGGTGCAACCTCCAACTTTAGGTTAGGCTCATCTCCATAGGTTGACCTTGATATCGTCACCTCCACTTAATCTATCATGTTTGAGATTAAACCAACTACTTAATGGGTGTGTTACTCATGCGGGAACCTCAGGACGAGTTGCCGTGCTCCATGGCTAAGGTGGCGAGAAGAAAAAGCAAAGGGCAAGGACAGAAGAAGAGAGATGCTAGGGTCGGGCAGCACGACTCAGGTTATAAAGGGCCCCGGGGAGGCCTCTCAACTCCCAGGCATTCAATACGCCCAACCACCCTTCTCATCTCCCAAGGGAACCGTGTTGGTCTCACACCATGCCCCGAAAAGGTGAACCGTTCTCGCAGGCGGTTTACACCCTAACGTGATAATGGAGCCTTGTGAAAACATAATTGATTGAACACAAACCACCCAGTTTCCCACGAACCATGAAGCGTCACAATGGCAACTGCCTAGCGTGACCCCTCATCTTCCCTAGGCAGACCCACTCGCTCGATTCAAAGCCCTTGAAGGGATAACTCATCCCTCCAAGGCCTCGGGGGCTACACCCGGCGGGTGCGCTCGCACGCACCCACCGGAAAGTCTGCTCTAAATCAAATAAACCACGCATACCCTTCTGTTCTGCTAAAGGACTCAAGGGAAATGACATAACAAGAGAGAGGCATCCGGTCAGTCCCTTGCAGCGCGTGAGGGCTCGGGGGCTTCTCTTGTGTCCCAACCTAGCAAATGGTCAAGGCCACGGGCTCAGAGGCTCCCTGCCTGACCCGTGGTCACATAAAGAGAACCGTGCTCATTCGATTAAAAGCCCTTGAAGGGATAACTCATCCCTCTAAGGCCTCGGGGGCTACATCGCCGAGTGCGCTTGCACACACCCACTGGACAATCCTCTTCTAACACAAAAACAAACTAAGGACTGTCCACGGTCGCTCATGCTCAAGCCTCTTAAGGAGTGCTCCACTCCTCCACAGGCTCAGGGGCTACTATCGGGTATCAAAATACCTAGGGTACCCAATAGGGGGTAAAATACGGCACCCTGCACATTTGATAAATCGGCCCACCGTAGGGGACCCAAAAAGCACTAATAGCTTGTCAGCTGCTCAAGCTACGAATGACAAATTCTATCTCGCCCGAGCCTTGCGGAGAAGCCTCGGGCACGATAGGCGTCTCGGGCGACATCTCTTCGTCTCACCTGAGCCCCCACAGCATCATCAAAGGCGCCCGACCCCCCTGCGGCGTGTTTTCGCCTCGCCCGAGGGGCACATGGAACCCTCAGGCAAGATGGGGAGCCACGGGGGCCCCCAACTACGATACTTGCTCCATCGACGTGACGGACGTGACTGTGCACAGTCAATAGGGGCACAGGAACGATGCCCTGACTCGACATGACCCCGGTCATTCTACCACGATGACATCCATACCTCCACAGCAACGGGGGCGACGGCAGTTGTTCCACCTAACCCCCTCGCTACGAAAATCTCGATGCACACCGCCCGCCTTCTCGGCACAGAGGCATACAGGTCACGGCATGGCCTCGGCACGTTGCACCAGCAAACGGAGAGGCCAAAAGATCAATGCCAGCACGTCTCCACGCTACAGGGGAACTACTCTCACCGAATAAAGAGGAGGACGGCCACGCCTGAGGCTACTTTTTCATTGACGGCCATGCCCGTGGCTACTTTTCATTTCGTTCTCCCCATTTTTACCCCCTTACCACGCATGTAACCCGAGCCCTCCCCTTAGAGTCTATAAATGGGGATTGAAAAAAGAGAAACCCACACGATCAAGCAGCAACAACTAGAACCCACCACACACACCACTACTCACCAGAGACTTGGGATCATCTCCCTCTCTTGAAAAGCTTGTAACCCCTACTATGAGCACCCTGGTGCAAGGTGACATGAACCGCAGCGAAACCCACTGGACATAGGGCCGTTCATGCCCGAACCAGTATATATCCTTGTGTCCGCTTTGCACACCATTAAGGTTTAGATGCGCAGATACAAATTCACTAGTCGCTCTGTTTAGACACCCGGTCCCCTAAACACCGACACTTCTGAAGAAATTCAGATTCGCATCCCTCCTTTAACCATCCGATGCAAGGTTCTTGGAACAATGGTGGATGTGCTTTACTCACCCACTGTCGGAGCAAATTTGATGTCTGCATCATTTGCATCTACCTATTTTGCAATGAACCCCTTGCTCTGACAAACAAATCTCTTAGAAATAATCCACGATCTATCCTGAAAGGACATAGAATTATGCACAACACCACAATCCATCATGATGATGTCGTAATGGCTCTCGACTTCCATGTCTTTGACATTCAAGATTTTGACATCATGATAAGGCATCCCCTAGAAAAGCTCTTTGTAGGACCATCAAAAACAGGGGGTCTATTCATAAATTTGGGGAGAGACACATTTTCCATTCCTATCACTTGAGCTAAAAACTCAATGGCAGAATCTCCCCCTATCCTGACCTGCCCAAGGAAGTTATGTCGGTTTTACCCTTTGATTCTCCAGAGTTGTCCTTAGAAAGGGATGTGAAATCTTCGTAGAACAAGAGGACCACTTAGGAGAAACCATAGATCTTCCTCAAGAGGAAGTGCCAGCATGACTTCCGGCTGAGTTAAAACCCTTGCCCGCTGGCCTACGTTATGCTTTCCTAAATGGAGACAAAGAAACTCCTATAATCATTAGCGATAAGCTTTCTGATGAGGAGACATCTAAACTCATAGCCATCTTAGAAAAGCATAGGTCAGTTTTCAGGTATTCTTTACAAGATCTCAAGGGGATTAGACCATTTCTCTCTACCCATCGTATTTCGATAGATCTGTTGAGTACACCATCCAGAGCGCCTCAGCGTAGGCTCAATAATGCGATGCAGGAAGTCATGAAGAAGTAAGTCCTCAAACTTCTTCACACTAGGATTATTTATCATGTACCACATAGCGACTGGGTTAGTCCTGTCCAAGTGCTTCCAAAGAAAGGAGGAATGACGGTCGTAGAAAATAAATAAAATGAGTTAATCCCACAACAAACCATCACAGGGTGGAGAATGTGTACTGATTACTGGAAACTCAACGTGGCAACAAAGAAAGACCACTTTCCACTGCCTTTTATTTATAAAATGTTAGAGCGGTTGGCAAAGCATTCTTTCTTCTATTTCCTCAATAGGTATTCGGGGTATCATCAGATTCCCATCCACCCTGATGATCAAAGCAAGACACCTTTTACATGCCCGTATGGAACATACGCATATTGAAGAATGACATTCGGGTTGTGTAACACACCCGCTTCATTCCAATGGTGCATGATGTCTATTTTCTCAGACATGATAGAAGAAATCATGGAGGTTTTCATGGATAATTTTTTAGTTTGTGGCAAAACCTTTGATCATGTCTGGAGAATCTAGACAAAGTCTTGTAGAGATGCCAAGAGAAGGACCTGGTACTTAACTGGAAAAAGTGCCACTTCATTGTCCGTGAGGGCATTGTTCTCAGGCACCTTGTGTCCAAGAGGGGGATTGGGGTAGACAAGGCTAAGATCGAGGTTATCGAGCAACTACCACCCCCCCGTGAATGACATAACGGGAATCCACAGCTTCCTAGGTTATGTAGGGTTCTATAGGAAATTTATCAAAGATTTCTCACAAATCGCTAGACCCATCATGAACATGCTAGCTCAAGATGCACCTTTTGAGTTCATAGATGAGTGCTTAAGTGCTTTTCACACTCATAAGAAAGCACTCATCTCAGCGCCAACCATCCAACCACCCAATTAGTCGCTACCCTTCAGGATTATGTGCGATGCTGGTGACTATGATGTTGGTGCAGTCCTTGGCCAAAAGAAAGATAAGAAGTATCACACAATCGCATATGCTAGCAAAATGCTGATAGGAGCACAACTTAATTATGCTACCACAGGAAAAGAGCTCTTAGTAGTCGTTTTTGCTATCGACAAGTTTAGGTCTTATTTAGTGGGTGCAAAAGTTGTCATTTATACAGATCATGATGTACTTAAATACTTGCTCACTAAGAAAGACACTAAACCTAGATTAATAAGATGATTTTTCTTACTCCAAGAATTTGACCTTGAGATAAAAGATAAAAAGGGAATAGAGAACACTATCGCCGATCATCTATCTTGTTTGCAAGTCACTGACATGTAGGAACTGCCAATAAATGACTTCCTACGTGATGACATGCTACTGAGGGTGATGGATGCAAACCTGTGGTACGTAAACATCATGAACTTCATGGTTTCAGGATACATACCACCGGGCAAAAAAAAAAATAAAGCTACAAGCAGAAAGTAGACGTCACCTTTAGGATGACCCATACCTGTACGGGGTATGCTTTGATGGCCTATTGAGGAGACGTGTACCAATGACGGAAGGATTGCAAATCATTGAAAAATGCCATGCAGCACCATATGGAGGCCATTACGGAGTATTCCACACACAAGCCAAAATCTAGCAGTGCAAGTTCTTCTGGCCAATGATGTACGAAGACACCAAGGAATTCATTCGAAGGTGTCGTAAATGCCAGCTGCAAGGTCGCATCACTGCTCGCAACACAATGCCCCTCCACTATAACCTGCAAGTGGAGATCTTCAATGTCTGAGGCATCGACTTCATGGGGCCATTCCAAAAGTCCCATGACAGCGATTACATCCTTATCACCGTTGACAATGTGTCAAAATGGGTGGAAGCATTACCATGCAGAGTTGCTGATGCGAGGCACGCAAGGAAGATGTTCCACGAAGTGATCTTCCCTCGCTTTGGAACACCAAGAATGGTGATAAGCGATGGGGATCTCTCTTCATTGACAAAACCTTCAGAGCCTTCCTGAAAGAGCTTGGGGCCAAGCACAATATTGCCACCCTATACCATCCTCAAACAAGCAGTCAAGCAGAAACTTCAAATAAACAAATCAAAAATATCTTGTAGAAAATGGTCAATGCAATGGAAAAAGGATGGAAATACAAGCTACCTGATGCACTCTGGGCATACAGGATAGCTTATAAAACTCCCATGGGCATGTCGTCGTTCCAGCTTATTTATGGAAAAGTTGCCATTTACTAGTTGGGCTTGAGCACCGAGCTCACTGGGCTATAAAGAGTTGGAACATGGATGTGAAGATGGCTAGCAAGAACCGACAGAAATAAATTACCGAGGTAGAAGAGTGGTGAGAGAAGGCGTACAACAGTGCCAAGCTCTACAAAGAAAGAACTAAGAGATGGCACGATCACCGAATCGAACAAAAAGAGTTCAAGAAGGGAGACAAGGTTCTACTATTCAACTCCCGAGTCAAACTCTTCGGTAAAGAAAAACTGAGAAGCAAATGGCAAGGACCATACACCGTCATCAAGACTTCGCCACATGGTGCGATCACTATCCAAGACGATGATGGTAACATTTTCAAAGTTAACGGTCAATGTCTAAAAGTTTTCCTACAGCCTTCTTATAACACTAACTTGGAAATTGATAGAATAGATTTAATTGCTTTCGATAAATTCATTCAAAACTTATGAAAATATAAAAACAATTCTAACATATTCTTTTATTTACTTAAAATACAAATATATTGTTTTACCTTCCTAAAGCAAGTTATCATGGCTAAATGACCTTTATACCCTCACTAGATAAACCATGATTCTTACTTATTCTTGATTGATTTTAGCTAATCACATGTTTATTCACTCATTATTACAAAATCATGTGAATCTTGCAACTTGACTATTCCTTTGATTCATCATGATCATGTGCATCCCACGCTATCACTCGCTGATCTTAGTGAATCAAATCCAAGTACCAGCATCACTCTAATCTTCACGCATGCATGTGCATTTGGACGCAAGCACAGCACAGGGGAAGGACCTGGGGGTGCTAGCGCACCCATGCTGTGGCCACACCACCGTGGCTCCAGTAGCCCCCAATCTTCGCGCACATCTCACTGATCGCCTGTGTATCATGGCTATGGTGGTGATCGGATTGTTTCCTTCACAGTAGAGGCCCAAACACTTATATAAGCTAACCCATGGCCTCTCTTCTCTTCACACCAAGCTTCAAAGCTTTCTTTCTCCCTCCACATAGCACTCTAAGCTCTCTCAAGCTTGAGCCATGGCTAGCCACGCCCTCACTTTGTACAAGGGCTCTTTCTCCACCTACAACCTTGATGGCATTCTGGCGTCCATTGATCTTGTACCCCAGAGCTCTTTTGTGAGAGAAGAAGCAAGGTTGATCACCGAGGCGCCCCTTGCTATCATGCTACCACCAAGCTACGCCATGAGCAGTGGCACTAGCCTCAAGTCTACGAAACATTCCAAGGTGCCCCTTGGTGGTGCCAAGGAGAAGAAGGTGGCACTGACAAGACCTACCACCAGCGCCATCAGTCTCAAGTAAAAGGCGCCTAAAGCTAGCAGACTGAAAAAGAGCTCTTTTGTAACACCTTCGGGCAATACGGTCCCTCACGCTAGATCATCTATGCATACCGCTAGGCCTAGTCTCTCCTATACCATGGTAGGTGTGCACAAACCCAATGGAGGGTACAGGAAAGCGCTCATGCGAAAGCCTGCTAAAAAGCAGGTGCGCAAGCCAGTCCAATCTAGGAAAGAGTTAGCAGAATCCTCGGGTGCTCCTCTTAGGTTCAAAAGGATGGTGAAGCCTCCTATTTGAGGACAACCCGCTGGATTTTTTAGCGATAGCAATGATGAGCGGCTGCCCAAAGGCACTACGCTAGCCTCACTTAGTGCTAGCAACAAAAGCCTTCACGAAAGCATTAGGAAAGCCAATGATCGTCTCACCGAGAGTCTACTGAAAATCAAAGATCTCGGCGATGAGATCAATGAGCTTCACCATGGCTTTGGAGAAAAGTTGCTAGGGTGGAAAAAGCAGTGGGAGTAGAACGTGCGTTAAATTACCCTTCTAGGCCACTCCCGCTAAATAATTAGGTGCATCTTTATCTTTCAAGTTTTTCATTCCTGTCATTTTAAAATTTCATCTTGTAATGCACCTATCATTTTTATAATTGAATAAAATTATTATTAGAAATATTTTGTTGCACTTGTTTTCTTGTTCTTTTTGTTGTCATAATAAAGGCAGGAAAGAAAACAAGTGTGGGGGAGGCACCACACTCACCTCCGACCCAGTTACACAAAAGATGGCCAAATTCAAAATGTGGTTTATGCAAACTTTCTCTCTCTTACTCCCTAATTAATAAAAGGTTTTACAACTGAATAGATCTTTAAAATGAACTAAAAAAGAAATGCTCTATCTCCATGTCTTCCTATGATTAAGAAAGTTTGCATACATTTTATTCCTTGCTAATATTCCTAAAATTGTGAACACTTATTATAGGAAACCACTTTATCTAAGTAATTGACGAATGAGATATAGTAGGATGACATGACGCTTGCTCATGTACTTATGATTTATTTTACAAAATAAAATTAAAATAGCATGTTCCTTGAATGACATTCAAATACCTACCAAGGCAATATATGATCTTTCATGACAAAACCTTCCGCGTATGCCTCTTACTTTGTGTTGAGTTTGGTCAAGTTATATGACCCCTATTGAGAGATGTTTCGTGCTCACAAGATCAAAACTCACACACGCCACAAATAAATAGCTACTCCTATACTGGGAATACGCTAAACATGTTTCAATCACCAGCAAATAAATACTCCATGCTCTAAAATATGATCTCCCTAGCATATTTCTAGAAAGAGATAGGCTATGCAAAAATAATTGAAAAAAAGAGAGGACACATGAAGGTCCCAAAGTATTGAAAAAAATAGGGAAACATGAAGGTCCCAAGTTATTGAAAAAAAATGATGATGAGAACATGAAGGCTCATAGAAAAAGATAAGCTAGCCATGTCTCGAAAAAGCTAGAGATCATTTCAAACAAAGGAGTATAGTTCCATCAAATTCCACACACTTGCACAATTTTGATCTAAGAGTATGACGCTTCCCTCCGGTGAGGTCTGGGATTTGACTTTACAACACATGCAAGGTAAGTGTGCCTCAACTTTTTCATCCCTACCCAAAAGCTCCATATAAGCTCTTAGAAGTAGGATGATCAAGGAGAAGGCAAAATTCAAAATATGCCTTGATGATGAACCACTTACAAATCTGAGCGACTTGAAAGAATCATTCAAGGAACAAAAGCTATCTTATTGTTTTCAAAAATCATAAAACCCCAAGTTTCTGAGCAGGAATAGAGTGAGAAGATTTGAATACAAGCTGCTCCATTTTTCAATTACCCAAGATATTTTGGTAGACACTTGGAAGTTCACAGGTTAAGGTGAAGCTTGGAATAACTTGTATGCAGATTTTCATATCATGGAGATGAATCTGCTTAGTCCTTGGAACCTTACTCGAGGACAAGCAAAGGAAGAAGTGTGGGGGAGCTTGTTGGCGATGCTTAACTAATATTTCTACCACCAACATTTAAATAAAATAAATAAATTTGAATACCAAAATTTAGAATTAGGATTTACAACTCACATTTTCTATGAGTTTGGGTATATACATGTTTTGCAGGACATAAATATGAAATACACATCAAAATATGTAATCAAGGAAAGCATAAAGTCTATTCAGGCCAAGGAAGCACAAGACAACCCTTCCAACTCCATTTATAGGCAGAACATTGACATAGAAACAGCCCAAGCCCACTCAGGAAACGACCACGTGAAGGCGGTGGTGAGGCAGGCCAGGCCTAGTGTGGGTGCACCGCCCCTAGCTCTGCCCGACACCACCTTACGCAGACGGTTCATTCAATGCACCCAAAAGTCGGTTGCATGGGTGCTTACCAAAAATACTTCACCAAACTGACCATCCTCAAGCTATATAAGAAGACCCCCTCCTTATTCCATTCATCATCATACACTTGGAGAAGAATAACAAGAGCGCCCACTTTTCCATTAGCTTCTAGCTAGACTAGAGTAGGGAGTGAGTGAGGAAGAGTTAGAGGAATAGCGGAGTAGTAGCTCCCTCTACTTGTCGTACTCGGCAAGCCTTGTACATTGGGTGGACGGAGTGTCGGACTTGTTGACTCCCTCTATACTTGTACCTCTATGGTCATCCTACTATTTAGAGTAAGAACTTTGTATTCATCTTTTGATTCTTAAGAAAGTTATCTTTGTTCATTACAAGCTTGTGGGTTTCTCGCTTGTTCCCTAGATGAATACTCTAGTAGAGGACTCCTGATAAAGACAGAAGTTTCTGGCCAACGCAAGAGTAGTGACCGATTTGGCGGTCACTAACGTCAATTTTAAACCATCAACATTACCTGCATATATGCTTAATTACATCACCAAATATAGGTATAGGAGTTTAAACTAATGAGTTCAACGAGTTTTGGTGCTCTCACTTGTTTTGCAGGAATTTAATTTTTTACTAAATAAAAGTATCTCAAATGATGAATTAGAGTTCACCATTGCAAAGAGCTCGATGAGATGATCAAAACAGATATATTATTTGCTATATTTGGAGCCCAGAATCAAGAGATATTAATTCCACATCAAAACCAAGTTGAGAAGAATCTAGAAGACACGAGAAGGCGTGCCACCGAGGGTGGGGCCCACTTGCCATAGGAGCAGGTCGGCCGACCCCACTCCACGTCAGCCGACCTGTGGGTCCCCCTATCAGCCACTACCTTCGCACATCGGTTCTCCACCACCTTAGGGTTTGCTTCTCCACCCTTGATTGAAGTCGGTTTGATCCGAGAGCTCTGGTTCATCCCACCAGCCTATATAAGCAGCCTTGTACCTCCTGCAACAGAGACATCCCTGAAACCCTAATGCATATGTCTTATTTAGAGATCAAGGTACACTAGGAGGATTAGGTCTAGACTCTCCAATGTAGTAGATTAGTAATTTGGGAGCGAGGATCAAGTTCTGAATCTAGTCTTGGAGGCTTGGAAAAGACTTGTATCTTCACTACTTCATCTTGTAAGACTTGTTCTCAATTTATCATATTCTTATCTACATGGCTATGCTTACTTTGAATATATATATATATCTTGCTTAGTTAAGTTTATCAATACTTTTGTGTGCGGGTTCATAGAGCGCTTAGCTTGCTATAGTTTATCGATTGGGCTAAGTAGCCGAGCCTCGTGTAAGCATGGTGCTTATATGATGATCTACCTATGAGTGTGTCCTGTTTTCTGGTTGGGTGGTAGCAGCGGGAGGTGATAGCCTATCTATTCTTTGTAGTCCATTCTAAATTGAGTAGGTTCTTAAATTGTAGGACCGTAGCCACGTCAGTAGAGTTGTCCATTGTGGGTGCTCTACCGTCTAAGTGACATCCCGAAGTGCACAAGAGTAGAGTTAGTCTTAACTTAGTTGGATTCATATATACTTTAAACATGTAATAAGAATGACATAGGAATCCACCTCACCTGAGTTACCTAGTTTACATTAGTTTAGTGACCTATCCCCTGAGTGTCATTATGCTTAACTCCTATCATCACATTTATCCCCTACTCTAGCTATGTTGGTATGTTAATGGTTACTCCTCTGCCATGACTCAATAAATCTTTACTCTATTGTTTCCCGATGGTAAAATATAAATAACGATACCTGGAATACTCCCAGTAAAATGCTACAATGGTATTCTATGCGCTTGCAGAATCCTTCATATTTTATTCGCATTAATAAATACCAACAAGCATTTTTGGCGCCGTTGCTGGGGAAACAATTGGCGTAAAGATTTAAATTATCAACATATCACTAGCTTTAGTAGGATTACCCCTATTCTGTTGAGTTGTGGAATAAGACTGGACAACAGATGTCGTTTGGCCTTCCGGCAAGCCTCCACAAGAAAAGAAGAAGCATTGAAGAACCCCAGGGTGCCTAAGCATTCAAGATCCATCAACATCGGAACCCTACCATTTCATAGGTTTGTATAGACACATATATATCATTCTAACCATGTGTAGATTGGAGAGAAAGGTTGTCATCACAAGATTGCAAATCACATCTCAAGTTACAGAAATAAATTCTTCACCACTCATAAATTCCATTATGTGAGTCATGGTATGTATGATCAAGAAAGGTGAGATAGTCTTGCTCATGGACTTTAAACTTGATGAGTAGTTATCTTTTAAAATCTTGCATACCATTGCATGTTTACTTTAAATAATCCATGCATTAACTCCATTTAGTTTGAATTCTCTCATATCAAATCCACGACATAGTTAGTTACCTGCATATATCTATACCACCAGCATCCTTTATCTAAATTTTTTTCATCATGATCATGCTCTTTCATCTCTAATTTGAATAAATCTCTATAGTGCTTTCATGCTACCTTTGTTTGCCATAGTAAGTTTTAGTTTGGAAGTACTAGACATACTTCCAAAGGCTTTTAAATTAAGCGTGGTGCTTAGGTTAAAATGCCTTCCTTAATAAAAAACTAGACATAGAGTTTAGTTTGGTTATTGAACTAAAAATTGCTTATGTAGACACTAGATATTTTGTTGGACTAACCCCTGCAAGGAAATTCTCAAATTCAATCTAGGAAAGTCAAGAGATGAATTCACATTAGAGATGAATCAAGGCATGACAACTTTGCACAAAAGAAGGCCCAGTTCATTCTTCATCAAGGAAGAACTATGAGTATCAAAGTTTATTCACTTATCTTTTCTTACAAGTTATCTTAGCCTTGAACCATGTCAGAATGCAACCACACATAAAATTTATTAATAAATAAAATCTATGCTAAGATAATTAAAAAACATATCTTTTCAATAGCATAGAGGAAAATTAAAAAAGTTATGGACAATAACCCTATTTTAAATTCGTTGTATTCCCTCGGGTATGTGTCCACTAATATTTTATAAGAAAATGTTGTGCCTGTTTATGGTTTGGCATGAACCTGCCAAATCACCACTTTAGTGATGGAACAAAGAAGAAGGAGATGAGTGCCATGAAAAGCACTCACTCATCGAAAGTGGAAGAACAAATTGACAGGCCACGAGCAACATCATCTTAGCATTAAACCTTCCCAAGACTCAAGCTAAGATGATGATGAGAAGCAGGATGCAACCCACCTTGTTTTAGCCTAAATATGCCTACTTTCATCATTTCCAAGAAGACCAACTCGTATGTGGACAGCAAGGACTAGGATGACAAGATCCACTACATCATGGCAAGCATTCTCGTATCAACAAACGTCAGAAATAGTGGAGGTCTGTCAATGGTGTCTTGAAAGGCTATGACCACGGTCATGAGACAACATTCCAAAGTCATTGAAGATGAAGCTTCTATGCAAGTACCAATGAGGTTCTTTCCTTGACAATCAAGGCGGCTAGCGTATCGCTTATAAACAAAGAAGCACAACTTTTCACCACGTTGTTAGACAATCAAGGAGGAACTTGAGTTTGCATCTCCAATGAACCCCAACTCATCAACCAAGGATCAACAAAAATCAAGAGAGGTTGATGAAAGAAGAGCATGCAATTGTCTGTATCTTCATCTCCAGAATTAGAAGGTGCAAAGAAAAGCTAAAGGCAAGAAGAGGTCCTGCTCAATGGGCCTAAAGCCTTGATGCCCTCACTAATAAAAATGAGTAGAAACAATAAGTAGAGTAGAAGGTCCAATAGAATAACAAGATCCACAAAGGAAAGAACATCGCATGATAAAAATGAGAAAGGAGTGCGACATAAGAAACAAGATGCTCATGAATAGCTCAAGTAAGGAAAGGTTGAAATAGGAAGAGAAGACCACTGAAACTCATTTACCCTTCATCACGTGGTGTCATCACGCTCTAATGATGAAGGTAACATCTTAAGGTAAGTGGTCATCGTTTTTCTCTTGATCTTGGTACGCAGATAGATGAAGACACAAACATGTTTGAGTTACAACTTTGCTTGGTCCAACCTGATTAATTCAACATGCCTTTCTCCTTAAGTATGTTCATTGCACCACTCTCTTGATCTCGGTCTTAACCAAATAAGCTAAAATATTGCATATCTTATCTTTGGAAGATGATAGTCATAATCATGAAAAGTTTGATACATTATATAAAGACGGACAATCCTTCCACATGTTAAGCAACTCCATTTCTTTTTATCATAGTCAAAATGCTACATTCATGCTCATCCTTTTGGTCCTATCACCCATATAGGAAGAAAGAATAATGCACATAACATCAACCTTGTCATGATGCAATGTGTCTAGGGCTAGAAAAGAAAAAATATAAAGTTTTGGTTATGTTGGTGTTTTCCCACCAACAGAGCCCGTGCACTTGATCTCTACCTTGTCATTATGAGCAAAACACGCTTCGAGCAAGTGTGGGGGGAGCTAATCCCTAAAATTCTACAAGTGAAAGTTGTAAACTAGAGGAGGAACAAGTTAAGAAGGAAGGACCTATCAAACCAAAATTGAATTCAAAACCAAGATGGGTTTGGCAGAAAAAGGTAGCATCACCATTGGAAGCGCCACTAATAGAGGCACCATCATAAGAATCCTCATCTTCGAGAGCGAACCAAGACATCTCCATTGGACTAATCGCGGGTAACCATGCTCTAAGAAGGATCACTCAATATTCAACCGACCACGACATCTAGCTAGGGGAGGAGCATCCCCCGTGTATCTAGCAAAGTATTTCTTTCCCTTTATAGTTTTACTATTTTGAGTTTTCTTTCCATTAGTTAAAAGAAATAAAAAAATGAATAACAAACTAAAATAAAATAAAAAAAATTAGCTAGTTATATATATTAGTAAGGTGTGATCTTAGAACTCTACAAATAAAATAAAAAGGTGTGTCTAGTTTATTTTTAGGAGTTGAATAAATAAGAGGACTCGGAGTAATCTCTTAAATGGAAATGATGAATAGTTGCTCTGTCATAATTCCTTTCTAGTACCTAGTTTTTAGCCTCGAATTCTCCCGAGTTTTGGATAAAGCTATTTTGATATATGGATTTACTCTGATCTTGAAACTCGTGGGTAGCGAATGCTTGATCTAAGTCTAGGTAATTGATGGATATGATATGAGATGGTTTGAGCTATTGTTTATCTTATTCCTAGCGATACTAGAGTTTCAGAGATTTATCTTTTGAAAAATATAAAATCTTTCATGATGAGCTCCTATATGACAAAGCTTGAATTCCTAGCAAAGCCATATATGATATTTAGAATAGGAAAACTCTCACTCATATATGCTGCTTGCTTTTGCATAGAGTTTTATCAAGCTTTGTTGACCCTTATGAGAGGTTTGTCATACTCTTAAAATCAAGATCACGTACACACCATCCACATATGCACTACTCCTACATTGGGGGTAGGCGCAAAACATGCCATTCCATCTAGATCCACCAAAAAATGTTCTCTTACACTGGAAGTGAACACCAAAAAACATGTTTGTTAGGTTTTCCATCCACCAAATAAATGCTTCAAGTTCTTTTTGATATTTCTCTCAAAGTTTTGTTGCAGAAAGAGACATGGGGCTATGCAAAAGTTATTCATAAAAAAGAATAAAGTAAAAAAGAAGAAGTTGAAAAAATGGACAAGTGTCTAAGATATCTAAAACAATAGGTACTTAGATGCCCGCCTAAAAAAAAGAGACAAATAAGATAGCCCCTGCTCTCTAGCAAATGTTTCCAAATTTCAAAAGAGAGATATGTTTTCAAGGAGCAATGTAGAATTAGGTTAGCCACCATATATATCCACCATATATCCACACACATGCACATCTTGATTTGATTGTATAACTTAACTCTCTTTGGATCCATTGTTTGACTTTACAATATATACATTGCATGTATGCTCTAGCTTTCTCCCTACCTATGAACTCCACATAAGCCTTAGTAGTAGGAAGAGAAGAAGGCATAACATCTTTATTGCCTTGGAGGATCCACAAATACCACATATATTGAGAGCTTAAGAGTGTCATACAATGGAATCTCTGAGTTTTATAAAAAACTCCAGAACAGTGGTGGAGCAAAGAGCTTGAGATATAGTGCTTCACTTGATCATTCTGTCTTTCAATTACTCAAGGCCCAAGTGAAGGCTAAGAAACTCCATGGTTGAAGGTAATATGGGTAAGTTTGAAAGTCAGATCAGTTTATTCTAATCTAGAGGAGAATTCTTGTTTGAATGCATGTGTACTTTTGAGGCCTGAAAGCATTGTAGCAACTCCTGATCCATTGCTAAGTTTAGCTTTGCTAAGGAACTAGCAAAGGTTAAGTGTAGGGGAGCTTGTTGACAGTCACTAATGTCAATTATAAACCGTCAATATTACCTGCATATATGCTTAATTACATCACCAAACATAGGTATAGGAGTTTAAACTAATGAGTTCCACGAGGTTTGGTGCTCTCACTTGTTTTGTAGTACATTTAATTTATCACCAAATAAAAGTATCTCAAATGATGAATTGGAGCACACCATTGCGAAGAGCTCGCCGAGATGATCAAAACGGATATATTATTTGCTATATTTGGAGCCCAGAATCAAGAGATATTAATTTCGCATCAAAACTAAGTTAAGAAGAATCTAGAAGACATGAGAAGGCGTGCCAACGAAGGTGGGGCCCACCTACCATAGGGGCAGGTCGGCTGACCCCACCATAGATCGATCGACCTATGGGTCCCCCCTGTCAGCCAGCATCTCCGCACGTCGGTTCTCCACCGCCTTAGGGTTTGCATCTCCACCCTTGATTGAAGTCGATTTGATCCGAGAGCTTTGGTTCATCCCACCGGCCTATATAAAGAAGCCCTGTACCTCCTGAGATAGAGGCATCCCTAAACCCTAATTCATATCTCTCATTTAGAGATCAGGGTACTATCGACAAGATGTGGTCGGCAGTCTACCGAGGGTTATGCCCACGGTAGTAGATTATCGGTGGAGGTGCGCAAGACAACAAACTAGATGATGACGCAGGAAGAACACGGGGTTCATCCATGTGTGTAATACCCTACATCCTGCATCTCTGTGGATTGTATTGATGTGTGATTCGATGTTTTGAGGGGGGTCCTTGCCCGCCTTATATAGTTCGGGGGGCAAGGTTACAGATCTAAGGAATCTAATCCCAGTCGATTACAACTGTTGTATCCACGGAGGATACGATATCTATCCTAACTGATTAGGTTTCCTTGATCATTAAGTAGTCTTTGCTTGCTCCGCATGGTTCACCGAGCAATTCGGAGATCTGCATGGCGCTTTCTGGCGAGTTGGACCACCTTATCTGGCGCAGCCCATGTGGAGCCATGAGGGTATACGGGTCTATACCCCCACAGCTAGTCCCCGTGCACTATGTATTTTAATGTGACACGCCACCTTTACCTTCTCAGACCAGTGAGGCTTGAGGTCCTGACACATCTGACCAGAAGAGTTGTCTGCCGAAGAATATTCTCACCCTTCTAACCAGCTCAGCTGATAGCCGATCACCGCACTTGTCGAAAAATGCCTTGTCAGAAAAAATGCATGGTGCTTTGAGAAAAAGAAAAATAATTCATCTTTGATGAAGTGTGCCCACTTAAGTTTCATTGTGGATAGTTAATGATGCTTGGCACCATTGGCTCTTCCATAATGTCTAGAGATGTGATCCCCAGGATCTAGTCGTGTTAAGGTAGGGGTCATGCCTCTGGCACTATTCAACTTCACGTCAGTTCACCTTTCATCTTGATCACTCCGCCATCTCTGCCATTTCCATCACCGCTGTAGCCGTAAATCAAAAACCTAGATCCAGCCATATGCAGCAGTTGCAGGCATCACATTGCCGCCAGATCTAGCCGCTCTAACACCGCACGGCACACCGTAGCCGCATTCCGCAGCCAGAGAAGAGGAAGAAGATGGCGCGCGGGGGCCATGGAGCAAGAGCACAGCTCATGGCGGTGGAATGGAACAAGTTGATGAGCATAGAGGCCACCCTCGCGAGGCTCATCGCCACTGGCATGATGGCCGAGGCCGCAATCGATGGATGGAATATATCACCTGGTGGGAACTATCTAGACCCCATGTCTTGGCGAGATTGTTGTCTTTGAAGATTTCTATTGGTGTGGATTTGGGAATCCTTGCCATCCCTTTCTACGCAAACTTTGTGATTATTATAAAGTTAGCATCTGCAATCTCCACCCCAACTCCGTTCTTGCTGTATCCATCTTCATTATGCTCTATGAATCATATCTTGGCATCTGGCCCAACTTCAATCTGTGGTGGCACTTTTTCTGCCTCAAGAAGAAAGGGGGTGCAGGAGGATCCAAGATAGCTGGAGGGGCATACCTGAATCTATGTGACAGGATGAAAGTCGAGTACCTAAATGTGCCCCTGAACTCATCCACTAGGGATTGGTACAAGAAATGGTTGTACGTGCAGCAAGAACAGAAGCCATTTGTTACCAGTGATGTCACTCTGATCCCAGAGTAGCAGGAGAGCTAGTCAGCGAGGCCATCCAACGCCGAAATGGTGCAGGTTGAAGAGCTTCTTAGGATATTTGATAGGAACTGGCTTGACGGGCCGACGGTGGTGTTGAACTTCATCTGCAGGCGGGTGCAACCATGTAAGGAGCAGGTGCATCCACTGTATTAATACTCTGGGTTAGATGACCCCACTAGGGAGTCTGCAAGGAACCTCATCCACAATGAGGTTAACTAGTGGTTGGCACAGCTATTCGACTTGTCAGGATACCGCCTATTGCCAAACGCAATGAAGGCGCACAAATTGACATCACCGCCGTCACTGGTATGTTCAAAATCACCCACAATGTTAATCCCATACTAATAGTTGCTAGTCTGCAACTGTAACGCTAAATTTGATCCTTGTAAGATCCGTGGCAAGGATCGGGCAGTAGTGTACATCTTCAACGTGCCCACTTATGACTGGCTAGCCGGTGTGGATGCGCGGGAGCCCCGCATGATGAGGAAGTCCATCGGGAAGTGCCCGTAGCAGAGGGGCCTTCCCAATAGAAAAAGTTCGTTGGCCTCCTAGCCATGAGGGGTCCTTTGATTATTAACGATGAGGAGAGCAGCCAGAAACGACGTAAGGCCATGGCCAGCTTGACCGATGATGACGAGGAGGAGGAGGAGATGCCACTAACGCGCTGACAGAGGACACAGACACTACCTCACGAGCCGATGCCACCAAGTGCGCCGACACCTCCCCAAGCAATGATGCCTCCCCAAGTAGCTACGTCGCCCAGAATTCCAACGTTGCCCCGAGTGACGACTTCGGCCTAGATAGCCACACCGAGCACAGGGTGGACTAGCTCAATAGTCCCCGTGCGTGTTCAAGCTAGGATGGAGCAGGCGAGCAGTAGCCAGGCGGCTGGAACCCATGCTATGGGGAGCAGGAGCCAGAGTGGTTGCCCATTCAGAGCTGTGTTCAGGCTCTCAGATTTGTAAGTAATTTTATAACCCCTTGTTGTTGTCCTAAAGCATTGGCTTATCCGGTTGGTGTATGCTGGAGTCCACAGAAGATGTGGAGCACCCCATTGGTAGCCAATAGCCGACAATTGGGGAGAGCAGCCATGCTGCAGAGGAGCACGCCAGGTCCAGCGATGTCACCAATCAGCACACCACAGAGCAGTAGTGTGATGAAGAGACCATGCCCGCCACCGAGGAACCCACTGTTGCCTTAGGCAGTATAATGGGCCTTGTACTAGTCGACAGGAGCGGCACCAAGAACCCTGCCATAGAGACTTTGGCAGGCGAAGCTGCTGTGGTTGAGGAGGAGCCAGAGATTAAAGAAATCATCCACCCTAAAGAAGAAAATGTGGTGCCTCAATGCGACCGTGTTGCGAGGATGCGAGGTGGCGGGTGGGTGTTCCATGAAGAAGACCACTCGGACCGGGCCATCCGCAAACTGCACAGGACTATTAATGTCTTGATGGGCCAAATCAAGGTTAGAGCGCTGGAAGCCCTATGCATCCTCAGTAATCTTTTTGTAGAGATTGTAACAGAACCGACCAAATTATAAGAGCACAAGTACAAAAACAAGCACCGAAGCGCTCAAATTTTCGAACTTGAGCCCATATAATCCCGGTAGTCAATCGAAACCACGAAGGATTTCAAACCAACTTGCTTACAACCAAGATCGCATCATTCAACATACAACATCATACGTTACATTTAGAAGTAGTTCGGAAATAAGTTTACACCACGGAGTTGCAATTATTACAAACCAAGTTTGGAAAGTAGCGGAAGCATAACACACCCCAGTTGTTTAACTACTGCCAGTCTTGTTGATCAACAACCCGCAATAGCATGAGGAAAGTACATAAAAGATGATCACGCCCAAGTGATCTAGTCTTCGTCACCCGCAGGGTGGAGACACGTCTTGTAGAAGCCTTGATAGAGCATATTATCTGCAACAGGGGGGAAATAAACCCTGAGTACTAGAATGTACTCAGCTAGACTTACCCGTCATAACCAGAAATAAATGACACCAAGGATTATGCAAGGCTTACACAAGAGGCTAGCTGACACCACATTTTGCATAAAGGCATAAGTAGTTGAAACTCTTATAACCGGTACTAGCAGTTATTTTTAGCATTTACCTGTCATCTATCTTAGCACCTGTACTACACATACACTTGAGTATCATCAAACAATTATTAACATTTTATCCATAGCAGGTATAAGTTGTGGCCACAATGTATCATTCAATTAACCATCTGTTCAATTAATGAGATCTACGTTGCCGCTGCTCAAGTCAAGTGCTCACTAACCGGGAGCGACGGCGATTCGAATCGAATTCCTATCCAGCTGGAGGGGTACTTCTAACACTCACCGAGTCACGCCTGGCGAGGGCTGCTCAGGTCATCTTTCGTACAGTTTAGGAATCACGGGTCCGAATGATGTCGTGTCCCCAAGGGCGACACTCTGCCAGGTGATAGGGACTCTAACCCCCCCTTGGTCTCACGCCAATATCCCCAAGCACATCCTTTCTCTCCTCCAAGATGCAACCTACCATTCGATTCCCGGCCTGAACCATACTACTCGACTTCGCGGTCAGAACGACTTATCCGGCCAACTAAGTGTTAGACTGCGTTCAACATGACTCAAGGACGTACAGCGAATCGGTCCTTAAACGACTCAGACGGGCATAGCTCCACACCCAAGACGTGAAGTGTCTTGCGGCTGTACTATCGGACTCCCGCCCGGTCTCAATTTCATTTTAAAGCATGGTTGCATACACGATAGCCATAAAGCCACTCGTGACTCCTTCCTACATCTCGCGGATGACCGGAAATCACCTGACTTCTACCGTACTAAGCAAGGCTAAGCATTGACACGTGCCTAAACCTAAATTAGGATTTAAGTATGATATCTGGACAAGGATAGGTATAATGCAACAAGTGTTTTCATACAACTCCTACAACTTAATGCAGTAAACAATTAAAATTACTCAAGATATATTTATAAAATGATGGGTTCAGCATGCACTGGGGCTTGCCTTTGAGAAAGGTCGAAGGCCGGTGGTCAGGGTACTCCGGCAAGTCTTCAGCGGCGTCTCCTTCGCCGACTGGTTCTGTTGGCTCCTCTGGCTGGTTCTGGACTTCCTCTGGAATCACTTGCTCGAATTCGAGGAGCGTTACCCCCTCCAGAACACCTATTGCATGAGTGCATAATAAATCTCATGGATGCATAATGAAAGATGCAGTATGATCGGAATAAAATGCATTACAACATTTTTAAAGCTCTAATCAAAGCACTTCAAATAGTAGCTGCAAATTTCCTCTCCGGTAGAGAAATACTCACCTAATCTACTCAACCTAAGATATAGCTGTTCTTCTTCAGTTAAGGCCCTAACACCTAACAATTACAAGAATAGCATTACTTAGGTTACCACATCCAACAGCAAAATACCACAGTAAAACATTCTGGACAGCGGCTACATGTTTCTAACATAACTGAAGATTCCCAACTCCAAAAGATATGATCTAAGACAATCTGGAAAGCTTAAGAAAAGCACTACAAATCATTTTCAGACCTCAACCCTAAACTCTTAAGTTTTTCATGTCGAATTTCATAAGTTCCAGAATCTGTCCTATCTAAACAGAGAGTAACCAATTCTGGACTGTCACTTTAAACAGCAATAACTCCTAAACTACTAAGCCAAATGCTCCCAAATTTTGACACAAGCTAGTTGATCGAGTTTACTATAACTTTGGTATTTACAAGTTTTCCAGCAACCATCTTTATCAAAGGTCAAACCTAGAAAAACTACCAGCTGTCCAGAAAACCTAGAATTGCAAGGATTAAATATTTATTTTTGTGGCAAACATCCCTTAAGACCAAACTAGTGTTACCACAAGTTCACATAGGCCACAAAAACACCAGAAATTAAGGTGTGCCCACCTAGAATATTTATTTATACTCATTTCTTAATTTCCTTAATTAATTAAGTGGAATTTTTAACATATATGTAAACTGCTCCTAAAATTCTACAAAAATTACAGGAGACTCTATGAACCAAAAAGAGACCACTGTAAAAATTTGAACTAAAATTATTCAAAGAAACTCCCTAAACAAAATTTACAAGTCCAAAAGGCTGATTTTTGTATAATTAATAAATCATATTGAAAAGTATCAAACAACAGATTTCATAATTTTCGTGGACACTATAGGGTACCAAGACATTCTCCAAAAAGTTATAAGAACATTGCACATGTAGAAAAATTACTAAAATTCATTCAAATATTTCCTAACATAACAAGATAGCATTATAACTTGAAAAGTACTTAAGCACAAATGCCCAAATTTTTACCAGAGCTAGGGCAAGTATAAATTAACCTACCCACCAAATTTCATAATTTTTGGGATACTACAGCTCAAGTTATACATTTAACAAATTTGCATTCATTTCAAAACACATTTGAAAGATCTATTAAATTCTCCCAGAAACTTAATATCACATACCAGATTTATATTTTTCTAAAATACTACACATCATGTAGATCATAACAAAATTTATCTCATGATTTTTGAGCAAGTGAAACCCTAGATCTACAATTTCCAAACAACCACAAAAATCTGTGACAAAAAGAAAGAAAAAACCAAAACTAAACCCTAACCGCTACAGTGCTGGGCCGGCCCGAGACAGACGCGGCCCAAGACGCGCGCGCGCGGCCCGCTCGGGCTCCCGCCCGCGCGCGGCAACAGACGGTGGCCCCCCCGTGTCAGTGAAAGGGGACAGGGGAGCGGGCGGCAGTGAGCTCCGACGAGCGATTCCTCGCCGCCGGTGGCTCCTCCGTCCAATCCAAATTCACCGACGTCTTGCCCAAACCCAACCGCACCGAGGCTAGCCCTTTTCCCCAAAGCTGCTGCACCGCAGCACCTAGGCCGACGGCGATGGCGGACGGCCATGGTGCCTGGCGGTACGCCGGCAAGTCCCAGCCGTCGCACGACCGACCGAAGGGTGCATCACCTTCCTGGACTCCTAGCGGACCTCTCGAGACCACTCACACAGACGGGGATGGAGCGGAGCCGCTTGACCGCGTGAGCACCTGGCCGGCAGCCATGGCACGGCCGTGCGTGGTCTCGTTCTGGCCTGGCTAACCCGATGCTGGCGGTAGCATCTTTACCCTAGCATCTACACGTGACAGGGAGGAGGAAACGTGAGTGAGGGCAGGCGGAGAACTACGGTGTGGTGCTGGCCACGGTGAACCGAACATGGCGGAGCTCCGGTGAACTTGTGGGAGCGGGCGGAGGTGGCAATGCGGCTCACCTCGGGCTCAATCAAATCTACCGACTGGTCGAGGAGGTATAGGGCGGTGAGGCAGAGGGACGGACGTGGTCTGGTGAGCGGTGGTGCGGTGGTGAGCGCGCGAGCTCGGAGACGGCTGCGGCGGCAATGGTGTCTCCGGTTTCCACCTCGGTGAGCCCGGCCAGAGCGAGAGGGAGGGAGAAAAGAAAGAGCGCGAGTGAGGGGGTGGAGGTGGCTGCTCGGTGTTCAAACTCGCGCCTGGGCTCGCGACGTGGAGGGGATGGCAGCGCTCGGTCGCCATGCGTCGCCGTTCTTCTGCCTGAGCGCCACGACACGCCGGTGTCCGAGCTCGTTGACTGAAACCGAGTCTTCCATGACCGACTGACAGGGCAACTTCGTCGACGATTAACTCCTAAACCAGCTCGAGTTAGTGAAACCTCAAATTATCAAAGTTGTAGACCTATGTGATCACTACAAGTTTGTAAAAGACATCATGGGCTGGTTCGGCTTAGTTGGTGAGATACAGTGCCCTCAAGTGGTGCCCGGTGAAACTGAAACGTGGTTTCAGTGATTAAAGCCGACTGAAACCCTAACTTCTTGACACTAGATCTCCCAAACCATTGAGAACCATGTATGGATGATGTTGGCAATGTTGTAGAGCTACATGAGGGCTACAAGTTTGTCAATATGAGTGGAAGCTGGTTTGGCCTGGTTTGCAAACTACAAGCTCCTAAAGTAGGCCACAGTAAAACTGGAGGGACACTTGGAGACTTAGAAAAATTCTAAGTGTTGAGGCAGCCCCTCTAGCTGACTTGTGGGCCATTTGTGAGCATGTTCTGTTCAGTTTCATGAGATGGTCATATTGAGACTTTTGTTCCCCATAAAATTCCCTACAACTTTGCTTAAGGGTGCTCCTCCATGCAAGGTCTCTAAGCTAGACTTTTTAATTGGTCAAACTAGAGCATCCTAGGGCTAAATGGTGGTCAACCACCTCTTGGAGGGCATTTTAGTGATTTTGATCAACATGAACCTTGCTCCAAGAGTAACCCTAAGTATAACTAAGATGTTGTGAGGCATAATTGGCTACTCTACTCTTTAGTTACACCAACTACCAAGTATCACATGATGTGAGCCAAACCAAAATCTAAAAACAATCACAATTGTTGCAACCACATAAATTAACATGAATGATGCATACTTATGCTTATGCAAATGCAATGCAATTATGGAGCTAAACACTTGAGGTGTTACAGAGGTTACTATCACTTATCCTTCATTGTGTTGCAGAGCATTGAGAAGACATCAGAATACCAAAAATGGTGCTTCAACACTACTGCCCCAACCATGGAAGAGAACAATGCCCTAAAAGAGGACATGGCACGTCTGCAGGAGATGCTACAACAGACCCAAAATGAGCGGGACGCACTGCAGGCCACTGTAGACGAGCAACACCGCCGCCTCAACCAGGAAAGGAAAGGTACATGACAAGCTTCATGCTTTGTTCTCCTTATGACTTGTTGACAAACCACACTCTACTCAGCAAGCATGGAGGCAGAGAAGATGCTTCTTGTTAACAAACTAGCTCGGCTATCAGAAAGCAACAAGGAGCTTGTAGAGAAAAATGACCAGCTCGATAAGGAGCTCAAAGATGAGGTTGCTCGCCTGACCAGTGAGAACACCAAGCTGAAGGAGCAGGTGACCAAGCTGGAAAAGGACTTCTTGAGTAAGTAACTGACAACTCAATTGTTGATTTTCTTCACTATTATTCATCATGCTCAGCATGGTCTTGTGCTTGAGTGCAATCTTACGCTAGAACACAAAGATGCACATGGAGGCGCTGATCAAGGAGAAAAACCACTTAATGTCCAAGTGCGAGGTGATGGAGCAAGGAATCAAGCTAGTGCTGGACCTGATCGGCATGGAACAGAAATTCCAAGCGGCCGGCCAGCCTGACTAGAAGCCATTGTCAAGAAGTGCCAGAGCTCCTGGACTTGGTTCAAGCAGTACATCTGTGACACTGGCGAGTATGTGGCCACCCACATGTTAGGCATGGTGCGATCACACTACCCTGGAGTGGACCTGAAGAGGCTTGAGACTAGCGTGTCCAACAACACCAATCAAAGGAAGGACAAGCAGCTCAGGATTACTTACATGGAGACAGCGTCGAAGATGAGAGCTGATGTGGACCTATGTGGCGAGACTAGACAAAGCAGTTAGTAGGTTAGAGCTGTAAAAAACTTCTATTTGCAGTTTAAGTTGTGATGGAGCACTCGGTGCTTTTGTAGGAACATTAAGTAAGTTATGGTGAAGCACTCAGTGCCCACATGAACCAGATATTATATCTCTGTATAATATATGGCTGTGGTTTTAGTCATGAAAACTCTATTTTTTATCATGTTTTATGGTAAGCGCGAGTAGTTATTCCGTCCTAGAGTCACTCTAGCCCTGGTCAGACCATCAGCCTAAAGCATGTGGCACAGAGCCTAGGCACACGTAAGACTGCCGACCTTGCCAGCGACCTATTGCCAACCACCCGGAACATAGTGAACGGATCTCACGCACGTGTGGGGAGGAGTCGGAGACAGTGTCGGCTTTGGAAAACTCAAGTAGGAGGAAAAACCAGTTGGCAAATGTTGATATTTGGTAACGCAATTAGGAAATAGGATCCGCAAGCACACGGATATCGGTGAGCACTTCACCCGAGATGTTATCCTGGGTATCGTATTTATATTTTTACCTTTAGGAGAAAGAGTGCATCTGACTAACCAAATCTATTACTACTAACCTTTAGGCTACAACCACTATGATTCGATGTGAGTGATGTATAGAGAAGACTAGAACCGCACTCTTCTTCTAACCTTGGTAAGGATGATCTACTATTCTATTGGGGAGGTTTACGGAATCTAGACACCACAAAGGATGTTCAACCCGCACCTATAAACCCTATCGATCCTGCTAACGGGATATGGAATACAAAGGTAACTCGGAATTGTCACGTTCCTCGCTACTACCATGGTCCGGCTAGACGAGGGGATATCTATGAGTATCCTAGCTTAAACACCACGTTTACGCTAGAGATGATTACTCTAAACTCTACGCGAAGAGATCAAAGTAAACTCATAAACCAAAGAACAATGAAACAAAGAACTTACTAGAATTTAGAAGTCGAAATACTGAAGAATCCTGAGAACAAGCCTCGGGTTAGAAGAACTTGCTCCCGTAGGTACAACCTCGGAGTAGACACCGACAGGCCGGCTTCCTCCGATCTACACCTCCACTCTATCTCTCTCAATCTAGTAGAACTAATTCTACTTTCACATTGGATGCTAAGCCCTAAGAGGTGGGGACCCTAGAGGGAACCTCTCTCTCTAAACCCTAACTAGAGATATGCAACTGAATAATGAATTGGGGTCTTCTCCACCAGGGGTCAGGGGCCTTGCTTATATAGCCCTTTTGGATGAATCTGGACCGTCGGATCAAACCGACCTTCATCCTATGGTTTTCCTTGATCCTCAAAGGCGGTGGAGCATAATCCGCGAGACTCGACCTGATTGATCCCGAGGGCAGGGCGGGCGCCATAGGGCACAGGGCGGGCGCCCTGTGTCCTGGCCCGTTACGGCTCCCGTTTGTTCCCGTGGCTTCTGGAATCTTCTAGATGTAAGATAATTACGTGTTCGGTTAATATCCCGTCATTAATCCGACATGTGGGCCTTTCTTCCGTATTTCCTGATAACCCCCTGCAGAAATAGATAAACAACAAAACTCGTGGAATTCTGTTAGATCAAACCCTAATTCTAGGTGTTGCTTGCATATAGGTCCTTTTCTTTATTTATTTGATGGTTATAATTGATACTTAAAAACCGTCAACAGCAAACCACTTAGTAGAAATTTAGGAGACACTGCAATGCACAAAAGAGATGGTAGCAAAAACACGATGAAACTTTTATTGAAGACTTGAAGTACAAAAAGAGTACATATCTTTTTTAGTAGCGGATCAAGCGTAAAAGCGCCTAAGGTGGTCGATATGCCATGAATTTGGGATGTCGACTCCGTCGAGATCACATAGCCTATAAGAGGTAGGCCTAGTGACCGCCTTGACCATGTAAGGGCCCTTCTAATGCAACACTAACTTGTGCAATCCTTCTATCTTCTACTTCTTGTGTAGAACCAAATCACCGACCACGAAGAATTTGTCCTTAACATTGCGGTTATAGTACATGCACAAGCCTTCCAGATATTTAGCCGTGCGCGCGCAGGTGTCAAGGCACTATTCCTCGATGCAATTAACTTTGAGATCTCTGGCTTCATTCGATCCCTCCTCATCATGGTTCTCAACCCTTGGGGACTGGAAAGCAATGTCAACTGGCAGCATGGCCTCAGAGCCGAAGACCATGAAGTATGGAGAAACGCCGGTATTGCGACTAGGCTGGGTTCTCAGTCCACAGACCACAGCTGGCAGCTCCTTCAACCATCTCCCAGGATGCTTATCATTCTCCCTATACAATCTTTTCTTCAACGCATCAAGGATCATGCTATTTGCCCATTCAGCCTGTCCGTTAGCCCTTGGGTGCACCACCGAAACATACTTGACAACTATGCCTCTATCATCATAGAAGTTCCAAACATCATTACTGGTGAATGTGGACCCAGGTCGGTGATGATGCTGTTGGACAGGCCGAAGCGGTGAATAATTTCATCAAGCAGCTCAGTTACCTTCTTCGTAGTTCCTGAGACTACGGGCTTGTACTCAATCTATTTGGAAAATTTATCGATAATGACATAAACCGAGCGGAAACCTCCTGGAGCTAGCTTGAAAGGCCCGATCATATCCAGTCCCCAGCATGTGAAAGGTAACAACGTTGGAATGGTCTAGAGTTCGTGGGCTAGAACGTGAGTCTACTTGGCAAAGAATTGACAACCCTCACAATGACGAACTAGCTTCTTTGCATCAGTGATGGCTGAGGGCCAATAGAAACCCGCTCAAAAAGCCTTGCTGACTAGTGTGCGTGAAGCAGCATAGTTGCCACAAGTGCCATCATGGATCTCCTCCAAAATCTTCACACCTTGTTCCTGGGACACACATTTTTGCAACAATTCTTTCTTCGCGTTCTTGCGCATAAGATTCCCCTTGACCAACATATAATGCTTGCTACGCCGTATGAGGCATTCCATCTTGGTCTTGTCCTAGGGAACCTCTGCAGAGGTGAGATACCTGATGAATGGCTCTCTCTAGTCTATGTCGGTGGTCGAAACCATAGCGACTAGTTGGTCCGCATGTGGCTGTTCAGCTACAGGCTTCTGTTCTTCCTCGATGGACAGCTTGACAAGGTCCTAAATGAAAACTCCATGGGGAATCTCTACCCGGGTTGATCCTAGCTTTGACAGCTTATCAGCTACCTCATTGTCAGCTCGGACCATGTGATGAAACTCTAGGCCATAGAATTTGTTCTTTAGATTTCTAATCTATGCACAGTAAGCATCCATCCTTTCGCTAGTATAGTCCTAGTCCTTGTTCACCTGGTTTATGACGAGAGCAGAATCACTGAACACCATGAGCCATTTTATGCCGAGCTCAACGGTGATACAGAGGCCGTGTAGAGTGTTGATATTTGTTAACGCACATAGAAAAGGATACGCAAGTGCACGGATATCGGTGAGCATTTCACCCGGGAGATATTTCTAGAGTATCGTATCTGTTTATCCACAAGGAGAAAGTGTGTGATGACTAACCTAAATCTATACTTAACCCCTGGGCTGCACTACAAGGTAGAGAAGATATAAGCGATTAGAGAAGATTATGACGATAGTCTGGTTCCAACCTATGGTAAGCTATGAAACTATTGGTCTATGGGGACATACCGATGGAAAAGAGACACCACAGAGGATGCTTGACCAAGGCACTTAATCCTACCAATCCTTCTAACGGGATGTGGGGTACAAAGGAAGCAATGGGATTGTCACGTCCCGTGCTACTACCACAGATCCGGCCAGACATGGGATATCTACGAGTATCTCTAGCCTAAGCACCACGCTTATGCTATAGACGATTACCCTACCCTCTACCATGGAAGAGAATAAAGTAAACTCGTAAACCATAGAACAATAATAACAATGTACTTACTTAGTATTGGAAGTTGAATTACCAAAGAATCCTAGAACCAAGCCTTGGGTTAGGAGACTTGATCCCGCAGGTACAAGCCAGAGAGGAGACACCGACATGCTAAGCTTCCTCCAACTCATCCCTCCACTCTAACTCTCTCAATCTAGAAGAAGAACTCTAATCTCACATGGAGACTACAAAGCTAATCTCTCTTATATGTGCCCTAAGAGAGAGATCCATTCAAGGGACCCCTCCCTATTGATCCTCATAGGAAATAATGAATTAGGTTTTCAAGGGATGTCTCCTCCAGGGGCCAGGGGCCTTGCTTATATAGCCCTCTAGGAAGCACCACAACCCTCGGTTCGAACCGACCTTGATCTACGATTATTATTGATCCTCAAAGGTGGTGGAGGCAGGATCCGTGAGGTGGAGCCTGATTGGTCACCTGGGTGGGGTGCCCGCCTGGCTTCCAGGCCTATTTCGCCTTCGGTTTGTTTCTAGAGTCTTCTCGTATCTTCTAGATTACAGAAAAGTTATGCGTGACCTTATTGTCTCTATGTAAACCTGACATGTGGGCCTTCCTTGGTTCTTTTCAGCTGACACCCTGTAGAAACAGACATTCACCAAAACTCATAGAATTATGTCAGTAAACCCCCTATATCTATGTGGTAATTATTGTTTAGTCCTTTTTCATGCTATGTTGACGGTTAAAAAATGATACTTATCTACTGTCAACATAGAGCCACCTCATACTCGATGGCGTTATTGGAGGCCTTGAAGTGGATCTGGAGAACATAGCTCAGCTTGTCCCCATATGGTGAGATAAAGTACACACTTGCCTCGACATCGTTGATATTGAGGGAACCATCAAAATACATCTTCCAGTGCTCGGGGGAGCTGTCAAAGACTGGCGTGTTCATATCTGTCCATTTGACGATGAAGTCGACCAGCGCCTATGACTTGATAGTCATGTGGCCTCAAAATTCTAGTGAGTATGGGCTAAGCTCCAATGCCCACTTGAAGATGCACCCGTTGGCATCTTTGTTGCGCAAGATGTCCCCGAGTGGAAACTCGGTGACCACTTCAATGGGGTAAGTGTCAAAATAATGGTGCAGTTTGCGAGAGGTGATTAGGATGGCGTACAGTAGCTTCTGGACTTGCGGGTAATGGGTCTTAGACTCATTGAGTACCTCACTTATGAAGTACACTGGTACACATGCCCGACCTCCTCCCGCTCGGCAACGATGGCTGTGCTAACCACCCGGTTGTTTATCACGATGTATTGTAGCCAAGTTTCGCGTTCATTGGTTGCCGTCAAGACTAGAGGGGATGTGAGAAACTACTTGAGCTCTGCAAAAGCAATGTTAGCTTCCTCCAACCACTCGAACTTCTCCTTCGCCTTGAGGAGCTTGAAGAATGACAAACTCTTTTCCTCGAGACGCGATATGAATCAACTCAGAGCAGCCATGCACTCGGTTAGCTTCTAGATGTCCTTAACGCACTTGGGCGGTTTCATCTTGATGACAGCTTTAACTTTTTTCCAGGTTAGGCCATATGCCATCACGGCTAACTATGTTGTCGAGCAGTATGCCAGATGGCACGCCAAATATGCACTTCTTGGGATTCAGCTTCCATTGAAACTTATTGAGTGCCTTGGAGGTCTGGTCGAGGTCGTCGACCAGGGTAGAGGCCACTTTGGTCTTCACCACTACGTCATCAACATATGCCTCAATGAGTTGATCTCTAATCTAGTCCTTGAGGCACTGCTGGATGGCTCGTTGATAGGTTTCACCAGTGTTTTTGAGCCCAAATAACATGGTCGTGTAGCAATAAGCACCAAAGGGTGTGATGAATGATGTCTTAATCTGGTCCTCCTTTCTTAGAGAGATCTAATGGTAGCCAGAGTAGCAATCTAGGAAAGATAAGAGCTCGCAACTAGCGGTGGAATCTATGACCTCGTCTATACAAGGCAAGCCGAAAGGGTCCTTAGGGCAGTGTTTGTTGAGATCGGTGTAATCAACGCACATCCACCATTCATTTTTCTTTTTTCTTACAAGAACCAGGTTGGCAAGCCACTTTGAGTGATACACCTCTTTTGATAAAGTCAGTAGCTAAGAGCTAGTTTACTTCTATCCTAATTGCCTCCTTTTTGTCCCATGCGAATAGTCGTAGCTTCTGCTTGATTGGCTTGGCGGTCTTTGAAACATCTAAGGAGCGCTCGATCAACTCCTGAGGTACTCTGGGCATGTCTGCAGGTTTCCATGCAAACATGCTGATGTTCCTCCTCACGAGCGCGTCTTCCTATTTGGGCTCCAGGGTGGCCCCGATGTGGGTCGTCTTGGTCTTGTCGCCCGGGACCAGTTCCATCTCCTTGGTCTCCTTAGACTTCACAGCAGCGCGGGTGGCTTCCTTGCTCGGAATCTCTAGGTTAGCGGGACAGATCTTCTTGGCATTAGCGATGGACTACTGCATGTGGATCGATAGCTCAAGGGATTCAGCAGTCGTGTAACCCTCCTTCTCGCACGTGTAACCAACGAGCACATTGTGTCAGCGTTCTAGAACTGGGGGTGTCTAGAGACGGGACTAGTGAACGTTGCTACACGTCAGAGCCTCTAATGGCTGTGCAAGGCTGACACAAGATGTATACTAGTTCAGGCCAAACTTCCCTATGTCCTGTGATCACTGCTGCTCATGTTGCCCTACACCAAAGTGCTTGTAGTAGGGGGTTACAAGCTAGTCGAGAGAGGGATGGCTCCCAAGTCTCTGTGAGTGGGTGCATTTGAGTGTTTCGGGTGTGTGCTTAGTACATTGTCATTGCTTGGCGTTGTTTTTCTCATCTCTCCCCTCTGTTGAGGGTCCCACCCTCCCCTTTTATAGTATGCAAAGGGAGGGGTCAGGTTACAGTATCTGGATGTACGAAAATAGAAAGAAAAGGCCGTAAGGTGCTCCCTATTGCTAGATTTCCTCTCTGTCTGTGCGTTCGCATAGTCCTTTGTTGTGGTGGCGACGTGCCGTGGCTATAGACGACGCAGTGAAGCCATACCCTGACATGGTGCCATGATGAAGAAGATTTCATGGCCCTGAAGTTGTGCTAGTGAAAAGGTGGGGGGCCTGGACGGCTGTTGCTCCCTGCCCCATTGAGGCAGACATGATAGGGTGCGACATAGCGTACCTTCTCCCTATTACTACCATGGGGGGCAAGAAAAATCCATGGACGCCTTGATCCATACTTTTCTCCCACTGTTTCTGTTTTAATCCCTAGAAAATCATAATTCACCAAAGCTGTGGAATTAGTTAGATTAGTCCCTAAAAACTCTTGTTTGGTGATGGTTCCGTTGTCTTCTAGAGTGTTCCAAAGCATATCCAAAGTGGACTCTCTCGTCGGGACTCCAATTATAGTTAATGATATATCCGTTTTGAGGTGCTTTTATGTGTAGAAATATCCAATATCTGTAAAACAAGTGAGAACACCAAAACTCATGGAACTCGTTAGGTTTAAATCCAATCACAGGGAACTATAGTTCATTTTAGTTGATTCTTAGCATTATTTGATGGTTCATAATAGGAGTTAATTACCGTCAACACCGGGTCTGGCTGTGTGCTGAACATCGGCAGCCTTTCTGCCAGTGGCCTTCTTCGCATCGCTACCATGGGTCGGGCCAGCCCATCGGAGCCGGTGGTGAAGGAGGCGGAAGAGCGGGTGCTGGTGGATGCTGTGGCCGCGAACATCGAGGAGAGAGCGGATGCCCTCATCAAGCAACTCGAGGACGCCAATCGCCATGGCGTTCGTATGCATTCTTTCTCTTGTTTTTAGTTTTATTTTGTGCTTTTGTCTGATAGAAATGGGGTTTTTTCCTCAGAGGCAACGACGAAGCTAGAGTGCCTCCGTGCGGTGGTGGTTGCTTTCCTTGACTTCCTAGGAGTCACGCCGGGCACCTGGGAGGAGTGCCTCTAGAACGCATGCCACGGTGTCCTCGACACCATCGAGTGTGGCGTTCACCATGGCGCTGGGGTTGCCCTGGCCATGGCGGAGGTGATGGTGGAGGCGAACCTCACCGGAGTCGACGTTTTACCTACGAGGGAGGAGCTACACCACCATGAGGACCGGGTTGCACTCTACGGCCCAGCGAAGGAGGTGGTGGCCGCCCATGTTCATGCCGTGGAGGTGCTAGCGAGGCTCCCCCTTGTTAGGGTTTTCTTTTTCTTTATGTTTTGATTTGTCTGTGGTGCATCGACGCCTTCTATATCGGACCTCTCATGAATTAGTCGGTCATTTGGTTTAATATTTTGTTTGCATTTTTAAGTTAGCATGCAGTTAGTATAAAACATCACCGGAGCATCATCGACGATGAGTTTGGTGGAGTTCCCTACGAGGAAAGAATCGCTCCTGGGTGCGCGTAGCATGTTAGGGTCGATGTGACTACTGCCACTGCCGCGTCTCGAGACGGGGTTGGTGTCCCTTAATGCTGGTGCATGGTATGGACAGTCATCAGTCGGACTTTTTTGCCCTCGGGCACTTCCTGACTCTGGGCGATGGCCCGGGTAGACGTCATACCTACACATGGGCCTTGATGGGCCTTTGAAATAAGAAAGTAGTTATGTGTATGAATCTAGACCTCCAAAAATCTTCGCCCGTGTGTCGATCCGGTCAGGAGGCCCAATGCATTCCCCTTGTGCTTCTTTTCTACAAAGGAGGGGTTGGACAGTGGCACGTCATCCCTCTCGCCTAGGGTCAAAACGTGGTGCCCGTTTGAGTTGCTAACGGGTTTCTTAGTTCAAGCTGGGCCCGGTTCCCATTCGTTAGGGATCCGACGGAGGTAGCTAGTGACCAACCCCTGGCTCTTGACGACTAGTTCAACAGGGTAACCAGGGCCATTCGACCATCCCCGGTGGCTCGTTGCCTTTTTCGATAAAATACCATGGACCAGTGTCCATCAAGACTCAAACATGGATCGAAGAATCCCATATGGTGCTCGGTGCAACTGGGTACTGGTCACTAGTGTGCCACTCCTCATTCCATCCCTCACTCTATTGGCTTGGAGTGACTGTCGAAACCCCTTCGCAGGGCCAGCCTACGAACTCCAGAGCTGGATTTGGACCGTGTGCAAATGATGCAGCATGATGCATGCATGTTCATGATGCATATGATGACTTTGTACATACAACATTGCAAGGGATATGAAGACCAACTTAAAGGAAGATTGCAAGAGCAGCTTAATAGCAGTATTAATAATGAAAACAACGGGAGATGGGCTCAATGATTATTTTACCAACTTCTGTCTAGGGACCTAGTTGTTCCCTTTATGGCCATGAAAGCTCGTAGCCGTCGAAGCGATCAATGAAGTCATCCTTGCAAGGGTCATCGTTGAGGAGGTAGTCACTGATGCACAAAAAGTGTTGCATCTCTCGAAGCCTGGTGAAGCTGGTGTCGCCTTCATTGTCATTGTCAGAGTCAAGAAAGTTGGAGTTGGAGCTTGTCTCAACCGATGCCAGGACGTCGACCATGGAGTGCATGAGTTGTTGGGGTAGATCCTCCGGTACCTCTCCTACCTCTAGATTGAGATGATAGATGTTTGTTGATGATTTATGAACCTTTTTGTCATGACAGGGTTGGCCGACTCGTGGTATGCTGGGGTAGCTGAACTTGTCGGGCCATGTGCCCTTTAACTCGTTGGAGCGGAGTCATAGGTTGGCCGTCGGCTCGGAGAAGCTAGCGGGCTCGTTGGTCGGTGGAAGGAGGTCGAGGTCGTAGCCTTTCCCGACGATGATGAACTCAAGGCTCCCAAACCAGATGTGGGATCCCAGAGCAAAGTTGAGGTCATTTCTGGCCATCAGAGACTTGGTGGAGTAGAACGTGACGTGCAGAGACCCCTGCCTGGCGTGCCAACTGTCGGCGTTCTAGAACCGGGGGGTGTCTAGAGATGGGACAAGTGAACGATGCTGCACGTCGGAGCCTTCGATGGCTGTGCAAGGTAGACACAAGATGTATACCAGTTCGAGCCGAACATCCCTACGTCCAGTGCTCGCTGCTGCTCATGTTGCCCTACACCAAAGTGCTTGTAGTAGGGGGTTACAAGTTGGTCGAGAGAGGGATAGCTCCCAAGTCTCTGTGAGTGGGTGCGTTTGAGTGTTTTGGGTGTGTGCTTAGTACATTGCCATTGCTTGGCATTGTTTTTCTTGTCTCTCCCCTCTGTTGAGGGTCCCTCCCTCTCCTTTTATAGTATGCAAAGGGAGGGGTCAGGTTACAGTATCTGGATGTACAAAAATAGAAAGAAAAGACCCTAAGGTGCTCCCTATTGCTAGCTTTCCTCTATGTCCATGCATTCGCATAGTCGTTTGTTGTGGTGGCAGTGTGCTGTGGCTGTAGACGTTGCGGTGAAGCCATACCCTAACATGGTGCCATGATGAAGAAGATTTCGTGGCCCTGAAGTTGTGCCAGCAAAAAGGTGGGGGGCCTGGACGGCCGTTGCTCCCTACCCCATTGAGGCGGACATGATAGGGTGCGTCGTAGCGTAGCTTCTCCCTGTTACTACCATGGGGGCGAGAAAAATCCATGGACGCCTTGATCGGATCATGAATCTGGCGTTATAAGTTCCTAGGTGATGCTGCACGACATGGCGAGCTCCTGTTCCTTAACAGGAAAAGGTAGGGGCCCGTGTGTACTCGTAGCAGCATGTTACAGTGGGGGTCAAGCGAAGCAGTTGCTGCGCAAAGGGGTCGAGCGCCTCGATGATGTCACAGGGGTCGGGCGCCTAGATGATGTCATGGGGGTCGGACGAGATGGCGGGAGGTCAGACGAAGCAATGGAGCGCTGGGGGGCTCGGGCGCTTGTCCTTTGACTTTGATTTTGAGTAGAGTAAGGCCTGGGCCAGCTGTAACGGGCCGTGGGCCATAATATTTGCCTTGGTGGATGGTTTTGCGGTGAAATGGGGTACCCTGTTTTACTGGTACCTGACACATTGCCCCTGAGGGAGAGTATGCCCTTCTCGGTTGGCATCTTCAGGAGCAGGTAGACATAGTGCGGCACTGCCATGAAGTTGGCCATTGCTGGTTGGCCAAGTATGGCATGGTACGTTCCTTTGAAGTCCGCAATGATGAAGTTGACGTAGTCGATATGGAAGTGGTCAGTGGTGCCGAACTGGACTGGCAACGTGATCTGACCCAAGGGCTGAGAGGTCTACCCTAGGAGCACTCCCCACAAAGGTGCATCATAAGGCTCGAGGTCCTCTAGCTTGATGCCTAACTCAATTAGGGCATTGTGGAAGAGGATGTTGAGGGCGCTGCCTTTGTTGATAAACACCTTCTTGAAGCGTACGTTCCTGATGACGGGATCTAGAACGAGGGGAAAGCACCCTAGCTCTAGAGTATTGGCCCACTGGCCAGCTCTACTAAACATGATGGGCTAGTGCGACCAGTTTTGGTACTTGGGGTCGACAGCCCTCTCGTCGGAGTTGTCGAGGGCCATGATAGCTCGAGCGGTAAGCTTTCTTTGCCGCCCATTTTCCAAGGCAACCTTCCCACCAAAGATGCTGCGGACGCTTCTATTGGAATCCTTGTAGGCATGATGAGGGTTCTTGTCACATTCTTCTTTGGTCTTGTCCTCCTCATCAGGCCTCTTATCGTCCCGGTGGTCATATTTGTCACCGTCTTTGTCACCGTCGCGCTGCCTCTTGCGGGCGTCCGAGCGGTAGATGAACTTCAGACCCCTGCAGTTCCCTATTGTATGGCCGGAGTCCAGGTGAGCCAGGCAAGGACCGTAAAGGACCTTGGAGTAGGCATCCTCGTAGTTACGCTAGGCCCCTGGCTTGATGGCATTAACGGCATTGTCAGCTGGTCGGTTGCGGCTCTATCACCCCCTAAAGTTGTCCTACCGACGCCGATCACAATTGTCATTGCGGTGATTATGGTTGTCATTGCGCTGATCATCGCGGTGGTCATCGCGGCGCCGATCATTGTGTCGGTCGTTGGAGCAGCAATTTTGCTAGTCGGGTCGAGGAGCCCGGCCAACGTCTTTCTTGATCTACTGGTCAACCTCATTAGCATCTGCCCACTTCTTCGCCACTGTGAGCAGGTCCTAGATTGAGTCAGGCCTCTTGCGGAGTAGCTTAGTCCTAAGGCATCATGGTGGCAGAGGCCTCTGATGAATGCGGAGATAGCTTCATCATTGTTGATGTTAGGAATGGATATCCGTGTTTCCGAGAAGCGGTGGATATAGTCGCGCAATAGTTCATTTGGATAGTCTCTGACTTTCTCCAAATCATAGTTGTTGTTGGGCTGCAAACAAGTGGCCATGTAGCTGTCGATGAAAGCCCTCTTGAGCTAGGCCTACGTGTCGATGGAGCCTTCCCTCAGGCTTAGGAGCCACTAGTTCATGGACTGGTTGATGACCACAGGCAAGTAATTGGCCATAATGTCTTCATCACCGCGCTACTCGGATAGCGATTTTGTATAGTGTTATCCACTGTTTAGGGTTGGCCTTCCCTTCGTAGGTGTCCAAATCGTGGAGCTTGAAATTTCCTGGCCAAACAATGGCACAGAGCGGATCGGTGAATGGCTAGAGGCTGGGAATGTAGCCAGCACATGGTGCGTGGCCACGGCTGGGTATGTCGTGTGCTTTATCATATTCACGCCTGTGCTGCATCTTGAATGCATGTCTCTCTTCTCGGTTGTTCTCGATGTGATCGATCAGATTCATGTTGGCACGGAGGTGGTCACGGAGGTCGCCTCCAGGCTGCTCCACTTCCTGGTCGGCACTGTGTTGTCTACCACAACCTCCGCCATAGTTTGCAGCACGCTCGCCTCCATGACGTGTGCCATGCCCACCTTACTAGTTGCGTCCACCCCCTTGATCAGCATCATGTTTGCCTCGCTGGTCAGGATCGCGTCTTCTGCCCTAATCTCAGGGATGGTGCACCTCATTGTTTACATCGTGGCCCTGATAAAGATAGGGACCTCCCTATTGTTGGCTACGATCTCGCCAAGAACCTCGTTGGCGATGACTTCGGGTGGTGGACACCGATGGAGTGGGTGTACACCTCTCGTTGACCTAGACTGTGGTAGCCTTTAGATAGGCCTTGATAGCATCGAGTGCCGAAGACTCGAGGAACTTATTTAGTTCGCTCATGGCGACGGCAATGTTGGCGCTCGATGTCTTGAAAACTTGCTGGTTGTCGCACATGTCAAATGTGTCGGCTAGATCACGGCGAATGTTGCACTGGACACCCACACCTGCGTCAGCCACATCCTCTTCAGTGTTCTCCAGGTCCACTCTTTGAGCCCTGTGTCCCGAGTAGCCCTCTTTTGATCAGTCTCCCCATCGTGAGGGGGCTCATCATTGCTAACGGTGAAGACAGCGCCTCCGAAGCTAGGTAGAAAGGCTAGGAAATCCTCCCCATATGGATCAGTGAGGGTGCAGGCATAGTTAGTCCCATGAGATCCAGTAGATCTAGTACTTTCTTCTAGGATTGTAGAGAGCGAGTCCACTCTGATTTGCTTGATTTCTACCATGTTAAAAGTAGGCGCAAGGTGGTCTGATTTAGGCAAATCTAACAGATATAAATCTAAAATTTGGTCGCGCTCAGCGAGATCCATGAACAGATGTGGTATGTGGGCCGTGTACTCAGACACCGCGTTCACTAGCCCGTATGGGTTGGTGGTGGATGAGTGCTCCATTAGGGCTTTGTAATCCCTTGACCTCAGGCCGGTTGTAGGTCATGGTTGGTAACGAACCGTCCACCCCTCTAGAGTCACTATGATCATGAGATTGGAGTCAAGATGCCTCTGGTGGCTAGCCTGAGCTGGTCAAAATAGTAGATGGGTCCATAGCTATCCTCAGCAGACCGATCTCAGATCGAATCTACTAAGGTTAGGGTTTAGCCAGGCCCGCGGTGACCCAATCGATAGACTCGATCAGATCGGTGTTGTCGAGGTGCCTCCCTTGATAGCAGGGAAGCAGAAGGTGGGTTGTCGGAGAAGACGACCCCAAGACTAGTCCCGAGATCGAATCCATCATTATTGATGTAGATTTGGTTGGTGCAGGAGGAGCCTGCACCGCCTCCACGACTTCAGCGGGACCATCAGCGCCGGTGGTCCAAGTAAACATCCCGATCATGAACGTCAGGCCCACCGAAAGGACCATGGAAGCAAGGAAGTTGACCATATGGCTCGCCATAGAGTCTGCATGCACACCCCCTACTTGGTGTGCCACTATCGACGAGATGTGGTTGGCAGTCTACCAAGATGTATGCCCACGGTAGTAGATTATCAGTGGAGGTGCGCAAGACAACGAACTAGATGGTGATGCAAGAAGAACATTCGGTTTATCCAGGTTCGGGCCACGAACTGTGCAATACCCTACGTCCTGCATCTCTGTGTATTGTATTGATGTGTGATCCAATGTTTTGAGGGGTGTCCTTGCCCGCCTTATATAGTTCGAGGGGCAAGGTTATATATCTAAGGAATCTAATCCTAGCCAATTACAACTGCTGATCCACGGAGGATACCATATCTATCCTAACCGACTAGGTTTCCTTGATCATCAAGTAGTCTCTGCTTGCTCTGCATGGTTCGTCGAGCAGTTCAGAGATCCGCGTGGCTCTTTCTGGCGAGTTGGGCCACCTTGCCTAGCACGGATCATGTGGAGCCATGAGGGTATAAGGGTCTATAACCCTTTTGGTACACTAGGAGGATTAGGTCTAGACTCTCCAATGTAGTATATTAGTAATTTGGGAGCAAGGATCAAGTTCCCAATCTAGTCTTGGAGGATTTGGCAAAGCATTGTATCTTCACTTCTTCATCTTGTAAGACTTGTTCTCAATTTATCATATTCTTATCTACATGGTTGTGCTTACTTTGAATATATATATCTTGCTTAGTTATGTTTATCGATACTTTTGTGTGCGAGTTCATAGAGTGCTTAGCTTGCATAGTTTAACGATTGGGCTAAGTAGCCGAGCCTCTTGTAAGCATGGTGCTTATACGATGCTCTACCTATGAGTGCATCCTGTTCTCTGGTTGGGTGGTAGCAGCAGGAGGTGATAGCCCAGTCTATCCTTTGTAGTCCACTCTGAATCGAGCAAGTTCTTAAATTATAGGACCATAGTCACATCAGTAGAGTTATCCATTGTGGGTGCTCTACTGTCTAAGTGATGTCCCAAAGTGCACAAGAGTAGAGTTAGTCTTAACTTAGTTAGATACATATATACTTTAACCATGTAATAAGAATGACATAGGAATACACCTCACCTGAGTTAACTAGTTTACATTACTTTACTGACCTATCCCCTGAGTGTCATTATTCTTTACGCCTATCATCATATTTATCCCCTGCTCTAGCTTTGTTGGTATGTTAATGGTTACTCATTTGCCATTACTCAATAAATCTTTACTCCATTGTTTCCCTATGGTAAAATATAAATAATGATACCTAAAATACTCTCAGTAAAATGCTACAATGGTATTCTATGAGCTTGCGGAATCCTTCATATTCTATTTGCGTTAATAAATACGAACAACCGATAGCGTAGACGTGGTGTCTAAGCTAGAAATCACCTTCATTTGCCTCGTATTCCCTAGTTAAGGGGTAGGCGATAGGTGGTGACCACCCTATCCATCCTTCCTAATCCCCCACATTTGGATACGGCATAGAGCCGTAGGCTAGTATCACCTGGCAGACCAAGCATAAACTGGTGTCCAAAGCAAGTCTATAGTGGCAAAGTTACCTTTTCTTAGGTTCTCTAATCTTTAGAAGAACCTCACTACCTGAGTGATCCTTCCTCTTGTTCTCCTAGGTAGACCAGCCAAGAGACTACTTACACCTCCGTTCCTCATGGAAATACGATACCCTGAATACCACCGGGTGAAGTACTATAATGGTACTTCTATGCACTTGTGGACTTTTTTTGCTTACGCTAAGAAGCACCAACAAAATATTGTCGAGCACACTGTACAATGAGCTAGCAGTACATAATAATGATATAATAATCATTGATTCATCATCGCATAACGATATCGACTAGACATAGGACTTGGGTCAGGCCGGGCCAGCCCTCTCGTGCCTCGTGCCACTTTGGGTCATGCCCTCTAGGCACGGGAGGCATGTCGGGCCATGTCGATATAGCACAGCAAATCTTTTCTTTGGCCCAAGCATGGCCCGTGGCACATTGGCACACCTTCGGGTCGTTGTTGGTGCTTCTTAGCATAAGCAAAAAAGTCAGCAAGTGCATGGAAGTGTCGTTGTAGCACTTCACCCGGTGGTATTCAGGGTATCGTATTTCCATGAAGAATAGAGGTGCAAAAAGTCTTTTAGCTAGTTTTCCCAGGAGAACAAGAGGAAGGATAACTTGGGTAGTGAGGTTCTTCTAAGGTTTGAAACCCTAAGAGGAGATACCTTTGCCACTATAGACTTGCTTCGGGCACCGGCGTACACTTGGTCTGCCAAGCGATACCAGCCTATGGCTCTACATCGTATCCGAACATGGGGGATTGCAAAGGATGGATAGGACACTACTCTATCATTGGCCAGGAACATGGGCGATACCAACCTAGCCTAGACATCACGTCTACGCTATCGGTCACTACTCTAGCATTGGCCAGGAATTTCTGTCTTTATTAGGAGTACTCCTCTACTAGAGCACCCATCACGAGGATGGACAATGAACCCACAAGTAAGTAGTAACAATGATAACTTTACTTAAAGAATTAGTACCAAAGTTGAACACGAACTTCTTACTCCAAGTAGTAAGCTAAACATAGAGGTACAAGTGTAGAGGGGGCTGACAAGCCTGGCACTCCGTCCACCCGATGTACAAGGCTTGCCGAGTACAAGAAGTAGAGGGGCACTGCTACTCCGCTATTCCTCTAACTCTTTCCTCTCTCACTCCCTGCTCTAGTCTAGCTAGAAGCTAATGGAATGTGTGTAGCCCTTCTTCTTCTTCTTCTCCAAATGTGTATGATCCTCATGAATGTGAAGAGGGGGTCTTCTTAGATATGCTTGAGGAGGTCAGTTTGCTTGTAATTTTAGGAAAGCACCCCATGCAACCGCCTCCCCATGCATTAAATGCACCACCTGAGTTTTGGTATAAATTAAATGCACATAAGTTATAAGGTATCCGCAAGCATACAGATAAATCTATCCTGTTGTAGCACTTCACCAAGATAATCCCAGTTTTAATATCGAACCCAAAGGAACAATATGTGAGTGTGTTCTAACTAGCTAGTCCATAAACTTAACCCGAATTCACAATCAATGTCAGACAATAAAAGGGGAATAAAGAAGACTACTAAGGACTATCTAGTTCCAATCTTGATAAACTTTGTCAACTAAAGCTCAATTCATGGGCAATGTCTCCCAAGGAATAAAATTAGAGTTCCTTCCCTACGAGCACCAATTGACCTACTAGATTCTATTGACGGGAGATGAACTGCATAGGACTCAATGCAACTATCACCTACACGATCTACCACCTTTTGGTCAATTAGGGGATATTCACAAGTAACCCTAGTCTAAGCACCACTCTTACACTACGAATACTACTTCAATCAAGGGGCTACCAAGATCAAAGCACTCAAAAGAGAGTTACAAACTTGAAGCACAATAGAGATAAATTGCTTACTTAAATCAAAAATTTATTACCAAAGAATCTCAGAAGCAAGCTCCAGAGGAACTTGATCTCGCCGAATATAACAGAAGAGAGCACCGACAGGCTGGACTCCTCTAGAACTCTACTCTTGCACTCTATCTCTTTCTATCTCTAACTAAGACTAAATCCTACGGAGGACTAATCTTTTCTTGATTGGTAGTCAAGATCCTAATGGAATAGGAATTAGTATTTTTGGCTCTGGATCTGACTTGACTTCATGGGGGTTCTGCCCTTTATTTATAGCCTAGGAGGTTGAATACGAGCCCTTGGATCAAATCGACTTCACGTATGGCTAAGATGCATCTTTGGAGGCGGTGGAAGAATACTCCAGAAGCTCGTGGTGGCTTCCCACCATAGGGGGCCGGGCGGCACAGGGCCCACCTAGCAGGCTCTCGAGCCCTACCTCAGTATGGAGTCCTCTAGAACCTTCCTGTGTATACGCCACAAAATTATCCCACGATATCTTTTGATATTTAGGTCCTCTTTGGCGGTTTTCTGTGTAAATCCTGTAAAAAATATAAATTCACCAAAACTCATGGAAACTATCAGTAATAACCTCCTACTCTATAGTATTTATCCATTTTGATCATTTATAAAAGAAAGGTTGATGGTTCACTGTATACTTTAACTACCGTCAACAAGCTCTCCCACACTTAGGCTTTTACTCATCCTCGAGAAAAGGATGGATTACTTAAGACATAACTTCAGAACAAAGCATTTTAGCATAAGATTGTTCCTAGTCATGCATATACTGCAGGATTCAAAGTGTCTGCCATGAAAGTTTAGGTGGTTGAAGAACAAAACATCGTGAAACAGATCACCTTTATTCTTTCAGTTGAGTTAATCGGAGAAACAATTGAGATTTTGAAAAAACAAAAACATAGCTTACCTTCTCCTTTTGCAGTACTCTCAAATTACTAATATATCTAGTATTTTTGGATCCTTACCAAGGCATAAATGACATTGCCTTCTTTCTTCCTATGTCTAAAAGCTTATGTGGATCTTAGGTAGGTATGAAAATGTGAAAACATACTTGTATTGCATATATTGTAAAGTCAAAACAAGAATCCAAGAAGAAAAGTGTCATACTCTTAGATCAAGATGTGCTTGTGTGTGGAATATATAGTGGCTAATCCTAATTCTATTATGCTCCTTGAAACATGTCTCTCTTATTCAACACTTGAAAACTTTTGCTAGAGAGTATGGGCTATCTCTTTTCTTCTTTTTTAGCGGGCATCTATGTACCCATTGTTTTAGATACTTGGACACATGTCCATTTTTCCTATACTTTTCTTTTTGCATAGCCATACATCTCTTTCTGCAATTGAAAAATTTCAAGAAAGACATTTACAAGAACTTGGAGCATTTATTCCTAACAAATATTTTTATGCCTTCTCCTAGTATAGGAGTAAAATATTTTTGGTGGATGGAAAACATGTGATTGTGTACTCCTAGTGTAGGAGCAGCAGAAAATATGTGGAGTGTACATGATCTTGATCTTGAAAGCATGATAAATTTCTCAACAAGGGTCACAAGGTTTGACCAAACTCAATACAAACACAAATTGTATATGTAGAAGGTTTATCTATCCTATATATGGCTCCGGTAGGACATTGCTATTACTACAAAGGAGAGGTATAGCTATTCAATTTACATTTGAAATAAAATTCTCCAACGACAAAACTTCAAGATTCAGGTTCTCATTATTACACTATATCATATTCCTCAACAACTTAAGCAATCATGGGGTCCCTAAAATAAGTTCCCAATAGTAGCAAGACATCTAGGGAAAGTGTTATGTGAGTTTATTCCTAAGTCATGACTGAAATAATCTTTCCTGTCTCTTGTAAGATGTCTTAGCATGTGATTTTCAATTCGGTTCGAAACGGAAGGCGAAACATATGAAACTAGAGTGTATTGGGCTCAAACCTGACCTTGGAAGAAACACGACATGAGGCGGCGAGGTGGTGGGCTGGCCGGCCCAATAGGGTGGCCAGGCGGCACCCTATGGTGTCCCCTCGGGGCCTACATTGGCGTACGAGGTCCCTGATTAATTATCTTCCCAATTTCATGATTTTCTCGATCAAATTTCGTTTCATGGTCGTGATGTCTCCCCCACACTTATTTTCCTATATAAACTTTTCTGCACAATATGTGAAGGCAAACACATATCCAAAAACAATAGAGAAATAGAGAATAGGTAATCATATCACAAGCATTATTAAAAATGAATAAGGCACTTTATTATTCCGAACCAATCTTCTAAACAATTGAGCTAACAAACCAAACCTAATATTTAAAACGAACCTAAAAATTCGAAGCAACAAACCTGACTCTTAACCTAACTATGCCCTATCACTCAGATACATAATTTAATCCTTCTTGGCTAGCCTAGCCATCTCTCTAACAAGCCTCTCATTCTCTTTCTTGAGATTGCTAATTTCTAACATATTCATCTTGGTTTGCCTACTCATAGTACGAACGTTACTAGTAACAAGCGCAAGTGCTTGCTTGAGAGATTTGACCCTATCTTCGAGCATGGCTATGGTCGTTCTGGGGCGCTTGGCTTCTCTTTCCAAGGAAGAAGCTGCAGATCTTTTGGGAGCTTCTCTCGGCGGAATGAATTTGACTTGACTTGGAACAGTGCGAATTCCATCCAGAGAGACATGGGGAGTGGCATTAGTGTATTTCACACATGTTACCTCCCACAACTTGTTGGTTTTCACGCCCATAATCCTCTATTGGGTCATGGAGGTATCAGCTTGGTGTTCTTCGGCACAGCAACCATTGGTCCCTTTGGTGCATCCTTCAGGAGTAGATGCTCTTGTGGTGCTAGGAGCGTATGCTGATGAGCTTGGGCATAGTAGGACTGCCCATAGGTCTTCTTGGGTGGCACGGGAACTACTTCCTTAGGATGAATGATAGCAAGAGGAAGAGCTTCTTCTACAGGAACAATGGCTAGCGCGTCTTCCTTCAGAGGATTCTTGTTGAAGTCAGCTCCAAAAACTACGATCTCTTTTTTGGCCATTGGATCTTAGAGAAAGGAGAGAACTCTTCCTATGGAGAGGAGAGAAGGCTAGAATAAAATGAGTTTGGAAGTAGGCATGGGGTTGTTTGTATATGGGGGTTGACTTGCAGTAGAGGTCAAAATCTTCCCCTGGATAGCTCCATGCGAAAGAATATCCGAATGAATTGCATCTAGATGCTATTCAATCTTGCAAGGGTGTAGAAGGGTCACGAGAGTTGACAGCACGCGAGAGGTGGAGATGGGGGGCTGGCGGGACAGAGAGGGGGCTAGGAGGCCCCACCTGTCATCCTCTCAGGGTCATCTTTGTCTCGTGTGTTTCTAAATCTATTTCCTTCATGAAAAACGTATATTCGCATTTTATTTCACAACGGAGGATGGCAGTGGTGTAATTATCATATAATAAAATCTAATTCATCAATTACCTCAAGTGGTTTACCAAGTTTTAAAAAGATTTTGAGACGGTGGCCATTTACCTTGAATAATGTATCTTCATTGTTTTGAAGAGTTATCGCTCCATGCGATGAAGTGCTTACCACCGTAAATGGTCCTTCCCACTTGGTTCATAGCTTTCCATGCCCAAATAATCTAACCCTAGAATTAAAAAGTAATACCTTATCTCCAGGTGCAAATTCCTTCTTATTGATTCTCTTGTCATGCCATCTTTTAGTTCTCTCTTTATAGATTCTTGAATTGTGATAAGGTTTCTCTCGCCATTCTTCTAATTCAGAGAGTTGCATCTTGCTCTTTTCTCCTGCGGCTTCAAAGTCCATATTCCATCGCTTGATAGCCCAATGAGCATTGAATTCTAGCTCCATAGGTAGATGGCAAGTCTTTCCATATACCAACTGATATGGTGACATAACCAATGGTGTCTTGTAGGCCATACGATAAGCCCAAAGTGCATCGGGTAGTTTATCTTTCCATGCGGTTCCCATTTCATTGACCGTCTTCTGTTAAATATTCTTGATTTGCTTATTTGACATCTCTGCCTGGCCACTTGTTTGAGGGTGATATGAAGTAGCAACATTGTGATGAATCCCTTGTCTCAATAAATAGTGATGGAAATTCCTATCAGTAAAATGTGTTCCTCCATCACTTATCACTATCCTTGGCACTCCAAATCTTGGGAATATTATTTCATGAAACATTTTCTTAGAGTGTTTAGCATCAGCAACTCTGCATGGCATGGCTTCAACCCACTTGGAAACATAATCAACTGCCACAAAGATGTACTCATAGTTCTTTGACTTTGGGAATGGTCCCATATAGTCAATTGCCCAGACATCAAAGAGCTCAATCTGGAGGTTGTTAGTGAGTGGCATGGCATCGCGTGAATTTATATTCCTGTGCTTCTGACATGCTCCACATCTCTGAATAAAATCTTTTGTGTCTTCATGCATGGTGGCCAATAGAATCCACTCTGCTAAATCTTTGCATGAGTGTGGAATACCCCATAATGTCCTCCATATGGTGACGAGTTGCATCTTTGAATGATTTGAATGCCTTCCTTTGTTGGTACACATCTTCCAAGCAAGCCATTAGCATAGACTTTGAAGAGGTATGTCAGATCCCATATGTGGAGACGACTTTCATAAATGAGCTTCTTCTTATCCTCCCCTGGTGGTATATAACCTGCAACCATAAAATTGACAATATTCACATACCAGGGGTTTGATCTGGAGACCTTGAAGAGCATGTCGTCCCTCATCGAATCATTGATAGGTAATTCCTATGGATTTTCAAATTGCATTCTAGACATGTGATCGGTAACATAATTTTCTACTCCCTTTTAATTTTTATTTCTAAATCAAATTCTTATAGTAGCAAAATCCATCTTATCAATCGAGGTTTAGCATCTTTCTTAATGATCAAATATTTTAAGGCGGTGTGATCAGTGTAGACAGTTACTTTTGCTCCTACTAAGTAAGATCTGAACTTATCAATAGCAAAAACAATAATTAGGAGTTCTTTTTCAGTTGTTGCATAATTAAGTTGAACCCCTGTCAGAGTTTTGCTAGCATAAGCAATTGCATGATGCTTTCTATCTTTTGTTTGTCCCAAAATTGCCCCCACAGCATAATCACTAGCATCACACATAATTTCAAAAGGTAATGACCAATTAGAGGGTTGGATGATTGGTACAGAGATGAGTTCTTCTTTAAGAATGCTAAAAGAATTCAAACATGCATCATCAAATTCAAAAGGAACATCCTTAGCTAACAGGTTTGTCAGTGGTCTAGCAATATATGAAAATTCTATTACTTTAATTTTAGCTTTATCTACTTCAATTCCTCTTTTAGACACTAGGTGTCCTAGCACTATTCCTTCTCTAACAATAAAATGACATTTTTCCCAATTAAGGACTAAGTGTTTTTCTTCACATCTTTGCAAAACCTTGTCTAAATTTTCAAGACAATTATCAAAAGTTTTTCCATAAATAGAAAAATCATCCATGAAAACTTCCATGATTTCTTCAATCATATCAAAAAATATAGACATCATGCATCTTTGAAAAAAAGTTGGGGCATTACATAATCCAAAAGACATTCTTCTATAAGCATAAGTTCCATATGGACATGTAAAAGTGGTTTTGCTTTGGTCATCTGGGTGGATTGGAATTTGGTGATATCCTAAATACCCATCAAAAAACAAAAAGAAAGAATGGTTCGCTAATTTCTCTAACATTTCATCAATAAAAGGTAGCGAAAAATGATCTTTCTTAGTTGTCTTATTAAGTTTCTGGTAATCTATACACATACGCCATCCAGTGACAGTTCTTTGGGGATTAATTCATTTTTCTCATTTTTAACAAAAGTCATTCCCCCTTTCTTAGGTACAACTTGAACCAGACTTAGCCACTCACTATGCAGCATATGATATGTCACACCCGGTTTTAAGGACAAAACCAGACATACACTATATGTGAAATAAAGAAGTCAAATCTCACATATAGCCGCAAATAAGTGTAATATCAAGAGACAAATGCTTATTAAACATAACGCAATAGTATAAGATATAACCTTCGAGAGCAACACAGCGGAAAGACAACTCCGAACATCGAGTGTAGACTTCACTCCAGGAACAAACTGACTGGTTGATCACAAGCCTAAAAACTCCAGACACTATCCTGAGGTGTGGGAAATAGCAAGAGTGAGTCCATGTCGAACTCAGCAAATATATCATGGGGTTCATGAGGCTCAAAAGGTTTGACATGAGTTTACTACAATAGCTTTTAGTGAGTCATCTTTTAGCAATTGAGTAGCAACAAGTTTACCAAAAGCCCAAATAACCTCATGATCATGTAAACGAGAATAATGTATAGCAAGAAACAATAATCATTAGTGAGCATCAATATCATCTATATTATCATTACCATCAGTGTTCATCATTTATTCTGTAAGGGTCCAAGGCCACTCGTGACCGTGAGAACGGCTGTTATAACAGTTTTACACTCTGCAGAGGTTGTACACTTTCACTGTGAGTCGTGATTTACCCTTTCGCCCGAGGTAGCTAATCTCTTGACCCACTTCCAAGGAAGGTCGGCAGGGTTCACTATGAAGTCTTTCAAAGGTTCGTCTAACAAGTTAGGGTCATTAGATCCAATCGGCAAACAGATGTAGAGCCCCCCATCCAAATGGCACAATGACGCGCAGCCTATACACATAAGGACAGAGGGCGCACTATACCCAATTTGTCAAGCCATTCTTATGCCAAAAAGGTTACCACTAACAAGCTAGAAAAGGTCCTTCTATATGACTAAAGCCCGAGCCATATAGCCCTCATAGTTGTACTGTAAGTCCCGGATGTTCGCTTACAGATGAGTCCTTATGTAGAGAAACTAGAGCACCATAAAAACAACCCAATATGCTCTAGCCCTCTTGATCCATGTTGCTTTAAAGCATCTTTTAAACATTTATTGCATATACCATTAGTCAAGTTACAGATCATGGTTATTTATCTTGAGCACTAGCATAAATACTACCCAATGCAATGTCCCACGGTGTCAAGGTACAAGATGTAAAAGCTAGGATATCCTTAGGTGTAACAAGGTAGACACATGCACATGAATTAAGTGTATTAAAGGTGAATAGAAAACAAGGATGATCCCATGCTATACTTGCCTAAAATTGAGATCCTTATTGTGATGATTAGTAACCTCCAAAGAACAGTCTCTTGATTACCACATAAATCTCACCGACTGGGCATGATTATAAATCACCACACAAGCATCCAAGCAATCATACATGAAGCAAGCAATAGAACTAAATTAGAACAACACACCAATCATATAAAACAAGTGAAACAATAAGTAAAAAGGTTTTGAAGATGCTACAAACACACAGACGTGAAAAACACACTAATCGGAACTACGGTTTTCAAGGTATGAAGTTTGAACGATTAGAAGGAGATTTTTCATAAAAGATACTAATATATGTACGACATACAAATTAATATTTAATTTGATAATAATTTCTAATCCCTTTCAACAGTATAAATTTAATAAATACCAAAAGAATATTAATTTTGGAGCTATACATACTTAGTTTAGGATTATACACCAAAGGAACATGACCATCGATGAGCTCTCAAAACATGAGATGAGTTGCTATAGGTAGATATAACTAGCATTGATCTAGAAGAGACTAGAGTAGAATTTTTGAATAAAAAATAGCTAATGCATTGATTAAGTACATGTAGGCATGTAGACGTATATCACACTTGCAAAAGCAGTGTGCAGCAGAGTAGTCAACGGCATGGTGTAATTAACATAGAGGAAGGGAACCATGGAGATGCTCACCAACTAACGACTACGAATGGACAGCATTGATGGTTTTGCATGGCTGGTCCTAGACATGAAGAAAGTAGCAACTAGGATTTTGTGCGCGCGTTCGTGCACCTCCCGTCCATCAGTGGTTCCACGGCGGCCGGCAACTCCAAGGTCCAGAGTCCAGACAACCTGTAGATCGATGGCGCCGATCGGACTTCAACAGGATGGACATCGGATGAATTTCAACAGGATGGGCTCCCCATCAGCCGAGTCTCTCCCATCTCAGAAACAACAGCTTCACAAGACGACGAGTCGACGAGCACCACACCGCGACCGGCCAGGGTAGATGTATTCATCGTGGCAATGGAGCATGGAGCGAACAGAGATAGAACGACGACGACGTACACCGATTATGATAGGGCAGCAGTGGTTTTCCTGAGTGCGGGGCTCGACAGCGGGTTGCGAATGACGGCCGATGGACAAACTTGGCTCCTTCACTGGCTCGAGGTACGATGTCAGCAGCCCACATCCAGGTGACCCAGCTGCCGCACCAAAGCCTAGGAAGTCCACCAGGCCCAAGTCGAGAAGCGTTCGCCTGAGAGGCCCTGAATGGGCTTGTAATGCATGTAATGAATGGCCTAGTGAGTGAGGTATAAGAGCGAGCAGGAGCAATGGATCGCCAACTTTGAAACTCTAAAACTTATTCTATTTTCCCGTAATAGAACCGGCCTCCGTCGGCAGCTTCCTTCGTACTGTAGATCTTCTCCGATTCTATTCGGCAGCCACCGCACTTGTCGACAGTGGTATCAAAGCCGACGATCTCCGGCCGCCGTGCGTGCTGGAGCCCTCCTCCATCTTCCATCCCCACTTTACCTGTCTCCAGCGTTCCCGCGGCGCCATGGACCCGGTGGTCTGCTAGATGTTCGATGATTTGCTCTAGCGGTTCGACACCGTCCGCAACGAGCTCGACGGCCTCGGCAACCGGCTAGATCGACGCTTCACCGACTCGGAGACTGCTCGTTCCCAGCGCGATGCTGCTGTTGACGGCAGACTCGAGTCCCTGGAGCACTTCGCCTCCGCCCAGTACACCACTGCCATCGTTGCCTATGGTCACAGCTCTTCTCAGTGAGTTTAGCCACCTGTTCAAGGAACCCACTGCATTACCACCTCGACGCGCCTGTGATCATACCATTCCCCTGGTACCGGGCGCACCAAAACTGAAAGATGAGATCAAGACGTAGGTCTCTGAGATGCTTCAGTCCGGCCTCATCTGCCTGAGTTCAAGCACTTTCTCGTCCCCGGTGCTTTTGGTCCGTAAAAAGGATGGTAGCTGGCGGTTCTGCGTTGATTACAGAATGTTGAATGCGTTGACTGTCAAGGCAAAGTTTCCTATTCTAGTGGTGGATGAGCTGTTAGACGAGCTTGCCCATGCTCGATGGTTTTCTTGTCTGGATTTAAGAGCTGGCTTCAATCAGATTCGCCTAGCTGAGGGTGAAGAATACAAAATGGCTTTTCAAACACACTGGGGTCAGCTTGAGTTCAACGTAATGTCGTTCGGTCTTACCAGCGTGCCCAACTCATTTCAGGGAGCTATGAACTGCACCTTAAAGCCTCTGCTCCAGAAATGTGTTTTGGTATTTTTTGACGACATCTTAGTCTACAGTCCTACTCTGGAGGCTCATATTGCGGACCTACGCTAGGTGCTTCAGCTACTTTCTGATGATCAGTGGAAGCTTAAACAGAGCAAGTGCCGTTTTGCTCAATGCTCCATCAGTTATCTTGGCCATATCATCAGTGCGGATGGTGTCGCTACTGCCCCTAGCAAGGTGGTCGATGTGCAACACTGGCCAGTTCCCCAGGATCTCAAGCAACTCCGCAGTTTCTTAGGCCTCACGGGATATTACCGCAAATTTGTCCAAAACTTTGCTCTACTGGCATGGCCTTTGACTGACCTCCTCAAGAAAGGTTCTGTATTCCTCTGGACTGTTGCCCATTCGTCGGCGTTTGATGCATTGAAAGTTGCTTTAGTGTCAGCCCCGGTCCTTGCCTTGTCGGATTTCAGTCGCCCTTTCCAGATTCAGACCGATGCTTGTGATACAGGCATTGGAGCGGTGCTCATGCAGGACTTTCACCCTCTAGCTTTCGTCAGCAAGGCATTGGGCCCTCGTTCTCATGGATTATCAACTTATGAGAAGGAGTACCTTGCAATATTAGTAGCAGTTGATCAATGGCGCTCTTATCTGCAACACGCTGAGTTCACAATATTTACTGATCAGTGTAGCTTAATGCATATATCAGACCAGCGGCTGCATACTCCCTAGCAAATGAAGATGTATACCAAGTTGCTCGGCTTATAGTATAAGGTTGTTTATAAGCCTGGGAAATCTAATGCCGTAGCCGACGCCCTCTCCCGCCATCTTGCACCGTCTGGTCAGCTCTGCAACTCCATCTTGGCTGTCTGAGGTGATCGAGGGCTATACTTTGGACCCAGCCGCTATTAAACTCCTACAAGAGCTGTCAGTTAATCTAGATGCTCATCCACCTTATACTCTGCACTCTAGAATTCTTCGTTACCGAGGTCGTATTTGGCTTGGGCAGAACAAACCGGTATAGCTCAAGGTGCTCAATGCCCTACATGCTAGTGCTCTCTGTGGGCATTCTAGCTTTCCCGTCACTCATAGCCGTCTCAAAACCTTGTTTGCATGGCCGGGAATGAAAACTGATGTCAAGGCATTTGTAGCTTCTTGCTCTACCTGTTTGCAAGCCAAGTCTGATCACTCCAAGTATCCTGAGTTGCTCCTACCTCTTCCGGTCCCAACTAAGTCCTGGCAGGTGGTGTCCATGGATTTTATCGAGGGTCTACCCACTTCAGGCTACGCCAACTGTATCATGGTTGTGGTGGACAAGTTCAGTAAGTTCTCCCATTTTATCCCACTTCACCATCCGTTTACAGCTGTTAAGGTGGCCCAGTCATTTCTAGATTCGGTTTATCGGCTCCATGGAATGCCTACTCATATTATTTCGGACCGGGATCCAATTTTTACAAGCCAATTTTGGAAGGAGCTGTTCCGGCTGGCCCAGGTGGAGTTATGTATGTCTTCGGCACATCACCCACAGTCCGATGGTCAGACCGAGCGGGTGAATCAATGCCTTGAAACCTATTTGAGATGCTTCGTCCACTCTTGTCCTCACAGCTGGCTCAAGTGGATTCCTCTCGCTGAATACTGGTACAATACCAGTGAACATTCTTCACTCGGCCGGACTCCATTCGAGGTATTATACGGTCGCCTTCCCCGTCATTTTGGAATTACTGATGCTTCTGCTACTCCTGTGCCGGATGTGGCTTCCACCTTGGATCAGCGCAATACCATGCTTGCTGCGGTGCGCCAACATCTCCTCCGTGCCCAACAACGTATGAAGCTTCAAGCTGATAAGCGCAGATCGGAACGTTCCTTTAACGTCGGCGATTGGGCTTTCCTCCGTCTTCAGCCGTACGTACAGTCATCGCTGGCACCTCGTTCACATCACAAGCTCTGCTTCAAGTTTTTCGGGTCGTATGAAATCATTGAGAAGATCAATGCCGTCACCTACAAGCTGAAGCTGCCGGAGGGTTCCTCAATCCATCCGGTATTTCATGTGTCGCTCCTCAAGCCAGCATCTGCTGCTCTACCTGCTGTATCCAACTCTTTGCCAGACTTTGATGACTCCCTCCAGGTACCTGAGAAGATCTTGCAACGCCGCATTCATCATCATGGTGCTCGTGCTGTTCCTCAACTGCTTATCAAGTGGTCCAATATGGAGGAGACTCTGGCCACCTGGGAAGATGAGGTCGCCCTTCGCCAACGCTTTCCAGGTGCGCCGGCATGGGGACATGCCGGAGCTCAAGGGGGGAGGGATGTCAGCAGCCCACATCCAGGCCACCCAGCTGCCGCACCAAAGCCTAGGAAGTCCACCAGGCCCAAGTCGAGAAGCGTTCGCCTGAGAGGCCCTGAATGGGCTTGTAATGCATGTAATGAGCGGCCCAGTGAGTGAGGTATAAGAGCGAGCAGGAGCGATGGATCAACAACTTTGAAACTCTGAAACTTATTCTATTTTCCCGTAATAGAACTGGCCTCCGCCGGCAGCTACCTTCGTACTATAGATCTTATCTGATTCCGTTCGGCAGCCACCGCACTTGCCGACATACGAGCATGGCCATAGCAATCAGCAGAGAAGGCCTAAAACAAATCTAATATGAGAACACGGCCACTGATTAGAATAAGGTAGATAGATACAAGGGCTTACATATGTAAGTTAAGTTGTGGAAAGATGTCCTACCATTGGCCAACTGTTTTGTCGTAGTGCATGGATGGATTGCTCGTGTGTATATATATGCATGCATGGTGCTTGAGTTAGGTGCATGCAGGTGCATACGTCGCTGCTCAGATCACGGACAGGATGCAGTTCAATTTGTTGGCCTGCTGCGATAGAAACAAGGAGAAGAAGCAACCGGGTAGATGAGAGATAAATATGGAGAGTGCCACGGAAAACGCTAGACTATTCTCAGACAACGACGATGGATCTTACCGGTGAAAGCGACGGCTCCTGAACATGGCTTCCATCGGCTGGTTGATGTTGCAAAGCGAGACATCGGAGAAAAAGGATGAAACTCTAATTTACTACACGAGAGATTTCCCAAACTAGGGGCTCCTCTTACGGTAGTTTTGGTGTGCTTTACCCAAGGGGTAGTACGTATATATAGGGAGGAAAACTCTCTACCTCCATGTCAACTAGCGATATGGTGCTAATTGACGTTGCAATATCCACCTCCGCTAATAGGCCTAAGTAATCATTTAAGCCCATTAGTAAATAAATGTACGAGCCTTTGAGATTTATTAGGATTATTGCACATGGGCTTTGAGCGTTGGAAAAAAATGAGAGATTTATTATTTTCGGAATTAATTATTTTCATGGATAAAATAATTCCAGAAAAGTCCATAATTATTATTTAAGCCACAAAAAATACTCCGAAAGCTCCAAAAATTTAGAGAAATTTTCTAGAGACATTATGGAACATGAGGAACCCAAATAAAGTATTTGGAGCTCATGATAAGATATTTTGGAGCATCTAAAAATTAGGCTATGCTCACAGACTAGTGGAAACAAGCTATAGAAAAAGTCATAAAAATTCCCGAGAAGTTTGTAGAGGTTGATTGACGGACGAGGAACTGAAAGGAGTGATTTGGGTTACAAAGAAAATATTTTACGAAACTCTCAATGAAACTTGATCTGAGAGACAAGGAATTTGATTGTAGAAAAAGGATAAAGGTATAGCAGAGAAGGAAAATTGACCAACTAAACGCATTTTAATAAAAACAGTTTGAATTGATTTTGTACCTTGGTCAAAACCAAACAATACAAAAACACAATGCATTAGCATGTATGCACAACAATGTTGCTACATCCTAAGATGAATTTTAATTTAATGAAAATTTTTATTTTCCTATGTTTCCATGAGCACAAAAATATATAATTAAATCATTTTATCTCTATTTCAAAATAAGCAATTTTTCAGGTGTTACAATTCTACCCCCTTAAGATGAATCTCGTCCCGAGATTCGGAAGATGGTGGTCAAAGAGATAGGCATACTCTGTCTTGGAATCCTTCTCACTTTCTTAAGTAGTTCCATCTCCTTGGTAAATATTCCGCCTTACTTTGCTTAGGTTAACCTTACCACAAATAACTTGCTCAACTAATTCCAAAATCTTTACGAATTCCAAAATCTTTACGGGTACTCCGAACAAATCTTAGGTAACTCCAATCACTAGGTCACCTTTCCTTTTTAGTCCATACTATCAAATCTCTTTCTTCATATGTTCACCTTCCAATGGAGCCTTCTTACTTTCTTGGTCCAAAGTAGGTTCCATCACCAACTTCAAAACATTAATGACTATATATGCTCAGAAGTTGCTCAACACTTAAAAATAATGCTTAGTCCATGGTGTTGTCCGAATCTTCTTAGCAAAATTCTCCTTTGCTAAGGGCATCGACAATGACTCTTACTTTGCTTCTCCAAGTGATAGCACACTTCCAAGTCAAAATCAATTCCAATCCAACAATAATGTCACTAGCTCAACCCCAACATATTGATAATGTCCACTAGATTCTTACAATCCATGTTGATGTCACTCTTATGTCCAGATTATAATGCCCCCAATGAACCTCTGATAGTATCCTACCATTTTCATGAATCTCTAAGTCTCACTTACATCCTTTGATTTGGTGTGTTCCATTTCAAGACATCATTTACTTTCTGACTCCTTCATACACCAACCATGAGGGATAACACATCCAAGTGAGGACATTCCTTCTATCAAAACTTGCTTACCATGCTTGGTGCAACATTGAGGTCTTCTAAGTCTTCATAGAACCAACTGCAGTTGTCTAATATCTCCTTCCTATGCCACCAGGGCCAACTTGTCTTGGGTATATTGAAGGTTACACTCCCAATTGATGATAGCTCAAAGCGAAGACCAATCTTGATGATTACTCAAGCTCCTTGTAGATGATCCAACAATTATCAATCTTGAGTTGAGGATATCTGCGCTTTATGTTGACTTCTCAACCATGGGGTTAACCCATTCTTCCAAGTGAAAAACTAGAATGTATGAAATCTCCATCTTGCATCTTCTTCAACTTGGCTACCCACCTTAAGAAAAGATAAAGTAGGGGAACAACAAAGGATAGCTTGCATCTTCTTTCGAGTGAATTAACCATCATAAGGATCTTCTGATATCCCAAGGATACTCGTGTCTATAAGCAGGAACAAGTGATCTGAAATTCCTCGCGAGTAGATAAACAGCAGTGCAGAAAAACTGTCATAACTCATGTTATTTTAACCCAATGAAATTGTATCTTATACCGTTGGAAATCTTATCAAATCCTCTATAACTTTCTTGCAGAACACTTTTCCAAATTCTGAAGTTAGGTTAGTCAAAAACAGTGCACAACAGGATTTGTTCCAGGTTTCCGACAGCATAGATGCATTGCCTTGTGATTTTTGTATCTCCCAAACCAAAACAGCTTTGAAGGTGGTTCTTGTGTTCAGAGAAAGATGTAGAAGGCTACTTTTGTCCAGAATTTTCCCATAATTTTTTATAGTCCAAAAATAGAGGTATAAGCCAAAGAAGACAGATTACTCCGAAAAGACAGAATAGGGAGAAAATAGAAGATAACTAAAACCCAACTATATCTATCCATTAATCCTTATGCCTTAATCCTATATCTAAATGAAATTGTAGGTATACTCCACAAGATCACTGCAATCATTACAAAAACCCAAAACAACCATAAGCACTAAGACAAACCAACCAAACACTTAAGGTTCACACTACAAACATTTCGCAAGAAGGGGGGTGAGGAATGGTTCTAAAAAGCATATCAAATTAAGGAGTGTAGATGAGATCAATGGCTTAAAACAAGCATCATGGAGAAGATGAATATCAAGGGTGGGGATATAGTGGAGAAGAAATATCAAGGTTTATAGACCAAGGAAGTTATAGCAATTTTAAAACCTTAAGACGGCCGATTTCTAATTAGGCTTGCATCCTATAGTCAGCATTGCTCTGATACCACTCTGTCACACCCAGTTTTAAGGACAAAACCAGACATACACTATATGCGAAATAAAGAAGTCAAATCTCACATATAGCCACAGATAAGTGTAATATCAAGAGACAAATGCTTATTAAACATAACGCAATAGTATAAGATATAACCTTCGAGAGCAACACAGCGGAAAGACAACTCCGAACATCGAGTGTAAACTTCACTCCAGGAACAAACTGACTGGTTGATCACAAGCCTAAAAACTCCAGACACTATCTTAAGGTGTGAGAAATAGCAAGAGTGAGTCCATGTCGAACTCAGCAAATATATCATGGGGTTCATGAGGCTCAAAAGGTTTGACATGAGTTTACTGCAATAGCTTTTAGTGAGTCATCTTTTAGCAATTGAGTAGCAACAAGTTTACCAAAAGGCCAAATAACCTCATGATCATGTAAACGAGAATAATGTATAGCAAGAAACAATAATCATTAGTGAGCATCAATATCATCAGTATTATCATTATCATCAGTGTTCATCATTTATTCTGTAAGGGTCCAAGGCCACTCGTGACCGTGAGCACGACTGTTATAACAGTTTTACACTCTACAGAGGTTGTACACTTTCACTGTGAGTCGTGATTTACCCTTTCACCTGAGGTAGCTAATCTCTTGACCCACTTCAAAGGAAGGTCAGCAGGGTTCACTATGAAGTCTTTCAAAGGTTCGTCTAACAAGTTAGGGCCATTAGATTCACTCGGCAAACAGATGTAGAGCCCCCCTTCCAAATGGCACAATGACACGCAGCCTATACACATAAGGACAGAGGCCGCACTATACCCGATTCGTCAAGCCATTCTTACGCCAAAAAGGTTACCACTAACAAGCTAGAAAAGGTCCTTCTATATGACTAAAGCTTGTACCATATAGCTCTCACAGTTGTACTGTAAGTCTCGGATGTTCGCTTACAGATGAGTCCTTATGGAGAGAAACTAGAGCTCCATAAAAACAACCCAATATGTTCTAGTCCTCTTGAGCAATGTTGCTTTAAAGCATCTTTTAAACGTTTATTGCATATACCATTAGTCAAGTTACAGATCATGGTTATTTATCTTGAGCACTAGCATAAATACTACCCAATGCAATGTCCCACGGTGTCAAAGTACAAGATGTAAAAGCTAGGTTATCCTTAGGTGTAACAAGGTAGACACATGACATGAATTAAGTGTATTAAAGGTGAATAAAAAACAAGGATGGTCCCATGCTATACTTGTCTTAAATTGAGATCCTTATTGTGATGATTAGTAACCTCCAAAGAACAGTCTCTTGATTACCACATAAATCACACTGACTGGGCATGATTATAAAGAACCACACAAGCATCTGAGCAATCATACATGAAGCAAACAATAGAACTAAATTAGAACAACACACCAATCATATAAAACAAGTGAAACAACAAGTAAAAAGGTTTTGAAGATGCTACAAACACACAGACATGAAAAACACACTAATCGGAGCTACGGTTTTCAAGATATGAAGTTTGAACAATTAGAAGGAGATTTTTCATAAAAGATACTAATATATGTACGACATACAAATTAATATTTAATTTGATAATTTATTTTCATATTGTTAGAACGGCTTAGATGTATTATAAATAATAATTTCTAATCCCCTTCAACAGTATAAATTTAATAAATACCAAAAGAATATTAATTTTGGAGCTATACATACTTAGTTTAGGATTATACACCAAAGGAACATGACCATCGATGAGCTCTCAAAACACGAGATGAGTTGCTATAGGTAGATATAACTTGCATTGATCTAGAAGAGACTGGAGTAGAATTTTTGAATAAAAAAATAGCTAATGCATTGATTAAGTACATGTAGGCATGTAGACGTATATCACACTTGCAAAAGCAGTGTGCAGCAGTGTAGTCAACGGCATGGTGTAATTAACATAGAGGAAGGGAACCATGGAGATGCTCACCAACTAACGACTACGAACGGAGAGCATTGATGGTTTTGCATGGCTAGTCCTGGACATGAAGAAAGCAGCAACTGGGATTTCGTGCGTGCGTTCGTGCGCCTCCCGTCCATCAGTGGTTCCACGGCGGCCGGCAACTCCAGGGTCTAGAGTCCAGACAACCTGTAGATCGATGGCGCCGATCGGACTTCGACAAGATGGACATCAGATTAACTTCAATAGGATGGGCTCCCCATCAGCCGAGTCTCTCCCATCTCGGAAACGACAGCTTCACAAGATGACGAGTCGACGAGCACCGCACCGCGACGGGCCAGGGTAGATGTATTCATCGTGGCAATGGAGCACGGAGCGAATAGAGACAGAACGACGACGACGTACACCGGTTATGATAGGGCAGCAGCGGTTTTCCTGAGCGCGGGGCTCGACATCGGGTTGCGAATGACGGCTGATGGACAAACTTGGCTTCTTCACCGGCTTTGAGGTACGAGCATGGCCATAGCGACCAGCAGGGAAGGCCTAAAACAAAGCTAATATGAGAACACGGCCACTGATTAAAATAAGGTAAATAGATATAAGGGCTTACATATGGAAGTTAAGTTGTGGAAAGATGTCCTACCATTGGCCAACTGTTTTGTCGTAGTGCATGGATGGATTGCTCGTGTATATATATATGCATGTATGGCGCTTGAGTTAGGTGCATGCAGGTGCATACGTCGCTGCTCAGATCACGGACAGGATTCAGTTCAATTTGTTGGCCTACTGCGATAGAAACAAGGAGAAGAAGCAACCGGGTAGATGAGAGATAAATATGGAGAGTGCCACGGAAAACGCTGGACTATTCTCAGACAACGACGATGGATCTTACCGGCTGATCTCAAGAAGATGATGAGCATGTCAGAGTAACTATGGGGCACGACTGAAAGCGACGGCTCCTGAACATGGCTTCGGTCGGCTGGTTGATGTTGCAAAGCGAGACGTCGGAGAAAAAGGATGAAACTCTAATTTACTACACGAGAGATTTCCCAAACTAGGGGCTACTCTTACGGTAGTTTTGGTGTGCTTGACGTATATATAGGGAGGAAAACTCTCCACCTCCAAGTCAACTAGCGATATGGTGCTAATTGACGTTACAATATCCACCTCCGCTAATAGGCCTAAGTAATCATTTAAGCCCATTAGAAAATCAATGTATGGGCCTTTGAGATTTATTAGGATTATTGCACACGGGCTTTGAGCGTTGGAAAAAAATGAGAGATTTATTATTTTCAGAATTAATTATTTTCATGGATAAAATAATTCCAGAAAAGTTCAGAATTATTATTTAAACCACGAAAAATACTCCGAAAATTTAGGGAAATTTTCCAGAGACATTATGGAACATGAGAAACCCAAATAATGTATTTGGAGCTCATGATAAGATATTTTGGAGTATCTAAAAATTAGACTATGCACACAGACAAGTGGAAACAAGCTACAGAAAAAGTCAGAAAAATTTCCGAGAAGTCTGTAGTGGTTGATTGACGGACGAGGAACTGAAAGGAGTGATTTGGGTTACAAAGAAAATATTTTACGAAACTCTCAATGAAACTTGAGCTGAGAGACAAGGAATTTGATTGTAGAAAAAGGATAAAGGTATAGCAGAGAAGGAAAATTGACCTACTAAACGCATTTTAATAAAAACAGTTTGAATTGATTTTGTACCTTGGTCAAAACCAAACAATACAAAAATACAATGCATTAGCTTGTATGCACAACAATGTTGTTACATCCTAAGATGAATTTTAATTTAATGAAAATTTTTATTTTCCTATGTTTTCATGAGCACAAAAATATATAATTAAATCATTTTAGCTCTATTTCCAAATAAGCAATTTTTCGGGTGTTACAGGATAGACGATCCCGGCATGCAAAAGTTTTAAAACCTCTTTCTTCACTACCTCCCTCATCACATTATTAAGCCTACGTTGGGGCTCCCTAGAAGGTGTACTGGATCTATAGGGATGCAATGGGTGCAAATAACAGGACTAATCCTTTTAAGTCTTGGAGTGAGTAGCCAAAAGCAGAACGATGCTTTTCTAAAATAGTTATTAAGTGCAAAGATTCTTCTTGAGAGAATCTATTGCTTATGATTACAGGAGAATCCTGATCATTATTGAGAAAAGCATATCTCAAACCAGAAGGCAAGGGTTTAAGTTCAATACAGGGCTTATGGGATTCTAGCAATTCATCGAGAGGATCGGGAATAGGATCATCCTCATCCTCATCAATGAAGGGCTGAGCATCATCTTCTGTGTTGGGTTCAATTAGGTCATCAAAAGATGCTACCTTAACCTCTTCTATTGGGTCTGATTCAGGAAGTGGCTGTCTCTTCTTATTAAGAGAACGAGTAATAGGCATAGAGAGCTCAAATTTTTTTCCAAGTTTAATATTTAATTTTCCTATTTGTCCTTCTTGAATAAGTCTTTATATTGGTTGCCCTATCAACACATTGAATTCTACCACATCGAAAATGTCAAAATTCAATAGGACTCGGGTACCATTAACAAAAATAGGAAGGACACACAGAATTCCCAAACTTGGGACAATGCATCCTGAAAGACTTTTTAGCAAATTGGTAGTAGGGGCTAATGGCATGTCCTTTAGAAAATCATGAGCAAATAAAATAGACATGATATTCACACCTGCTATTGGATTATAAAAAGTATCAAAAGGAGCTTTGTTAAGTTGGCAACGAATAACGAGAGGGTGAATCTAAACGAATTATCTCAAGTGAAAGCTTTGATTCCTCTAACCACTCGTCGCTCAACACAGACACAAGCTCTTTTGTTGTCTTTTTAAAGAATTCTTTCTCAGAAAGGTCTATGAATGATGGATTTTTATACTCCTAAGGTTTCTTCATCATATGATATTTTGAGGTATTTCCATAATCAGTAAAAAGTTCATCCTCGAATTCAAGCATAAAATCCAAAATTGGAGTTTCCTCCTCCTTCAGTGGCTCAGGATCTAGAATAGCTAAAGCTAGAGGTTGGGATGGTTTAGGCAAAAATTTCAAGTTCAACTATTTTGGTCTCTTCCTCTAACAACTTCTCATTCTCCTTAGGAAGGTTATCTACGATTTTCATAAGAATATCTTTTGCGTGTTCAGCAGTGATATGCATGAACGAACCTCCTGCGGATTAATTAAGATGTTTTATGGTTTTCTTATTAAGTCCCACAAAGAAGTGTTGGAGAAGAATGGGTTCAGCCAAAGCAAGATTGGGACCAGAATCTACAAGAGTGTTAAATCGTTCCCAGACCTTACCCAAAGGTTCATTTTTCTGTTGTTTAAAAGTTAAAAGTTCTGCATGAAGTTTGACAATCATATAAATGGGAAAGAACTGTAAACAAAAGCTAGAACTTAGGGCTTCCTAATTTCCTTAACTCCTCTTAATGTAACATCTATACTAGTGTTTACCTTTTTCGATCAAAGAGAAAGGAAAAAGCTTCCATCGTAAAGTTTCATAAGACATACCCTCAATGTGAAGACATGCTGAAAGGACCTAATTGGCCTAGAGGGGGGTGAATAGGCCTTTTTGTAAAACCTGAAACTCACAAACTCAAATTTGCGGAAGTTAAATACCAGACCGGAAGTTCAGGTGGTCTGCATCGGAAGTTCTGGTAAGGGAGACCAGAACTTCCGGTGCAGACCTCCAGAACTTCTGGTGCCCTAAATGAGCTACGAAATCAAAGTGAATCGAGTTGGGATTTCAGATCCAAGTGTTACCGCACCCTCCTAGAGGTTGTTGATGAGTATGTTGAACTCCTCAAGGCTTGGCACCACACCAAACCATAGATCGGGACCTCCCACCTAAGAAGTTGGGGTAGACAGGAAGAACAACAAGAACACAAGAACAAAGGGTAGTCGATGCTACCGCCACAGCAAGACAAGCTATTTTATCGAGGTTCGGCAATCCCCACTAAGGAGTTCCTATGTCCTCGTTGTTGAGGTGACCACGAAGGTCCGACCACTAAGGTCTCCTCCCTCAAGCAACCACGAAGGCTAACTTAAGATTTCCATTAAGGATCAAAGAGTGATACAAACACTTCGGGGTGCCCTCACAAATGAATCAATACGGGCAACCATGAAGAACGCCTAGCCGGGTAGGGTTCCAAGAACCCAAGAGAAACAAACACAAATCATGCTGGCAAAACAAGGAATCCAAGTGCTCAAGTCGAAGATCGATGCTCCCGCTCTCAAATCTCACATCCCTAGCTCAAACAATCGAAGATTGAATCTTGGAGGCAAAGGGGGAGAGAGAGTGGGTGAGTCATAGCTTGGAGAGAGTTGGGAGAGCAGAAAATGAATGTGCAAAGCTCGGGCAACGGTTAGAAATGAGGTGAGTAGTTTATATACTCAGGCTCGGATGAGCCACCTGAAGTTCTGGTGGAAGCCACCGGAACTTTCGGTCAAACGAGACCAGACCGTTGGGCTTGTCTGTCAACTTGGGTCCACCGGAACTTTCGGTGCCAGGACCGGAACTTCTGGTCCATATCGGAACCTCCGGACGGAACCTGGAACAATTCTCTCGCACGCGAACGCACACGCAAACTGCACCAACCAGAACTTCCGGTGCCTGACCGGAACTTTCGATAAGTACCGGAACTTTCAGACGGAGACCGGAACAAAATACTCACACGCGGACGCGCACGGGTGCCAGCGACAGGAACTTCCGGTGCAGCTCACCTGAACTTCCGGTCCAGCTCACCAGAACTTCCAGTGCACGTCTCTCCATCCTACTAAGCTTCAACAAGAGCACTTTTTATCCCCATTTTGCCAACTAGATTTGTATCCCTCTTGATAGTGCGGTGTTGCCTACGACTCAAATCAAAATAAACTGTGTTGAAGCCCTTGAGTTGAAGCGCCTTTTGTCCATCAAAATTTAGGGTGCTATAATTCACCAAATATTCTTTTTCAATTCCATCAATGGACTAATACCTGTAAATTACACTTGATAAATATGTTAGTCCCAAATTTGATTGTCATTAATTATCCAAAACCCACATCGGGGGCGAATGCACTTACAAACTCCCCCTTTTTGGTAATTGATGACAACCAATTTAGGCTTACAATAGATAGAAAGAATTGAAGCTTTTGAATTCCAAAATTCAAGTTGAGCTCCCCCTTAATGTATGCATAGGATTTAGAATGTCAAATCTTGATTTAAATTAAGATCGCATGCAATAAGAATAAGCTCCCCCTAAATTATGCAATCCGTGGGGTGCCTAAGTGTGTGTGAAACAATAAAACGGTGATGCATATGATAGGTTATATCACAAGAATAAATCAAGAGAACTTGAATGGTTATGCAAGAAAGAAAAGGACTTAAACTCAACATAACCATTCTTAAATAAACAATCATCATAAGCATCAACAGAAAAGGCTAAACAAGCTAAGATAGACATTAAGCACAAATGTTTTAGCCTACACTCAACCATCACACACACATAGTTCAAGTTTACCACAGGGTTCACCACACGAGAAAGTTACTACATAACAAAATTTTTAACTACCCCTATTACATCAAGATAAAAGCCTAACACTCCCCCTTTGGCATCAAATGCCAAAAAGGGTAGGCTCCGAGAGGCTCCAAGGGGCAAAGTCCGCCTCCATAGGTGGGATCAATAGTAGCACGGAGCAAATTGTTGAGCACATAGGTGTGATCAATACCACCCATGCCACAAGCGGAAGTTTCGGAAGGGGCCATCGGAAGTTCTGGTAGGCCAAAAACCAGCGAGAAACAGCCCTAGAAGTGGTGAACAATATGATATACTCAAACCAACTCAAATATGTCCAGATTTCATGAAATCAGTACATAACTATGGACACATTGGATCTATGAAAAATAGGTTTTGAAAGTTTCACACAACCTTTCAGAAGAATTTTATCCAATTCTAAATCATACAAGTGTGCACAAGATGTCAAGCCAAGTTACGAGAATCAACGATATTTAGCTCACGCCTCAAAGCACAAACTCTTGACTCATCTAGAGGCTTTGTGAAGATATCGGCTAGCTGAAATTCGGTTCTCACATGTTGCACATCGATATCTCCTTTGGCTTGGTGGTCTCTCAAGAAGTGATGGCGAATGTCTATGTGCTTTGTTCTTGAGTGGTTTACAGGATTGTTAGCTAGCTTGATTGCTCCCTCATTGTCACATAAGAGAGGAATCTTACTTTGCTCACAACCAAAGTCTCTCAAGGTTTTCTTCATCCAAAGCAGTTGGGCACAGCAAGCGCTGGCCGCCACATACTTGGCCTCAGCGGTGGATAAGGCAATAGAGTTTTTCTTCTTAGAACTCCATGACACCAAAGACCTACCAAGAAATTGGCATGTCCCGAATGTACTCTTTCGCTCTACCCTGCAACCAGCATAATCCGAGTTGGAATAGCCAAGTAGAGTGAAAGTGGAGCCCTTTGGATACCACAAGCCAAGACTAGGAGTGAGCACAAGATACCGAAAATTCTCTTAACAACCATGATATGTCATTCTTTCGGATTGGCTTGAAATCTTGCACACATGCACACGCTAAGCATAATATCAGGCCTAGATGCACAAAGGTAAAGCAAGGATCCAATCATGGAGCGATATACCTTTTGATCTATAGCCTTGCCGTCTCCATCAAGGTCAAGATGTTTGGTTGTAGGCATTGGGGTCTTAATGGGCTTGGTCTTGTCCATGTCAAACTTCTTTAGCATGTCGGTGGTGTACTTGGTTTGACTTATGAACGTGCCATCCTTGAGTTGCTTGATTTGAAATCCAAGAAAGTAAGTCAACTCCCCCATCATGGACATCTTAAACTTTTTTGTCATGACCCTACTAAATTGCTCACAAAAAGTCGTATTAGTACTACCAAATATAATGTCATCGACATATATTTGGCAAATAAAGATATCATTATTGACTTTGCGAGTAAATAAAGTAGGATCGGCCTTCCCAATCTCAAACCCTTGTTTGAGTAGGAAGTCCTTGAGACAATCATACCAAGCTCTAGGGGCTTGCTTAAGCCCATAGAGCGCTTTGTCAAGCTTGTAGACGTTGTCGGGATGATGTGGATCTTCAAAACCCGGTGGTTGCTCCACATACACGATTTCGGAGAGGGGGCCATTGAGGAATACACTTTTCATGTCCATTTGAAACAACTTGAAATCATGGTGAGTAGCAAAGGCAAGTAATATGCGAATAGATTCAAGCCTAGCTACAGGTGCATAGGTCTCCCCAAAATCCAAACCTTCGATTTGAGTGAAACATTTGGCTACCAACCGTGCCTTGTTCCTTGTGACCACGCCATACTCATCTTCTTTGTTGCGGAAGACCCACTTGGTACCTATCACATTTTGCTTGGGCCTTTCCACCAAGGACCAGACTTTATTCCTAGTGAAGTTGTTCAACTCCTCTTGCATAGCCATCACCCAATCCGGGTCCTTCAAAGCATCCTCCACCTTTTCTAGCAATTTGGAAGAGACAAAAGAGTAATGCTCACAAAAAGCTACTAAATGAGAGCATGTTGTTACCCCTTGTTGTATGTCTCCCAATATGCTATCAACGGGATGGTCCCGTTGAATGGATTGATGAACTCTTGGGTGAGGGATGGTTGTTCTTGTTTGGATTGGACCATCATCTTCATCTTCATTGTCTTGATTGATTGGAGGATCAAGATCTTGATTGTCTTGATCACCACCTTGGTTGTCTCCTTAAGCTTGTGGTGAATCTTGACTAGCTTGTTCTCTTGAGTCATGACCCCTTCTAGAGGTGGAAGCATCACCATGGGCATTGGTTGACCCATGATGCATGTTTGGATCATGAGGAATTTGCACATGCACATCATCATCTTCATCTTCAACGGGTCTCACTTCATCGGTGGCAAGCTTCTTGATCACTTGATGAGATGGTTCTTCTTTACCTAAAATTTCAGCATTGACTTGCTCCTTTTGAGAGTCATCGCTTTCATCAAAAGTCACGTCTACCGCTATTTCAATTTGGCCGGTGGCCTCATTGAAAACACGGTAGCCATGTTCGTTAGTAGCACAATCAAGTAAGAACCCTTCATCAACCTTTGGTGCAAACTTAGAGCTTTTGGATTTCTTATTAAGTATGAAACACTTGCATCCAAAAACACTAAAGTAATCCACCTTAGGCTTTTTACCGGTTAGAAGCTCGTAGGTGGTCTTGTTCCTTATCTTGTGGAGATACAAGTGGTTGATGGCATGACATGCTGTGTTGACCGTTTCCGCCCAATAATCTTTCTCCAAAATTTTGTACTCATCCAACATTGCTCTTGCGGCTTCAATGAGCGTTTGGTTCTTCCTCTCCACAACACCATTTTGTTGTGGAGTGTATGGAACCGAAAACTCATGCTTGATGCCTTCTTCATCAAGGAATGCTTCAATGTTGGTATTTCTAAACTCCGTCCCATTTTCACTTCTCACTTTCTTAATCTTTACTTCAAACTCATTTTGAGCTCTCCTTGCAAACTTCTTGAAGATCCATTGGGTTTCGCTTTTATCTTTCAAAAAGAACACCCAAGTGAAGCGAGAAAAATCATCAATAATTACAAAACCATATTTGTTACCTCCAATGCTTATATAAGCATTGGGTCCGAATAGATCCATGTGAAGTAACTCAAGTGGCCTTGTTGTAGTGACAATGTTCTTGTTGGGATGCTTGGCTCAAACTTGCTTACCCGCTTGACATGCACTGCAAATTCTATCTTTCTCAAAAGGAACATTTGTTAGTCCAAGGATGTGTTCGCCTCTTTGAAGATTGGCCAAGTTCCTCATGCCAACATGAGCTAGTCGGCGATGCCATAACCAGCTCATGCTAGATTTTGCCACAAAACAAGTTTCAGACCCCACTCTATTAGATGAAAAATCAACTAAATAGAGCTTGCCCTTCAATTCACCCGTAAAGACAATAGAGGAATCCGATCTTTTAGAGACTTCCATACCCTTATCCATAAAGAGACAATTGTAGCCCTTCTCACAAAGTTGTGAGACGGACAACAAATTGTATCCCAATGAATCCACAAGTAATACATTGGAAATAGAATTATCATTTGAGATAGCAATTTTACCCAAACCGAGAATGTCCCCTTTACTATTGTCACCAAAGACAATCCTTTCACATGCAACTTGATTTGGTTGAAAGGAGGTGAACATGTTCTTCTCTCTAGTCATATGATTGGTGCATCCACTATCAAGCACCCATTTTGGTCCGTCGGAGGAATATTCCTACAAAACAAGATTAAGCTTTTGGTTTAGGTCCCGAGATGGAACCTAGGGGGTTAGAAACATAAGACTTGGGCACCCAAACACTCCTCAAGATTTGTCTCTTCTTGAGGGCGCCCACATACTTCACAACAATCTTGCCATCCTTGTCCCAACAACACATGTAGTCACAAATGTGATTGCGTGAAATAGGCACTTGTTGCTTGGACACCTCCACTTGCTTCTTCTTATTGTTCTTGTTGTTGAAAAGTGGAGTTGTAGCTGTAGCAACATTGTTCACCTTGTTGATAAGGTCAACAAGCGGCACACTCTTGTTGAACTTCACACAAGCCACCCCATTAATCATTTTTCTTCCATTGGCTTTGCCATCATACCTATTGTAACCAATGCCATCCTTAATCATGGGGTGCCTTGATGCCTTGAACACATTTGACGGTTGCTTATCCTTGCACTTGCAACCATTCTTGACAATTGTGTTCAACCTTTGGATCTCCTTATCGTTCTTGGCTAGCTCATCAAGGTTAGTAGCACAAGCATGTATATCAATATTAGAGCATCTTTCACAACCTTTACTAGTTGTAGCTTTGGCATCTTTGGAAACGGTAGAAGTGCTAGTCCAAAGTTTGTCATAGTTTAGTTCAAGCTCATGATATTTATTTGTCTAGCTTGTAGGGCTTTCTTGAGCCAAACTATGATCATTCTTTAGACTTGCCAAAGAGTCATTGAGTGAAGAATGTTCCTTAGCCAAGCGCTCATTAGCATCCTTGGTTAAAGACAATTCTACACTCAACTTCTCATCCTTCTCCTTCTCCTTGGAGAGACATGCCTCAAGTCCTTGGGTTTTCTCCCTTTCCTCTAGGAGCAATTCCCCTTGCGACTCAATGCATGACTCAAGCTTATCTTTGGCATATATTAGCTTCAAGATTTTAGTTGCAGCAGCGTTACCATATCTTTTGATGAGATTATAAGCATAATTTTCATCATTTTCATCATCACTATCACATTCACTAGTGGTATGTGTAGGAGGATCAAGTTGTACCTTATCTCCTAATGCCATAAGGCAAGTAGGAGCATCATAGTCGTCGTCGGAGAGGTTGGTGAAGAGTCTAGGTGATGAAGAAGTGTTGGTGAAGAGAGATGTTGATGAAGCATTGTTGGTGAAGACCTTTGTTGAGGAAGAAGTTTCTTGTATAGCAATTGCGGCCACACTCTTCTTCTCATTGTCATTGTCATCATCACTATCACTATCCGATTGCCATTCTTGACCTAGTGTGCTTCACCTCTCTTCTTGTCCTTGTACTTCTTGTCATCTTGCTTGTTATATCTTGACTTCTTCACCTTGTTAGGACAATTGGCCGCAAGATGGCCGGTGTCACCACACTCATAGCAAAACCTCTTCTTGTATGGCTTGTTCCTTCCATATCTCATCATCTTTTCATTCTTCATTCTCAAATACTTCTTGTAATTTCCCACTAGCAAAGCTTGCTTGTCATCAAGGTCATCATCATCATTGTTATTCCTATGCTCACAACACCCTTTGTGACAATGACTTGACTCACTTCCATGTGATGCCGTGAGGGCAATGCTCTTCTTTAGCACACTTGCTTCCTTGGCTTCATCATCAAGTACCTCATGATGCATCAACTTGGCGAGCATCTCTTGTGGTGTCATTGTGGTATAGTTGTCTCTCTCCATTATGACTGAAGCAAGCATGTTGTTCTTTTGTCTCCATTATGACATAACTTCCTTGCGGTGGAGTTGTCATCCCATCTTGTTTCCCCAAGTGCTCTAATTTTGTTGATTAAGGTCATGAACATATCAAACATTGCTTAAGTAGTTTCTCCTTTAATCATGGTAAAGTTCTCAATCTTTCCTTGCAAGAGCTCAATGTTTCCAATTCTCACACTCTTGTCTCCTTCAAATGATACCTTCAAATTATCCCAAATTTGCTTTGCATTGACCATTCCATTAACCTTGTTGTTGTCTTCCGGAGTGAGGCATTGCAAAATCAAGGTAGCCGCCGTTGCATTGAGATGAAAGTCTCTCTCATCTTCGGGTGACCACTCACTAGGATTTTGAGGTGGCGGATTGACTCCAACATCCACTACTTCCCAACATCTTGCGGCTATAAGATGCAACTTCATCCTATGAGCCCAATCGATGTACCTTAAACCATCAAATGAAGGTGGCTTTTCGGGATTGATCATGGGCAAGGTAGGATTGTTGTTCTTGCTTGATCCACCATAATCAAAACTGGCTCTATTGTAACTCTTCGGTGTCTTGCTTGCATCACCACCATCACTTGATGATTCTTGACTTTTCTTGTCTAGAAGTTGTTGCATCTTGTCTAGTTGCTCTTGCATCTTGGTCATTTGCTCTTGTTGTTGCAGCTGCAGGGATGCGGTGATTTGAGCTACGATTTGATCAACAATTTGCTTTTGTGCTTCCAGATCCATCTTGGCCAATGTTACTCCTCACGCGTGAAGCGTTTATCTGAGGGACCAAGGCTCTGATACCAATTGAAAGGACCTAATTGGCCTAGAGGGGGTGAATAGGCCTTTTTGCAAAACCTGAAACTCACAAACTCGAATTTGTAGAAGTTAAATACCAGACCAAAAGTTCCAAGGGTCTGGATCGGAAGTTCCGGTAAGGGGGGCCAGAACTTCTAGTGCAGACCTTCAGAACTTCTGGTGCCCTAAATGAGCTACGAAATCAAAGTGAATCGAGTTGGGATTTCAGATCCAAGTGTTACCGCACCCTCCTAGAGGTTGTTGATGAGTATGTTGAACTCCTCAAGGCTTGGCACCACACCAAACCATAGATTGGTACCTCCCACCTAAGAAGTTGGGGGTAGAGAGGAAGAACAACAAGAACACAAGAACAAAGGGTAGTCGATGCTACCGCCACAGCAAGACAAGCTATTTTTATCGAGGTTTGGCAATCCCCACTAAGGAGTTCCTACATCCATGTTGTTGAGGTGACCACGAAGGTCCGGCCACTAAGGTCTCCTCCCTCAAGCAACCATGAAGGCTAGCTTGAGATTTCCACTAAGGATCAAAGAGTGATACAAACACTTCGGGGTGCCCTCACAAATGAATCAATATGGGCAACCATGAAGAACGCCTAGCTGGCTAGGGTTCCAAGAACCCAAGAGAAACAAACACAGATCAAGCCGGCAAAATAAGGAATCTAAGTGCTCAAGTCAAAGATCGATGCTCCTGCTCTCAAATCTCACGTCCCTAGCTCAAACAATCGAAGATTGAATCTTGGAGGCAAAGGGGGAGAGAGAGTGGGCGAGTCATAGCTTGGAGAGAGTTGGGAGAGTAGAAAATGAATGTGCAAAGCTCGGGCAACGGTTAGAAATGAGGTGAGTAGCTTATATACTCGGGCTCAGATGAGCCACCGGAAGTTTTGGTGGAAGCCACCGGAACTTCCGGTCAAACGAGATCAAACCGTTGGGCTTGTCCGTCAACTCGGGTCCACCGGAACTTCCGTTGCCAGGACCAAAACTTCCGGTCCGTATCGAAACCTCTGGACGGAACTCGGAACAATTCTCTCGCACGCGAATGCATGGGCAAACTGCACCAACCAGAACTTCCGGTGCCTGACCAGAACTTCTGGTAAGTACCAGAACTTCCAGACACAGACCGAAACAAAATACTCGCACGCGGACGCGCGCGGGCGCCAGCGACCAGAACTTTCAGTGCAGCTCACCAGAACTTCCGGTTCAGATCAGCAGAGTTTCTGGTGCACGTCTCTCCAGCCTACTAAGCTTCAACAAGAGCACTTTTATCCCCATTTTGCCAACTAGATTTGTATCCCTCTTGACAGTGCGGTGTTGCCTATGACTCAAATCAAAATAAACAGTGTTGAAGCCCTTGAGTCGAAGTGCCTTTTGTCCATCAAAATTTAGGATGCTATAATTCACCAAATATTCTTTTTCAATTCCATCAATGGACTAACACCTGTAGATTACACTTGATAAATATGTTAGTCCCTAATTTGATTGTCATTAATTATCCAAAACCCACATCAGGGGCGAATGCACTTACACATGCGCAAATCTGCTCAAACTCACATAAATGGGAATAGAGGTTTTCATTAACTTTGCCAGAAAAAGATTGATCCTTAACCATTGCAATTAAGTCTAGACTAAGCTCATAACCAGATTATAAGATGGGTTTAGATGGTTCTGCTGGCTTAAGGCTCAGGTTCGTGGATGCTCCGTATGGTAAAGAAGGGTACATATGGGCTTCATAATAAAAAGTAAATAAAAAACTAAAAAGATAAAAGTATAATGCAAGATTAAGCTAGACTCAAAGTTAACTTAGCAAACCATTCTCCAGCAATGGTGCCAGAAATATTTGTTGGTATAAATTAAATGCACACAAATTATAAGGTATCTGAAAGTGCACAGATAAATCTATCCTATTGTAGCACATCACCAAGATAATCCTGGTTTTAATATCGAACCCAAAGGAACAATATGTGAGTGTGTTCTAACTAGCTGGTCTATAAACTTAACCTGAATTCACAATCAATGTCATACAATAAAAGGGGAATAAAGAAGACTACTAAGAACTATCTAGTTCCAATCTCGATAAACATTGTCAACTAAAGCTCAATTCGTAGGCGATGTCTCCCAAGGAATAAAATTAGAGTTCCTTCCCTACGAGCACCAATTGACCTACCAGATCCTATCGATGGGAAATAGACTGCAAATGACTCAACGCAATTGTCACCTACATGAACTACCACCTTCTGGTCAATTAGGGGATATTCACAAGTAACCCTAGTCTAAGAACCACTCTTACACTACGAATATTGCTTCAATCAAGGAGCTACCATGATCAAAGGACTCAAAAGAGAGTTGCAAACTTGAAGAACAATAGAGATAAATTGCTTACTTGAATCAAAAGTTGATTACCAAAGAATCTCAGAAGCAAGCTCTAGAAGAACTTGATCCCACATAATATAGTAGAAGAGAGCACCGACAAGTCGAAACTCCTCCTGAACTCTACTCTTGTACTTTATCTCTTTCTATCTCTAACTAAGACTAAATCATATGGAGGACTAATCTTCTCTTGATTGCTGGTCTAGATCCTGATGGAATAGGAATTAGGGTTTCTAGCTCTGGATCTTACCTGACTTTAGGAGGGTTCTGCCCTTTATTTATAGCCCAAGAGGTTGAATATGATCCTTTGGATCAAACCGACTTCACGTATGGTTGAGATGCATCCTTGGAGGTGGTGGAAGAATACTCCAGAAGCTCGTGGTGGCTTCCCACCATAGAGGGCCAGGTGGCACTGGGGTGGGGCCGGTCAGCCCCACCTAGCAGGCTCTCGAACCCCGCCTCGGTGTGGAATCCTCTGGTGTCCTCTGGAACCTTCCCGTGTATACGCCACAAAATTATCCCGCGATATCTTTTGATATTTAGGTCCTCTTTGGCGATTTTCTGTGTAAATCCTACAAAAAAAATAAATTCACCAAAACTAATGGAAACTGTTAGTAATAACCTCCTACTCTATAGTATTTATCTATTTTGATCATTTATGAAAGAAAGGTTGACGATTCACGGTATACTTGAACTACCTCAACACTGAGCAAGGCGGGGTCGGGTGGAGCTGGGGGCTGTGTGCCCGCCCCATGGGTGCGGCTACACCCTAGGCCAGCCCACTCACCATCGCCTTGCTTTGATGGGTTGCTGGCTAGGCCTAGATGGCTCCCACACTGGTGTTGTGGACCAAGTTTGAAGTTTGGATGCGCTTTGCTTCTTGTTCTGCTTGAATATTCCTTCTCAGTTGCGTATTTTAGTGTGCTTTTAGATGTTTCCTTGCAAAACATACATCTACCAAAACTCGCGAAGAATGTTAGTTAAAAGCCTTATTCCTAAGTTTTGGTTTCCATATTTATTAATTTTATTTAAATGTTGGCGATAGAAATATGAGTTAAGCACCACCAACAAGCTCCCCCACCCTTAGTCCTTTGATCGTCCTCGAGTAAAGTTCTAAGGACTAAGCGGGTTCTTCTCCTTGATTTGGAAATCTGCATACAGGTTATTCCAAGCTTCACCTAAACCTGTGAACTTCCAAGTGTCTACCAAAATATCTTGGGTAATTGAAAAATGGAATAGCTTGGATTCAAATCTTCTCACTTTTATTCTTGCTTAGAAACTTGGGTTTTTGTATGATTTTGAAAACATAAAGATAGCTTTTGTCCCTTGAATGATTCTCTAGAGTCACTTAAATTTGTAAGTGGTTCCTCACCAAGGCATATTTTTGCCATCTCTTTGATCATCGTACTTGTATAAAGCTTATATGGAGCTTTGGGTAGGGATGAAAATTTTTAGGCACACTTACTTTGCATATGTTGTAAAGTCAAATTCCGGACCTCACCGGAGAGAAGCGTCATACTCTAAGATCAAAACAGTGCAAGTGTGTGGATTTTTTGGTGGAAATCATACTCCTCTATTTGATATGATCTCTTGTTCTAGATTTTTATTTTGAGACATGGCCAGCTTATTTTCTTTACGAGCCTTCATGTGCTCATCATTTTTTTGAATGCTTTCGAGACCTTCATGTGTCCCACTTCTCTTTTTTCTATACTTCAGGACCTTCATGTGTCCCATTCCTTCTTTTTCTTTTTAGCATAGCCTTTTTATCTCTTTCTAAGATATATGCTAGTGAGATAATATTCTGGAGCATGGAGTATTTATTTTGCTCAAAATGGAAAAACATGTTTTAGCGTATTCCTAGTGTAGGAATAGCTGTTTATTTGTGGCATGTATGTGAGTTTTGATCTTGGGAGCATGAAACATCTCTCAATAGGGGTCACAAAATTTGACCAAACTCAATGCAAAGTAAGAGGCATATATGGAAGCGTTTGTCATATATGGCCTTGGTAGGTATTTGAATGCCATTCAAGGAACATGCTATTTGAATTTTGTTTTGTAAAATAAATCCCAAGTACTTTGCAAGAAATGATCAAGTGTCATATCATCCTACTATATCTCATTCGTCAATTACTTAGATAAAATGGGTTCCCTATTGATAAGTGTTCATGAGTTTTTAGGAATATTAGCAAGGAATAAAAAGTATGCAAACCTTTTAATCATAGGGAGAAATGGAGATGGAGTATTTTCTTTGTTTTAAAATTTATTGAGCTTTAAAGCTTCTATTAAAAATGGAGTGAGAGGGTGAGAGTTGCACAAACTGAATTTGAATTTGCCCATCTTTTGTGCAACTCAGTCGGAGGTGAGTGTGGTTCCTCCCCCACACATGTTTTCTTACCTGTTCTTATTTGACATAGAAGAAAAGGAAACAAGAGCAACAAAATATTTCTAATAATAAAAAAATTTATTCAATGATAAAATGGTAGGCGTATTACATGATTGGAATGAAAAACTTGAAATATAAAGATGTGCCTAATTTATTGTTGCGGCGGGAGTGGCCTAGAGAGGTTGGTTAAGAGCACGCTCTACTCCCGCTGCTTTTGCCACCTTAGAAATTCTCTAAAGCCATGACAAAGTTCATTGATCTGATCACCGAGGTCCTTGATTTTCATAAGACTCTCAGCAAGATGCTCATTAGCCTTTCTGACACTTTCGTGAAGGCTTATGTTGCTAGCGCTAAGTGAGTGTTGACGGTAGATAAGTATCATTTTTAACCGTCAACGAAGCATGAAAAAGGACCTAAATATAATTACCATCTAGATATAAGGTTTACACTGATAAAATTCCATGAGTTTTGGTGAATGTCTATTTCTACAGGGGGTTATCAAAAAAGACCCAAAGGAGGTCCACATGTCAGATTTACATAGAGATAAAAATGCTATGTATACAAAAGAAGAATCTAGAAGACACGAGAATGCACTAGACCAAAGGAGGGGCCCACCTGTCGCTAGGGCAGGGTGGCCGCCCTGGCCCCTAGGGAACCCGCCTTGGTGTCCCCACTTTTCAAGCTCCCCTTCTAGGGTCGGTTCTCCACTGCCATTGAGGTCCAATATCAATCGTCCATTAAGGTCGGTTTGATCCGACGGCCGAGATTAATCCGAGGGGGCTATATAAATAGGCTCAGACCCCAGGGTTTCAAGGGCATTATCATTAGTTGTCATTCAAGAGAGAAGCCACCTGATCAAGCCAGAGAGCCACCATCTCAATTAGAGCTCCATAGTTTAGAGCATAGCTATATAGAACTAGAACTAGAAGGAGGCAAGCATAGCTTGGTTTTTGGATCTGTCAAGAGTTTGCTTGGTAATTCCTTGTGATCTCTCCTACTTTATATTCGTTCTTGTATTATTCATATTGTTCATCTGCTACTATGAATATGACTTTGGTCTATTCTACTATATTGGATATGACTTTGCTCTATTTGCTTATATTCTCAATTATAATATTCTTAGTTTACTTTGATTATATGCTTGGCATAGTAGGATTAGATTTATATTCAAACATAGGATTGTATAGCACTCGCTCATTGATATCATGGGTGAGTGGACAATATTGTGTTGGCGTGGTGCCTATACTGTATTTTCCTGCGATTGCACCCTATATTCCGGATCGTGTGGTAGTTCGCGGGTGTGACATTCCTATTGAGTCTTATATAGTCCACCTCCTGAATATATACCATGTAGAACACAACTATTATAAGGAAAGGTTGGTTATGTTCATGATCTTTCTACATAATATCTCTATGTGTAGATATAACCTTGTCTTGCCATGATTGCCAAGTGTAATTGCACTAATCATCATATGCTTTGACTTATAGTTAGAATAACTTAGGATTTATCCTCGTAGATCGTCCTAATACCATGCTAGTGCTATAGACTTAGAGTACTCTATTGAGATGTTTATCATTTATTATGTGGCTATGTGCTTATCATTTATCATTTATTTATATCTTATCCTGTGACACTTACCCTGTATGAGAAGATAGACAAAGACATGGTTACACTCTCTATTATAACATACAGTGATGCTCATGCTCATTATTCTTAGCTTTCTCTTCTCATGGGTAAAAATATAAATAACGATACCTAGATTACTCCTGGTAGAATGCTACATCAGTATTATCTGTGCGCTTGCAGATATCATATTTATTTTAAGAGAGCATTTGCATTTATTAGTACTAGCATTTCTGGCACCATGCTAGGGATGATGACCTAGAATTTAAGTGGTGTTAGAAGGGTCAACAGTGAGGCGAGCATAGGGCCCTTGGGTGGCTGCTCATCCTCATTATCTGAAAAATCTAGCAGGTTGCCCTCTAATAGGAGCCTTTACCATCCTTTTGAATCTAAGAGGCGCACCCGAGGATTTCGACTCTTTTCCCTAATGGAGCCAGCTTGCTTACTGGCTTTTTAGCTAGTTTGCGCATGAGCGCCTTTCCATAACCCTCCTTCAAATTTGCGCACACCTACCACAATGTATGAAGGGCTAGGCCTAACAGTATGCATGGACGAGCTAGCACGAGAAACTGAATTGCCCAAAGGCATTACAAAAAAGTGCTTACTAGGTCTGCTATCTTCGGGTGCCTTCCACTTGAGGCCGATGGTGCTGGTGGTTGGACGTGTCAGCGCCACCTTCTTCTCCTTGGCGCCACCAAGGGGCACCTTGGAACGTGCCATGGTCTTGAGGCTAGAACCACTGCTCATGGCATAGCTAGGTGGTGCCATGATAGCGAGTGGTGCTTCAGTGATGAGCCTTGCTTCTTCTCTCACGTAGGAGCTCTCAGGCACTAAGTCTATTGAAGCTGGCACTTCATCAAGGTTGTTGGTGGAGCTAGAGGCCATGTACAAAGCGAGGGTGTGGCTGGCCATGCTAGGCTTAGAATGCTTTGTGGAGGGAGAGAAGAAATGCTTAGAGCTTGGTGTGAAGAGAGGAGAGGCTTAGGATGCTTATATAGGTGACTCGACCTCTACTGCGAAGGAAACAACAGAGCACCGCCATGGCCATGATACTCAAAGGATCAGGGAGATACACGCAAGGATTGAAGGCCAGCGGAGCCATAGGTGGTGCGTCCGCACCCCCAGGTCCTCCTCCTGGCCTAGGTTTTCATCCAGGTGCGAGTGCATGCATGGTGATCCTAGAGATGCTGGTCTCGGATTTTTATTCACTAGGATCATCAAGTGATATTCCAAGATGCACATGATCATGGTGAATCAGACAGAGATTCATGTTGCAAAAGTCACATGATCTTGTAATTAAGAGTGGAATATCATGTGATCAACATGTATCAAGAAAGATTGAGCAAGAATCATGGTTTATCTAGTGAGGGCATAAATGTCATTTAGCCATGATTGCTTGCTTAGAAAGATAAAGCAAAAATTTTATATTTTAAGTAAATGAAAAATGTGTTAGCATAAATATTTTTTAAAATTTTCATAAGTTTTGAATGAATTTATCAAAAGCAATTAAATCTATTCTATCTATTTCTGTAATGACCCCAAAATTGTTACCATATAGGCAGTCATTTCTGACCATCCTAGTGTGCATGTTTTAATCCAAATTAGAATCTGACATGTACAGGACAACCTAAAACCAAGCACTGCAAGTTTTGGCAGATCATCCGACATCACCATCAGATCGTCCATCAAGATACCTCATAGACTTAGGATAATCTTGGCCAACCCGTGCACAAATGGAGTGTCCGTTGCCACAGCGGAGTGTCCGTCGAAACTCTTGCATAGCCAGTCAGTCCGTCAGACACGGTCGGGGTTGCGTTGTCACATACACACCCTACCTGGGCCTGCATGTCAGCACATCGCTCACACAAAACCACACCACCAGCAGCCCACCCCCTCCATCTCTCTCATTTCTCACGTTCGGCAACAATAGAGAAAGGAAAGAAAGAAGAGAAGGAGAAGGGAAGGGAGAGAGGAGAGAAAGAGGAAGAAGAAGAGGAAGAGGAGGATGGCGCCCACCAGCTGCTGGAGGTCGTCACCGGTGAGCTGCTGCTTCCCCACGCCATTAACCTCGCCGGAGAAGGAGGCAGCCCCAAGCTTCATCTTCTTCGAGCTCAAGCCATGGAGGAGCCCCAAGATCAGTCTACTCCACAAGACATTCCGGTGCAAGCTGTTGTAGTTGGAGACCCTCCTTGACATGGTGAGCACATCCCCAAGGCCCAACGTCACCTTCCCCAGTCCCCTTGACCAACCCCATTGAGTTCTTGCTCCATCCATGACCACCACCACCATGGATGAGGTCGAGCTCACCACAGCCCATGCATGGCACATGCATCACTTGTAGAAGCTTCCCTACATCACTAGTAAGCCGTAGAAATAAACCGCACTCGATTTGGAGCCCGCATGCCCCGAGAATCATCTCCAACGTTTTTACACCCGAGCTGTTCGTCATTTTACCGGATGGTCCATCGTTCTCGCGGACTGTCCATCGGTGCCAGTATTCATCCCAGCAAAATGCTCTGGTGCACGCGTTCGTCCCTGGCAGACTATCCGCCGATTCACGGACTGTCCGTTGTACCACAGCAGCACAACCCCAACTTGTAAAGGTCATAGAAGATGCATTTGAACTCAAAAAATTGTGAAACAAGTTTTGGTGTGTTCTTTAGGATACTCTCTATCCTCTAGGCACGATCTTGACACCAAAGTAAGTATCTTAATTTTGACTAAGAATAATGCATTTATAGTGTACTAAATAGACAACTTATTCTCTGGGTGTCTAAAGGCTATGGAACTTGTGTTGGCTTCCTTTGAGCATGTGCTATCTATGAGACATGTCTTGTGCAGCATATCCATACATATGTCCTCATGTCATCTTATTTATGCATCTTTATATATCCAATCTTGGGGAGAATGTGAAATAGGTTGACTATAATACCATCTTTGCACCATGAGCACATGCCCTTGCCTAGATGTATTCCAAAGCACTTTAGGGACATGATAACATGATATCACACACATGCAAGCACTTAGGGTTAAAAGTTTGGATTTCGAAGAGAATGGGTTGTGCATTGTCAGTCAGCTGACGGAGGGTCCGCTGCACCCGGCGGAGGGTCCATCAACTACTGATATTGTCTATCTGCACTTAAATAGAACACATTATAATTCACCAGGGTCTGACAAGTTTAACGGAGGGTCTGATGAATTATAGTAGAGAACATTAAGGTTTCCCGAGAGCACACACTTGGTACCGGAGAGTCCATCACCCATGACAGAGAGTCTGTGAAGTTAGACCACCATAGTTTTCACTAAGTCCCTGAGTTAGTGGACGGTCTGACCTTCACACTAGATCATGCGATGACTCAAACCGACAGCTCAATAGTGTTACACTCCAACACTTGATGCATGTCATCAATTGCTAATCAAGTAATATCATTGCATGATATCTCATGACATTCACTTTATGCATTGTACTCATCAATCATCATGTTTATCTATTACACCGTGCACCCATAGTAGTTGAACCACACAAGCATCCCTCATCTCTCTTGCATATTTCATATATGTCATGCATACATACGTATCTCATACAAGTGCATACATATAGGTACTCGATATCGGAGAGACGCCAAGAGATGTTCCAAGCTATGGGAACCTCGCTCTTCCAATAGGCAAGCACCCCCACTATTATGAACCCTACTTTGGATACGTACCAAGTTGCATTATGAGTTATGCATTGCATGTAGAGTTGGATAATGATATCTCTCACACTATACTTAGAGTTACTTCTTAACCTGTTAGAAGCCCCTCACCTCAACAATGGGAATGGGAGCACTTAATGCTTATTGCTTAGATTGCTTGGGCAACGGTAGAAGTCAAGCATGAGAAGGGAACTCATACTCGCACGTGTAGGATGATACACCAGGATAATTAACTACTAAAACCAATGAGGGTACAACTTGACTCACCTTACTATTCTAGCTAAGGAATAATATCCCTAATGTGATAATCATGATGATAACCTAGATATCTTGCTCATGTGAGGGGTAGGTCACTATGAGTGTGGGATATCAGACGACATAGCTCATGGAGTAATAAGGACCATTTATTGGGATACGTAAGTCTAAGTAACCACCCGTACAGACCACATGTCGCGGATGGGGTCGACAAGCCAAGTAACTAATTATGACCGGTTTATCTGTGAAACTGGCAAGGGGGTTGGCGCCGGTCAGGAATGTCCAAGATATTGCCAAGGAAACCAAGAATGTGGACATTGACCGGGCAACCGCTCGAACCTTTCATCGGATATTCTGGCCGGATTAGGAAAAGGTTGGAAATGTGAGGCAGCCCTTACCTGTCGCTCGGGTATGGAGGGTCATCCTGTTTTCCATGTGGGTATAGTTGTACACCTTTGCAGAGTCTTAAAAGCCTAAAGTCCCTTAGGATGGAACTATTTAGTTGTTCTTTCTTTCTATACCCATGGTAGTGTGCTGCTGTTAAGTTGTTTTGCAGGTATAGGACAGTGGTGGCCATCTCACCCCATCGTTGGTGGCAAAGTGGTTGAATGGAAGGAGCCGTCCAGATTTTGGTGTGACGCCCATGGGCAAGGCGACCACTAATCATTAGCTATATGAGTGTCCATAGCATTGCGGTGTTTGTAAGAGAGTTGTTTGGTTCACACTACATTTAGTCTTGTGTTGTATAATAATTTATTATATTTAACAAGACTTGTAATATATGTTTCCACTGAATGATTATGTGCTCTGATGATGAGATGTAATCTTGAGTTATGGAGGCTATCATGGTATGACACTCAACCTGATCCTGAAGAGGAGTTGGCAAGTGCGCTCCTAGGGGAGTCACCGAGGTTGGTTTGCTTAAAATTGAGCTGGTCAAGTGGATGACACTCGTTTTAGGTGAATTAACGCGGCGGGTCCCTCACAACTTCTAAGTTAGTGTTAAAAGAATGCTCTAGGAAAACTTTTAACATTGACCATTAACTTTGAAAGTGTTACTGTCATCGTCTTGGATGGTGATCGTGCCATGTGGCGATATGTTGATGACGGTGTACGGTCCTTGCCATTTGCTTCTTAGTTTTCCTTCACCGAAGAGTTTGACTCAGGAGTTGAATAGTAGAACCTTGTCTCCCTCCTTGAATTCTTTATATTGGATTTGGTGATTGTGCCATCTCTTAGTTCTTTCTTTATAGAGCTTGGCACTAAGATACGTCTTCTCTCGCCATTCTTCTAGCTTGATAATTTGTTTTTGTCGATTTCTGCTGGCTAGCTTCACATCCATGTTCCAACTCTTTATGGCCCAGTGAGCTCGATGTTCAAGCTCAACTGGTAGATGGTAGCTTTTTCCATAGACGAGCTAAAACGGCGACATGCCAATGGGAGTTTTATAAGCTGTCCTGTATGCCCACAGAACATCAAGTAGCTTATCTTTCCATCCTTTTTCCATTGCATTGATCGTTTTCTACAGGTTTTGACTATTGGAGCAAGAGGTTCATTGTCAAAGTAAGTGGACGCAAAAGTTGCAGACATGATGTTTGCTCCAATAATGGGATTATAAAGCACTTCCACCATCATTCCATGAATTTTGCATTGAACAGTTGAAGGAGGTACACAAATCTGTATTTCTTTAGAAGAACGTTCTGCTTCTTCAGTCCATTCATTTCTCAGAATCATGGTCAACTTCTTAATGGACTCTTTAAGGATAATTTTGTCTAAGGGATCCAAAGGGGTGACAGGAAAGGGTGGTTTCTTTTGGCATGAGTAATTCGAGGTATTTTGCATAGTCCTCAAAAAATTCATCCTCGAAATACAGAAGGTCCGACGGTTGGAAACCTTCCTCCGAATCTTCTAGTTCGGGCAAGGGTCTCTCTAAGGATGTTATGGGTTCGGCCTCGGCCAAAGTGGCTTCCTCGTGGCTTGCCTCGGGTTCTACATGAAGGGGTTCTAGCGAGGAGTGTTCTTTAGAATGTGGTGTAGGAGAGCTTCCCCTTTCGCTATGGTTTTATGGGAAAATGGACCTCTGGCAGCTATATCAAGCTGTAGGGCTGATTCCTTGGTAAGCCCTAACTAGAAATGTTGCAAAAGCATATGGTTGGGTATAGACAAGTCTGGGCCAGATCTCGTTAAAATTGAGAACCTGTCCCAAGCTGCACCTATGGTTTCCTTCTCTTTTTGTTGGAAGTTGAGGACCTCTTGTCGTAGGGCAGCAATTTAAGATATAGGGAAGAATGCAAGACAGAATCTGTTCCTTAGTTCTTCCCAATCGCCAGCTACCATCCCTACGTTATGGGCATACCATTGTTTTGCCCTATCATCAAGTGAGAAAGGAAACAACTTCCACCGAAGTGTTTCTTGTGGCATGCCTAAATGGTCAGGCAAGCATAGAGCTGCTCAAACTCCCTTAGGTGATGGTAGGGGTTTTCCTAATCTAACCTCGAGAAGGCTTGTTCCCGAACCATGGCTATAAAGCCAGGGTGGAGTTCGTAACTAGAAGTTGTGATTGGCTTCGAGGATTGTGATGGTTCAACGAACTCGCCCTCGAGAGCAGAAAGGTTTTGAATGGTAGGTTGCTCCATTGGAAAAGAGTAAAAAGAAAAGAAAGGTAAAATCAAAGGATACATGGACAAACTAGGTTTGGAGACTAAAACAACAACCGTTCCCTAGCAACGGCGCCAGAAATGCTTGTCGGTGGTTCTTAGCATAAGCAGAAAAGTCCATAAGTGCACGGAAGTACCATTATAGTACTTCACCCGGTGGTATTCAGGGTATCGTATTTCCACGAGGAATAGAGGTGCAAGTAGTCTTTTAGCTAGTTTGCCCAGGAGAACAAGAGGAAGGATAACTCAGGTAGTGAGGTTCTTCTAAGGTCAGAAACCCTAAGATGAGATACCTTTGCCACTACAGACTTGCTTCGGGCACCGGCGTACACTTGGTCTGCCAAGCGATACTAGCCTATGGCTCTACGCCATATCCGAACGTGGGGGATTACAAAGGATGGACAGTGCTGTCACCACATGCCACCTACCCCTCAACCGGAGGATACGAGGCAAACAAAGGTGACTTCTAGCTTAGACACCACATCTACGCTATCGGTCACTACTCTAGCATTGGCCAGGAACTTCCGTCTTTATTAGGAGTACTCCTCTACTAGAGCACCCATCACGAGGATGGACAATGAACCCGCAGTAAGTAGTAACAATGATAACTTTACTTAAAGAATCAGTACCGAAGTTGAACACGAACTTCTTACTCCAAGTAGTAAGCCGAACATAGAGGTACAAGTGTAGAGGGCGCCTACAAGTCTAGCACTCCGTCCACCCGATGTACAAGGCTTGCCGAGTACAAGAAGTAGAGGGGCACTGCTACTCCGCTATTCCTCTAACTCTTTCCTCTCTCACTCCCTACTCTAGTCTAGCTAGAAGCTAATGGAATGTGTGTAGCCCTTCTTCTTCATCTCCAAATGTGTATGATCCTCATGAATGTGAAGAGGGTGTCTTCGTATATAGGCTTGAGGAGATCGGTTTGCTTGTTATTTTAGGAAAGCACCCCATGCAACCGCCTCCCCGTGCATTGAATGCATCGCCTGAGCAAGGTGGGGTCAGGCGGAGCCGGGGGTGGTGCACCTGCACCATGACCCTGGGCCAGCCCGCTCACCACCGCCTTGCTCTGGTGGGTTGCTGGCTAGCCTAGATGGCTCCCACACTGGTGTTCTGGCCCAAGTTTGAAGTTTGGATGGGCTTTGCTTGTTGTTCTGCTTGAATGTGCCTTCTCAGTTGCGTATTTTAGTGTGTTTTCAGATGTTGCCCTGCAAAATATACATGTACCAAAAATCGTGGAGAATGTTAGTTAAAAGCCCTATTCCTAAGTTTTTGTTTCCATATTTGTTAATTTTATTTAAATGTTGGTGATAGAAATATGAGTTAAGTACCGCCAACGGTCGTGCCAGCCCAAGCACGACCCTCAAAATATCTCTGCTAATTTTTTTTCGCGCATGATATGAAATATATATATCTTGTGTGTACTATTTTAATAAAAGTTTTAATGAGTTTCATAATTTATTCAAGAATTAGATAAGAGATAGTATATTAAATGCTATTAAATTACATTATATAGTTGTAGAAGTGTCTACGTGCTATTTTCGGGTTGTGCGGACCAAGCACGTCCCAAAATACGGGCCAGGCCATGTGACCCGCCATTCCGAGATCCTAAGCATGGCATGACCCTCGTGTTCGTGTCGTGTCGGCACGACCCAAAATATTTCGTGCCATGCCGTACTTTGGGTCATGTCAAAAGACCGTGCCATGACTCGCCCTCAAATAGCATGGCTCAAGTCCCAGCTCTGATATCGACGCCTCCCACCGTCTCAACCAACAAAATCCGCACACTGCACGATAGATCTTATGTAGGACTGCAAGGGTATATTTGGGGCGTGTTTAGTTGAGGAGGTGAAAATTTTTAGGTGTCACATCGGATGTATCGGAAGGATATCGGGATGGGTTTTCAGATACTAATAAAAAACAAATTACAGAACCCGTCAGAAAACTGCGAGACGAATCTAATGATACTAATTAATCTGTCATTAGCATATATGGGTTACTGTAGCACTTAAGGCTTTTCATGAACTAATTAGGCTTAAAAGATTCGTCTCGCGATTTCACCGAGAACTGTACAATTAGTTTTTTCGTCTATATTTAGTATTTCATGCATGTGTCTAAACATGTCCTTTTACCGTAGAAGCCGAAAAGTTTTGGAAACTAAACCAGGCCTTGGGTTCCAATCAAGTTGCTGAGCTACCCCAGAAGCAGTCAGCTGCAGGTGCAGTGACCGACAGCATATCTGTGCCTCCAGTCCCCGGTCTTCGGCGTGGAAGACGTACGTATTACTAGCTACACTTGATACTGTATTACTACTAGTAGTTATATGAAACCATGGCAGGCATATTAACGCGTCGATGAAGGCGTACGACTGTGTTAAAAGTGGACCTCGACCAACTGATTCTCTGGCCGGCTACAGTGCAAGACGTTGGGACCAATACGTAATGTCCGGGCACCACGTCATGCATGCTCCCTGCCACCGGTTCATATCAACTGGTCCAATTATTCATCAGGAACCGACAGTCCGGAACACGTCTATGACGAGACGACGTTATTATGTATATATACTATTATTTTTGTTTTTGTCATTTCTCCATCCGAGCTCGCATGAAAATTTCAAATTTCAAATGTGAGAAACTCAAATAAAATTTCATTAGATAGATGGATTCAAATGAAAAAAAATGGTCAACTACAAAGTTGCAAAACTTTTCGAGATCTATAACTTTTGTTTTTGGTCGCTTCTTCATATGAGATACTTTCCTACCACTGCCACTACACTACGCACTCACTTGTGAGTTGTGACTATAGAGCAATGGATTTCTTTGATACTAACTCTATAAAATCTTGTGAATCAAATATTTTGACATCTAAATGACTTTAAATGAAAAAGTTGTTAACTACTAAGTTGTATAACATTTCAATATCTACAGCTTTCGTTTTGGCCATTTCTCCATCCGAGGTCGTTTCAAAAATTCAAATTTCAAATATAAAAAATTTAAACATGATTTCATTAGATAGATGATTTCAAATGAAAAAGTTGTAAACTACAAAGTTGTGTAACTTTTTGAGATATACAACTTTTGTTTTGGTCATTTGTCCATCCAAATGTAAGGAAAATGGATCCTTTGGCCGTCTATTTTGGTGTTTGATGATCAACACCTCAAGCTAGATATTCGAAGCCGAGCTGAAGACCCATAAATACATGCAAGAGTCAAAGACACAAGATAGAAGAAGCTGGGAAAAAAAAAATTGGAGCTAGTCGGTGCTGCATAGCCGCACCGGACACACCAAACTTGTCTGATCGATCTGCTTAAGGAGGAGCACCATACGTCACTGTGTGCACCGGGCAATGGCTGTAGCTTCCCACCGGACTCCTCACGGGACTAGGGCTCTAGAGAGGATACAAAATGAGTTCGAGATATCTACAAGGCACCGGATGTGTCCGGTCACCTACCGGACGAAGCACTGGACTGCAACTGCGCTCCAATTGTCGGCAAAGGTCAGATTCTAGCGGCTACCTGTGGAAGGGCACCGAACGTAGCTTGTGACACCATTTGATGGTGTGTTGGTGTTGGAAAATATACAAGGAAGTTGAGGATCCACTCTAGTTCTCTCTCCGTATGCATAGTGCTTAGTGTTTCAATCGGCAATTAGTGTAGGTGCTTTGCGAAGTGCTTAGGCTTGTTAGACCACCGCTAATGCGCTTGCTCTAGGTGTCAGACTAGTATTTAGTGAGGTTTCCATACCTCTTATCACTGGTGGTTGCACGCACCATTATTATACATCGGAGGGGCTTGCAGTCTTGCGAGACCACACCAACCACATTTGTGGTGTGGCCGCCACCATGTACCGGAGGGAACAAGGCCCGCAGCGGTTTGGCCAGAAGATCGATAGTGAAGATGGCGGGGAGCAATCAGGGAGAGGTCATCTCATAGACTCACTTGCGTGTGGTGAAGGCCTAGGAGCAATCCATGGAGTTCCCTGACTAGGAGCTTGGCCCTTGCGAGGGCATCCTTGTGAGCGGCTCCAAAGAGGACTAGGGGGAAGCGTGAGCTTCTCAATACCTCAGTAAAAACACTAGAGTCATCAACGATAGTTTGCATCTCTATCGCCTCTTTACCTTGCGTATTTATATTATGTACCTTGGTTGTGTGCTTACCTTCCTAACTTAGATTGATAGGTTAGTTGATAGGATTAGAACCTAGGTTGCATAACTCTTTTGCGGTAGAGATAGCAACACACCTAGCAAAACTTTAGTTGTACATTTAGATAGTTTATTTATTGCATAGGTTTTGACTAGGTGAAAATTAGAGGCCATAGTCACAAGTACTTCTTAAGATGCTAATTCATCCTCCGTCTTAGGCATCATGGTCCCTTCAATTGGTGTTAGAGCAGGTCGGCTCAAGTTGGACCTTTGTCATCATAGAGTTACTTCTAGGCCTCTGCACTTTGAAGACACTAACTTTCCCTCACCAGTAGAGAACAGACTTTCGGTTATTAGCTTTAGTCCCTGCCATTTTTGGGCCCGAGACTAAACACAGGATTATTCCTGGTTGGAGCAACCAACCGTAACTAAAGTCCCTTGCCCAACGGCTAGAGGCGTACCTTTTGTAGGAAGGGACCTTTAGCCCCGGTTGGTGGCTCAAACAGGGACTAACGGTCACCCTCCAGTCTCGGTTGGAGCTACCAGCCGTGATAAAACCTTTAATCCCGGTTGGTGGCTCTAACCGGGACTAGAATTATACCTGTAATCCGGGTTTATACCACAAACTAGGACTACATGTCCCGGGCTATATACTTTTCTCCTTCTTTCTCCCCCAGCCTGAGCCATTTCAAGCTCTCTGCCTGCTCTCTGTTCTTGCTCATGGAAGGAGTTCATCCTTACGAGATTGGTGAAGACTTCATTCCTCCATCCATTCTTTGGTTCTAAAGGTTACCAACTTCATTCTTTCATGTTTCATCACTAGCATGGCTCATTTCGTGGTATAGAAATAGAGAAATTTATGGTTTTTTTAGATTGGGAATGATGGTGAATTTTTTTATTTATATACCATTTGAGCTTGAAATCACTTGATAGTTTGAATATGAAGATGAAGGAATCTTATAGTAGTTCATCAAAACTAGTATGCACCGTTCATTGTCTCGTTTGATGGTCTAGAAATAGAGAAATTTTTGGTTTTCTAGATTGGGAATAATGTCACACCCAAAATTTCCTATTTTTGGTTGTGCATGAAAAACACTAAATAAAATAAATGATTTCAATATTTGAATAAATTTATTAGATAAGTTAAGTTGCTTCTAATTTAAATATAGAAAATTGTGGTTTTAAACTTTTCCATATTAATTTGATAATGTGGTGTTTGTGTGATGCTTGTCTTTGGTGTTGGTGAGTGCTATTATTTTCGAAATACCATAGGACGAATAATGGTGGATATTTTTGATTAATATGCCATTTGAGCTCAAAATCACTTGATAGTTTGCATATGTAGATAAAGGAATCTTATAGTAGCTCATCAAAACTAGTATGCACCTTTCATTGGCTCATTTCATGCATGGTTGAGAAATTGAGAAATAAAAGTTATTTCTTAGTATATAGCTCACTTTTCGCCTAAACGGCCGTTTAGTCCGTTTAAACACCGTTTAAACGGTAAACAGAACTCAGCCGTGTTGTTTAGGCCCTAAATGGTGAATTAAATGGTTGGGCCGTTTAAACCCGTTTAAACCGTTCAATCCCGTCTAAATGGTCTAAACAAAATTTAAACGTGATTAAATGGGCTAAACAACCATTTAATCCATAATTAAGTGAATTAAAGGACTATGTCTATCACAATCAACATGAAACTAATTATATAAAGTGTTATGCGATTTAGATTTCTTCCAACAAGATTATTTGGTAGAATATTTGATTTTTACGTGTGTAAATATGTATGAGTTCTAGCAAATTTTATTTTTACCTATATAAATATGTATATTTTATTGTTATTGTACAAAACCGTTTAGGCCGTTTATCTCCGTTTAAACACCGTTTAAACGGTCTAAACGCTAAACGAAGGGTGACCGACTGTTTACCATTTAGCGTTTAGGAAAACATTGATATAGCTCATTTAATTTCATGGTTTACAAAATGAGAAACTTATAGTAGTTAATGAAAATGAGTATAGAGAGTCATAGATGACGACTGCTTCCAGGTCCTCGGCCTTGCATGGGGTCCCTAAGCGACTGAGGTCGGATCTCCCTCTCATTGCGTGCGGCAAGTGTGAGCAGAAGATTGTGAGGGAGTACAAGGTGAAGAAGAAGGGTCCCAACCAAGGGCGCATCTTCTACACGTGTCTGGATTGTGAAGTGATTATTTTTTGTCATGTTTTGTTATGGTTTGTAGCCATTTTTATGATGATTTTGATTAAAGTTCTTGATTTGTTGTTGTAATTTTAGTGGGATGGCACTAGATCATGTGACGATTGGTACTAAGAGGAAGAGTATGTTGAGCACGTCCAAAAATCTCTTGCAAAGGAGATTGAGGCGACTGATCAGAGTGCACTTGTGTATGATGAGGCAGTGAACCAGCAGAAGAATGATCTGTCAGTTTTAGTTGGAATTGGTCGCGAAATCCTTATTCTGTTAAAGTGCATTGCAGGTTTAGTTTATTTAGTGCTATTTGGGATTGTCTACATTATATCAAGGTTTTAATAAAATAATGTTCAAGAGTGAAATAGCTATGCGGTATAGGATATTGATTAATCATTATAATTGATGGATATTTTGGATCTTTCAATTAACTACTAACCATGCATGTTGTATAATATGGGTTATTACAAGTTTTTGATATGGTGTACGTCATGTAATGCAGATGAACTAGCAATGGATGTACAAACCGCCGCTCCCCAGAGTTCATGAGGGGCTTGCATGATTTCTTAAATGTGGCCAAGGCAAACATACGGAATGGTTTCATGTGTTGCCCATGTGTTCTATGTAAGAATGACAAGGATTATTCTTGTTCAAGGAAAATTCATGAACACCTGTTTACGTCGAATTTCATGCCAAACTATATTTGTTGGACTAAGCACGGAGAAAGAGGTGTTATAATGGAAGAAGATGACGAAGAAGAAGGGGATGATGACAACATGATTATTAGTGATTTTGCTGAATACGGTGCCTTTGATGATACTGCAATGGGGGAAGATGAAAAAGAGGTAGCTGCTGAAGAACAGGCAGTGGCAGAAGATGAGCCTGATGACGATCTTGGTCAGGCCATCCGTGATGTATAGAGAGAATGTGAAAGTGAAAAGAAGAATATCAAGTTCGAGCGCATGCTAGAGGATCACAAGAAATTGCTATACCCGACTGCCGAAGAGGGGCAAAAAAAGTTGGGTACCACATTGGAATTGCTGCAATGGAAGGAAAAGAATGGTGTATCCGACAAGGGATTTGGGGAGTTACTAATTATCGCAAAGAAGATGCTTCCGAAGGTAAACAAATTGTCTGCCACTACATACATAGCAAAACAGGTCATCTGCCCTATGGGATTAGAAATTTAGAAGATACATGCATATCCTAATGACTGTATCCTCTACCGAGGCTTTGAATATGAGAATTTGGATGCATGCCCGGTATGCCGTGCATCGTGGTATAAGATCAGGCGAGATGACCCTAGTGATGTTGAGGGCAATGGTGAACGTCCCAGGAAGAGAATCCCTGCCAAGGTGATGTGGTATGCTCCTATAATACCACGCGTAAAATGTTTGTTCAGAAACAATGAGCATGCAAAGTTGTTGCAATAGCACAAAGAAGAACGTAAGGTAGACAATATGTTGAGACATCCTGTTAATGGGTCCCAGTGGAGAGCAATCAACAGAGAATTTCCAAAGTTTACAGATGGCGCAAGAAACTTAAGGTTTGCTTTAAGTACGGATGACATGAATCCTTTTGGGGAGCAGAGCAACAGTCATAGCACTTGGCCTATTACTCTATGTATCTACAACCTTCCTCCATGGTTGTGCATAAAGCGGAAGTTCATTATGATCGACGGCTTGAAACCTAGAAACGACATTGATGTGTATCGGAGGCCATTAGTTAAGGAACTTCTACTTTTGTGGAGCAGCACAAGCATAAGTGTGTGGGATGAGTACAAATATGAATACTTTGACCTGCGAGCATTGTTGTTCGTAATGATCAATGATCGGTCTGCTCTTAGTAATCTTTCAGGACAGTCAAATAAGGGATATAATGCATGCATGCACTGTTTTCATAACATGGAAGGTATATTTTTGAAAAAAATATCGAAAGGTCGTGTATATGGGCCACCGTCAATTTCTTCTATTGAATCATGCCCTAAGAAATAGATTTCTTCCGTTGAAAAATAAAGCCCCCTCCGGAGAAGCTACCTTACAAGCAGTCTGAGGAGGAATCAAAAGCAGCGGTACAAAAAAATTTAGATAACTAGCATCAAAGAAAAGCAGAATCAAGAGCAAAGAGGGTGGAACTTCAGAAAAACCCACCAAAGCCACACTACATAGCTCAATGAGAACTAAGAAAAATCAATGAGCGCGAGAAAATGCAGCGTGATGCATGTATTGCCATTATTGGACTATGAATGCTCTCTCGATGTCACGCCCGGTTTTCCAAAGAAGACCAAGCACTCGTTATATGTGTGCCCAGAAAGTCCACACATATAACAACAGAATAGAGATATCAAAACAATGTTTATATAAAGCGAAATACTTACTATATTAACACTTACAACTATCAGAGTATCGCAGAACGGTGGCTAAGCTTCTACTCGGGCTCCATTCTTCTCAGGGACGGCTGACTGGGGGCTCCATATGCCAAGCACTTCTGAAAGACTTCTGAAAACTCCACTACACCTTCATCCTTCTTCTAAGTAGCACCTTACTACACACTGGAGTGTGGTGGAAATAGCAAGAGTGAGTCCATGTCGAACTCAACAAATATAACATGGGGTTCATGAGGCTCAAAAAGGATAGACACTGGTTTACTGCATTTAGCTTTTAATTATCACAGTTTTATCATATGAGTAGCATCAGGTTTTCATTTATCCCACAATAAACATATGATCAATGTAAAGATGAATAATGAATAGCAAAAACACATTTATAATCATTAGTGATCATCTATTCTGTAAGGGTCCAAGGCCACTCGTGATCGTGAGCACGGCTGTTATAACAGTTTTACACTCTGCAGAGGTTGTACACTTTCACTATGAGTCGTGATTTACCCTTTCGCCCGAGGTGATCAGCCTCTTGACCCACTACCAAGGAAGGTCGACAGGGTTCACTATGAAGTCTTTCAAAGGTTCGTCTAACAAGTTAGGGCCATTAGATTCACTCGACAAATATATGTAGAGCCCCCTTCCAAATGGCACAATGACGCGCAGCCTATACACATAAGGACAGAGGCCGCACTATACCCGATTCGTCAAGCCATTCTTATGCCATGAAGGTTACCACTAACAAGCTAGAAAATGTCCTCATACTTGACTAAAACCAGAGCCATATAGCCCTCACAGTTGTACTGTAAGTCCCGGATGTTCGCTTACAGATGAGTCCTTATGGAGAGAAACTTGAGCACCAAAAATAACCCCATGCTCTAGTCCCCTTTAAACAGTAATCAAAAGTCATCTTTTAATGTTTATTGCATATTCCATTAGTCAAATTACATGATCATAGTTCATGTTACGCACTAGCAATGCTACTCAATGCAATATAATAGGTATCAAGGTGTAGGATCAATCACTAAGTCATCCTTAACAAGGAATAGATGCATAATGATATTATGTGCTTAATGTGAATAGGACAACAAGGATAATCCCATGCTATACTTGTCTTATTCCCAAAGTTAGCTGCTCAGAATCTCCAACTGCTATCTTCCGGTCTCCGACTTTTGCTTCGACTGTCAGTCCTCAACTCCTAGTCTTCGGCGCTGACGAACCACACTTCCTCTACTCGCAACAACCAAGCAACACAAATAGACAAACAATACACACATCTAAGAACATGCATCAAACAAAAGAAACACTTAAAAAGATAACGCACTAAATGACACAGTACGTTGCTACAGTCACGAAAACGCAAGAACGACGGATAACGGGACTACCATTAAAGAGAACACGCGACTATCGAGACGATTACAACATAACACAGAATACCGACTATAAACTTAATGCATATTAGTTACTGAAATAAGGTGATAAACATTCTGAAAAAATATTCTAAAATTAGATTAATCAATTGAATTACAAAGCTAGGTTTAACCCTAGTCATATTTTATTTATAAGTATTGCCGACTTTGCAGAGATAAAAGAACATGTGAGAACAACTATTCCAATTATATGAGATATGTGCTTGGGTTAAGTAAATTATAATTTAAACATATTTAAGTTGCCATTAGCTAAGCGCATGCTTAGTTATAAAGGACTGACGTGACAAGACTATATATTATTTTTAATTATAAAACTAATAACAAACATATTAATTAATATAATATTTAGCTACATATGGAAAAGCATATGACATGAAAAACATTAGTACTATTGCACAGAGAACGTCGATGCGAATCTAACGCAACTCAATTGGAGCAAAACAGATTTCAAACGAATAAATGCTCGAGGATTAAAGTTGTATAACTATGAAGAGCAGATACGTACTGTAATGTGAAATTATCTACACAAGTCTATCATATATGCAACGTACTTAGACTAAGCAAATTTTAATTTAAAATATATTGTACACTAATCATATTAGTCAATTTAATATTGAACTATATATATAGAAAACATGTGGCAACTGTACGAAAGCACTTATGTTTCGAGGTTGAACTATGCATCTTATAATTCAAAAGACATTTAGTTTAATATTAATTAGATTAACATTGATATAGGACAGACTGAAGTATAAACCCGTGTTGCGTTTAATTAGAAACTCAATTGCACAAGCATAAATCAAATTAATATCTAACTTATAAATTTCAAAGATGTAAGATATGTTAAACGTGGTTGCTAACACATAACTTCGATCGACACTATTGCAAAACAACCAGAATGGATTTAAACCGAGATTTCTTTTAATTAGAAAGCTATTAAATAAATATATTAATCTAATTACTATTTAAATTAATAAATTCATAATCGAGTGACATGATAAACATCGTTACTAATACATAGTTTACGTCGACACAAACACGACACGACGTGAATTGCACGCAAATCGGAACTATAACGGAAAAGATACGAATTAAACAAGATTTCCTATAGTAGAATAATTCATTAAATACAAGCTCGAAATTTAAAGGTTGAAAACATGGTTAACAGTGGCATTAACATGTAGTTTACGAGATTACGAATCTAATGAAATTTGAACGGATTTACAAACCTAGATTGCTTTTGATCATAGAACTAATTGCATGTCAATTAAATTAATATTTATATATGGCTAGCATGTAACATGTCTACGCCGATATCATGCAGCTTCAGTCGGCATGATTGCAAAATCACAAGAACGAGTTACTACACTAGGTTGCTTTTAATTAAAAATGTATTAAATAAATATTGCACGTAAATCAAGGTTTTAAATCTCTAGCTGCTGGACAAGAATATAGCTAAGCTATTTAACTTTTTGCGCTAACACATGGCAGGCGCTAATAGCTGGAGATATCCGGATTTAGCCGCTAAAAGAATCGTAATTTAGCTGCAGCTAAAATATGGTCGGCCCAACTAAATGGGCCAGCGGCCCAGCTATCATCCAGACCCACCCGTCTCTCTGCTTGTTTCTGAAAAGGATCGGGCGGCGGCGGCAGCTGCCGGTCCCAAGCGCGGCGGCGAACCGGATCTCCAAGCGGTGGCGTGAAGCACGACTGCAAGGGCGGCGGCGGTGTGCAACACTACTGCACGAGTGGCCGCGGCGATGTGCAGCACGAGCGACTCTCCTCTTCAGCTAGGCTGCTGCGTCGGATTCCCAAGCGGCGGCGGCGGCTCTGTGCAGTACGAGCGCCTTTGGCGGTTTAGTATGTACTCTGTGATCTATGTCTATCTTGTACTAGCAGCTTATGTAGTATGAATGTCCGATGATTCCCCAATTAGCAGAACCAACACCATGACCGATCAAGCTAGCAAACGAACTGGCCATGTGTTCTGCTCGTTCTAGAACTACACAGGCGCATGCAACACGGGAATAAATATCTAGGCGATGGAACCCAGATGTCGGAGCCAGCCAAGCAAGCGTGAAGTGAAAAAGTAAAATGCGTGCAACCAGAACGCTAAAACCGTGCGCGCAAAAACGAAATTAAAATGAAGAAACGACAAAAATATTACGAACCAGTGACAGAACCGCAAATACTTCATCTTCTACCTCCATCCATCTGAAGGGCCTCGGCCTGGGGCGACACAAGAAGGAGAAGAAATATTTAATTTACTACACGAGAGATTTCCCAAACTAGGGGCTCCTCCACGGTAGTTTTAGTGTGCTTTTACCTAAGGGGTATGTACGTATATATAGGGAGGAAAACTCTCCACCTCTATGTCAACTAGCGATATGGTGCTAATTGATGTTGCACCATCCACCTCCGCTAATAGGCATAAGTAATCATTTAAGCCCATTAGTAAATAAATGTATGGGCCTTTGAGATTTATTAGGATTATTGCACATGGGCTTTGAGCGTTGGAAAAAAAATGAGAGATTTATTATTTTCGGAATTAATTATTTTCATGGATAAAATAATTCTAGAAAAGTCCAGAATTATTATTTAATCCGCGAAAAATACTCCGAAAGCTCCAAAAATTCAGGAAAATTTTCTAGAGACATTATGGAACATGAGGAACCCAAATAAAGTATTTGGAGCTCACTAAAAGGTAATTTTGGATCATCTAAAAATTAGATAACGCTCGCAGAAAAGCGTGAACTAGCTCCAGAAAAACCCAGAACAATTCCTGAAGAGTTCACTGAGATTGATTGACACACGAGGAACTGAAAGGAATAATTTATGTTATAAAGAAAAGATTTTAGAAAACTCCCAACGAGAACTTAAGATGAGAAACAAGGAATATTGATTGTGGAAAAAGATAAAGACGTGCGGGAGAAGAAAGATCGATCCACTAAAAGCATTTTGAAAGACTTTGTTCGCTCTTAACACACAAAAGTTAATGAGCAAACATCACATCAAACAATAGCCTGTCAAATTAGTTTAGAAAAATTTAAAGATTCTTATTATTATTTTTTTCCATTTTTTATAACTAATTGATGCTATCATAAACTAAACTTAGGAAATTTTATCCAAATATTAAAATATTTATTTTATTTAGTGTTTCCTATGCACAACCCAAAATCAGAAATTTTGGGGTGTGACACTCGACAAGTCATATAAGCAGTCGAGGAAAGCGAAGAGAGCAGGGAAAGATGTTGCACAGCTCAGGCATTAATCTAAGCAATCTATCGACCTGCTAGTTGTTAAGGGTGATTGTGCAAACGCACAAGGTGGTCCAATAGATAAGGAGGCATTGGAAGACTTCATGGCCACCACAGGTCTCATAGCTAAACAACTCATGGGGGAGCATCGATACCAACAAGCGACTATGATATTTACCGGACCTATGTGTATGGCCAGAGTTTGTCAACCCTAAGTACTACTCATCACTAGGTACGCAGATGTTCTTGTTAAACAAGTGGCTTGTTGCCAGAGTAAGACCAGAGCATTACTTGGGCTATGACATTGTACATATTGAGTTCAATGAATTACACCAACTATTAAACCGGGACGCTCTCGACAAATCTCTCATCAGTTGTTGGTGTCTGTAAGTGATTCTTTCTACAATTGAATTGAAGTAACGTGCATGTTAGTTCGTTGTTCATATATAGTTATCCTCACATTATATATATTCTTTTGTACTATATATATGCACATATCAGACGCTGAAACTAAAGAAAAAAGTGATGACTGACATTGGTTTCATCGATCCAAATCGTGTATTCAAGGACAGGGTTACTCCATATGATAGATGGCGACCTCTAGTGGAGAAACTTCTGTTCAGGTTCTTAGATAAGAACACTAACAAGACACTGATACCCCTCCCATAAGGCTTCAAGCGAGTGTGAATGTCTTGTGCCCATTTTATTTTGCTTACTCCATATTGACTTTAGTTAATGAGTTATGCCTGTGTATAAACATGTAGCTTTCACTAGATATTGTTGGTCATCGATATGACCAGGAGTCGTGTAAAAATCTTTGACTCAGCGACAAAACCCCGTGTATATTACTAAGAAATCCTCGATATACTCCCGTGGTAATTTCGGTCTCGCACACACTGTATACTCCCATGCCATTTTAATGATATAACTCCATCTATATATATATATATATATATATATATATATATATATATATATATATATATATATTCATACTTTTCTTTCATTTGAATTGAAGATTGAATGGAGGAAGCAAAAGGTCCTGCGATGTGACCAAATCAAAACAATTCAAGAGGCATTGTCAGGATTTCTTATGGATCAGGTCATAAATCCCAAGGACGCGTACTACTATAACCCTTAAAGAATTAATACCTAGTAGCCAAACGACTGAAGATTAGGGTTAGAAGAAATCCCAAGGACAAGAGTACAAGGTTTTTGTGTCTTTATTATGTACATATTCCATGCATGTACAACCTCTTGAAATATTTGTATATATAGTTTCATATATTTTAGTGTGTTATTTATGTATAATGCTCGAACGGAACCTTATACGTATGTATATATGGATGTATATTAGCAGCGTAGAATTCGTATACGAAAAGTTAATCAAAACAAAAAGAATTGAATTGAAAAGAAATCATAAAATGAAAAGGAAAGAAATGGAAAAAAGGAACCTTTAGTACCGATTGGAAATACCAAATGGGACTAAACGTACCAGCCCCGGTGCAATATCTAGGGTCACATTTAGTCCCAGTTGGTAATCGCAACCAGAACTAAATGTCCACTTTCAGTCCCGGTTCTCAGAACTGGGACTAAAAGAGGGGGGCCTTAGTCCCGGATTCGCAATCCCAGTTGGAAAACCAGGACTAAAGGGGGTTTCTCAACTGGGACTGATGCTTAGTCGTGCATTAGTGCCTGTTGGAATGCTAGAATGGCTTGCTACCTTGAGGCAATAGATTTGGGTGTTTGGAGAGTCACTCATGATGGGATGAAACCCCTAATGAATCCTGAAAAACCCACGGCAAGTGATGATAAAGAAATTCATCTAAATACAAGAGCTAAAAATTGCTTGTTTGAATCTTTGAGCATGGAAATCTTTTAACCAAGTGTTCACCCTAAAAAAAGAAAATGAAATTTGGTCAGAGTTGAAGAGCTCCATGACGGTACAAGTAATGTCCTTGAGGTAAACATTGCCTAGCTAAGCAAAATTATGACTCCATTAAAATGAAAGAAAATAAGCTTGTTAGAGATATATATTCATGTTTGAATCTAATTATCAATGAGATATTACCTGTTGTCATATTAAGGTTGTACTGGTGTTCAATAATTCACTGCCGAGTGTGCACTAATCTGGCCGTGGTGCCATAATTGTGACTGCTGGGTTGAGGCATGAACCAGTAGTGGTTTCGTAAGTGTCACTGCCAACTAATGCTCCAACACGGCACTAACACTCATGATACCACTGCCGGGTGATGCGTCCACCTGGCAGTGATACTCATGAGATCAATGCCAGCTGATGATTAGAGCCGGCAGTGATAGCATATTATTATTGCCAATTCGTGGAACTGGCATTGATACACCACTCCCATCACCGCCGATTATCGTCTGCTGGAAGCAATTCCGACAGTGATAGGACTCTAACCCGGTAGTGATTCCGTGTTCTGGCATAGTGAGTAGGTGCTTCCTAATGCAAAATTGCCTTCTAGCTTCTTCAGCAAGATACTAAAAATGATTGAGAAAGCCACTTTTTTAGAGACATGAAAAACTCGTTGATTTATCAATCATTTTTTAGGAACTATTGAAGATGCTCCAATAACAATAATCTTAATACCCCACAGTGAGCCATTAAGGTAACATTGCAGATGGATGGATAACAAACTACACAAGGTGGAGAGGTTACCATATATAGGAGTACAGACCCTACGTCTACGATCAGACTAGACAGCTCAGATCAAGAGGGATGATAATAATGATGTGCTAATAGCTAGCTTTGGGATCATTTGGCTACACTTGCCAGCCTTGTCTAGCTAGGCTAGCTGTAGCAATATCAACGCCGAACAGCAAGACGGCATGGCAATCAACGGCAATAGCATCAGCCATGGCATCTTCTGGCTTCTTCTGCGTCTTCCAGTAGTCTATGTGCATCTGCTTGTACGCCCCAAACGCGGACCGGGAGAACGCCACTGTGTCCCCAGCTTGGAGGCCCTTCTCCCGAACGAAGCACCTCCATCCCTTGGTGATGATGTACATCCGGCTGGTAGCGCTGAACGAGTACCTGAACCGCCACGTCTTCCCGGAGACGTCCACGAAGTCGATGAGCATGCCAAAACCGGCGGCCATCATGGGGTTGCGGTTCAGAAACAAGTGCTTCTCGGCGTGCTGCTTCGGCACGACGAGGCGATTGAGTTTGCCGACGTCGCTGGGCGTCAGCGCCTTCTGGAAAAGATGTTCCCGCGCCCACGTCGCCGGCTGCGCACGCGCTGCCCGCCACAGGCTCGGCCTCACCTCGTCGGCAGACGTCTGCATCCGCAACGTCTCGACGGTCGTCACGGACTTCAAGCTCGTCGCCTGGAACGCAAGCTCGCCGTCGTCCGTCCTGCGCTCCGCTGAGAAGTTGGCGACGCCACGTTGGCAGCGGAGCGCAGGAGCACCCAGGTCGTCGTAGCCGCAAGCCGGGGTTTCTTCATCAGGGAACGTGCCCATCCACTTCCGTGTGGGCCGTTCGTAGGTTTGGGCGCCGCACCAGCGCCCGTTCGAAGGCTGCGGCATGACTCCGTTGATGAACCGAGACGGTTTAAGCTGTTGCTCCGCCACCTCGACGTCGGCACCGTGTGTGGCCGCGAAGGCCATTTTGGTGCTGGACTCCATCACCGCAGCAGTATACGTTGCGGCGGCGGTTAGCCTCGAGAAGGACATGCTGGTAGAGTTTCTCCACTTTGTGTCTTTGTCCTGCTACTATTTCGCTATCTACAACTACCTACGCAAGCTCACTGTTTGACGAGTACATATATAGTATTTATAGTGTGTGTGTCTGGTCCATCCAGTTAATTTAGAATCTCTACATTTGTGTTTCGTCACGTTTTTATTGTTACCAATACCATATACTTCTTTATTCAGTTTTTATTACTTCATCGGGCTCTCATTTATGCCCACCAGAACGGCAGTACGTAGAACATTAGCACTGGCGCTTCCAGACCTATTTATACTAGTGTTTGAGGCTTCCATCAGTGTGAGGAAAATCCAGTGAAAATTGCAAACTTCACATGTGTCTTCTTGAAATCCGCCAATGTAAATCTATTTACACTAGCGATTAACTAGCTTAAGCCAACCGCCATTGTAAATGATTTACGCGGGTAGTTCATCTAAGCCAACCACTAGTGTAAATTTATTTCTAGAGACAATTAGTTTAAGAAACGCTAGTGTAAATGCATTTTCACAAGCGATTTATCTAAAACAGCTGCCTCTAGAAATTGACTTGCAGAGGTGGTTTAGTCGCATAAACCCCTAGTGAAGTGTTTTTAAAAATTTAAAATTTCCCACCATATATTTCCTGCCAGAGGCGGCGCTATTCCTTCTTATATGATTTTGCACATGTATAGTACATTGGTCCTTCTGCTTTAGCACATTTTTCTTGGTAAGAAAGTTTCTATTATGTTTTAAGTTTACACCGACTTGATAAAATCTTACTCTCGTCCTCTGCATATTATGATGCACACAACCTACAAATTTTAAATAAACACAGGCACACTAATGTTAATCAATTAGTAGACTAGGTCGCTACCTATATCCCTAGAAAAAACATTTTTTGACCATGTGTCAAATGTAGATAAAACACCGCAACCAAATCTTGGGAAGCCGGCCTTGTAGTATAACTCGCAAGGGATAAGCCGGCCTAGGTATGAAACCAATGGATAGTTGAGAAGATAACCCGCAAGGAGAAGAAATAGTTTTTTGTTTCAAAAGTTACATCCTTCATGTACAACGAAAGCGACCAACAAATAATACCTGCTCCTAATAGGACTACGGTTTGAAGTTCTAACTTAAATGCCATAACCATCTTCCGAGCATGTTGGATACCACTACTACATACTGACTCTGTAGAGGTGGCTGGAATGCCTCTACTCTTCCACCTCTAGAAATCATCAGTTTGTAGAGGCGGCTGTATTTCGAGCCACCTCTACAAATCATTGCGAGATCACAAATTCGGACCCAAAAAATAGCAATTTTTTTAATGAAGACGCCATTAGGCAGTCATTAGTCATGTGATTTTTCAAGCGAAAAATGAGTGATTGGCGGCTGTAGGGGCTCACGCTTATCTCCCTTATCCACCCTACCTTTCTCGTGTTTATCTTTGTCTGATTTTGAAATAAGTATTTCAAAACATAAATGAATTCAAGTGAAAAAGATGTCTATTACAAAGTTGTATAACTTTTGGAGATCAACAACTTTAGTTTTGGTCATATCTTCATCTCAGGTCGTTGAAATTTTTGAATTTCAAGTGTGAGAAATTCAGAAGTAATTTTCCTTGGATAGATGATTTCATATAAAAAATGTTGTCAACTACAAAATTTCATAACTCTTCGAGATCTACAATTTTTGTTGTAGTAGTTTCTCCATCCGGGGTTATTTGAAATTTTTTGAATTTTACTCTACAGCTCATATGATTATTTTTTATTCTTATTGACTACTATCAATTTTTATTCAAGTTGAAACTCTTGTGATTATTATATATTTTATTAACTCTCTTGTTTTCCCTTTTTACAAATAAGGATTTTAGGTCATAGAGTACGTTTTTAATACTATAATAGCATAAGCAATCATTTGAAACCTACACCATGTCACTTAAGATAAGTGATAGAGCTTCAAGTCAGATCTCAGATGAGGGTAGCAGCACTCACCTCAATAGAACTTTCATATTTCATCCCTACAATGATTGACTATTTACTCTAAGATAATCTTAAAGGGCTAAAAAAATATAGCCACTAGTTGTATTCCATACTTCTCAAGATGATTGAATTTTTCCACAAAGGAACTATATGTGTTGTTATTGTTATACTATCAATATAGACATGCCAAACATTTAGTTAAAAATATATAAATATATCTAAAGTAACAACCTATGAAGTTATATGTAATGGTTACTAATATAGTTTTAAATAATTTATTGGTATCATTAGCATATAGTCGTTAAAGATTTTTTTTGTGATGACACATGTCATATAAATTTATTGCTCATGCATGATAGCGCAATTTGTATGCTTCCTTTAATCAAACCTTAATATATTTGTATTGAAAGAAGTGAGTAATGTAGAAACATATACATGCATCATTGTATTAAACAATTTTTTTAGAAAATGTTGATAATTTTAGATGTAGATTTGAGAGGATATTTAATTTTACAAATAATAAGATAAAAATTGGGTTATGCAAATTATTTATCCTATCACCATAAGAGTACATGGGTAATTATTTAGAAAAATAGAAGAGCTCTAATAGTTATATTATCAATGGTGATTAGGTTATACCAAATTGATGGTCAAATGTTTTAGGTTTTCGAGACAATTTCTAGGATATATTTTTTATTTTCCTATCGTATCTTGTGATGACAACATGGAGGCTCCATTAGGAACCTCTAGTTAGAATTTGTAGCATTTATCTTTTTTCCTAGTGTTATATGTATTTAGTTGAAATGTAGTATCAAGATGTATAAACTCTAGTTATAAAATCTAGAAATTGTAACTTTATGAGTCATAGTTTAGCTTTTGACTTTTAATCTAGTTGTGCAATTTTTTTCACCTATTAGGTAGAAGCACTAGTGTTTTCATCTTTTATTCAAAATTTACTTTTTTATTAGAAAGAGTTTCGGACCTAATAGTTTTGTTTTCCACATGTTAAATAAGTTGAAACTTACATTGAACTGTACTGAACTTGTTGAATTTGGTATATCATAGGATTGTATGTGTGTAAGATTGTTCAATATAGATAGTGCTTAAAATTAAATTACCAATGCTTATGTGACATAATGTTTCAAGTAAAAATATCAAACTTATTTACAATAACAACTTATTAATTGATTATCATGTAAGTGAATTGGCAGTGTTATGCTATTGCTATGTGGTTTGTCAGTTAAATGTTTTTTTCATGCTTCATATGATATTAAAATAAATATTTATCCTACTGTATATATCTTTACTTGTTATACATGATGAAACATGGCATTATTTTTATTTAATTTCATGCTTGTAGAAGTTTATAATTTAGAAATATATATGTCTCCGACTTTATGGATATCAATTTATCTTTTTTAATAGCATATATTAGTATTTACATGTAGATTAGAGAGATATTTTTGTTTATTTTTTACAATGGCCGAGGTGGATACAATATAAAGTACTACTTTATATTATATTTCATAATGACGTATATAGGTATATTGAATGTAAATTTTGGATGTTGTTTTGCATTATCTCCATAATTACAAAGGTGGGCAATCTATAACTTCATTATGGTGTATTTTAAATTACCTTTTATAGTGATAGATGTGGGTAATTTACATACAAAGTTAGACGATTATTTTAAATAATCTTTCATAATAGCAAAAGTGGGTAATTTAGATGCAATGTGAGGGGGTTATTTTGAATTATATTTCATAATGGTAAAGTAGGTAACTTATATGCAGATTTAGGTTTTGTATTATTTTTCATAATGATAGATGTGGATAGTTAATATAAAAATTTACGGGTTATTTTGAATTATTTTTCCTAACTATAGAGGTGGGTATAGATGCAAAATTAGAGGGTTACTTTATATATTTTTGTAATGGCAGGAATGGGTAATATTTTTATAAATTGCAATAGATCCAATAGCTATTATCAGTGATAATGATCAGAGTCTAGTGTTGCTAAGATTATTGTGAGAATTTCTAAGATTTATTTTTTTCTATCATGCCTGGTGATTATTAACATGGTGTCTCTGTTGGAGCCTTTAATTAGTAATAACAAGATTGTTTTGTAGGTGCAGTATGGTCTACCACAGACATGGCTTGAAGCATTTTCTCAAAGTCTACTATGTGCAATTTTATAAAGGACGACCTCAAACCAAAAGTTATGTTCGGAGCAATTACTACTCGTAGGTTGTCATGACTATGCAGAAATGACATTGCTTTGTCGATAGGAAAAATATGTCTATCTCCTTGGCGGGTTATCTAGTTAGTGACCCACTAGCCACTTCCCGTTTCCGCCATATCCTCATCTGTTTTAATTCTGTTTTTTTCCTGAACCCATCCCCGTTTCCGCTAAAAATATAGAAACGGAAATGGGAGAGCAGTTTTTCAGCCTGTTTCAGTCTCTTTTCTTCCCTACTAGCCACTGTATCCATAACTACATATGCAACAAATTAAATCGAAGTTCACAGGATTAGTGTGTTGGCACATCGTCATGGAATATTTTACCTAGGCCCGTGGGTGTAGCTTTATCTTCGTATTGATAGTCAATAGCATTTCCATCTAGTCTATCAGAAAACTTTTGATTGTATAAGAATCTCTAGTTTTGTATATCCTAGTTATATATGCATAGGCCATGCATGAGAGAACTTAAAATGGTTGTGACTCCTGGATGTAATGGTCGTGTTATACGAGAACAGCTTCATTTATCTAAAAAGTCCTTGCGACACTTCAGTTTGCATACATTCAGATAAAACCAAAAAGTATACCTTTGGACAATGTACTAGAAAATAGTCGATAATCTAGATATATCGGCCTACAAATGAATTATCGCTTTGGTCTATCCTTGCTTCTTTCTTCCGTTGCCATCATCTCCTTGGCTTCAGCTCACAGCCACATCCAGCAATGGCGGCTGCCATCTTTTCATGACCAAGCGGGAATTGCGTAACATTGTTTTGGAGGAAGGAAGTGGTTCTTTTTTTATCTATTAAAAAATAATAGTTCTGTCACGGTGAATTTCATGTATACACACCTAATCAACACAGGATTAAAGTTTTTTCAAGAAGTTTGGCGTTTGAGGATACTACACTTAAAATTAAAATATTTAAGTGGTTCCTAAAGAGAGGGGTTATTCTAACAAAAGATAATTTAGCAAGAAATTCGAATGAGAGCAAATTATGTGCATTCTGCTGTTAAATTCCTCTGGCAAACAGTCGTTATTATATTAACTTTGAAACCCCCAAATAATGATCATGACCTTATGCAAACAAGGAGGGATTGCTCTTAAGCCCATGTTGATTGGAGGGACATTCGTTTGTTGATAACATTGGCTATGTCAATAAACGCAATTATATATAGTGATTGAAGCGAACAAAGAACATATTTTTCAAACATGTTAAACACTAAACACGTCTTGCGATGCAGTTTTTTGTTTCGTTTGAATGGCCATTAATACTAGAGTTCAGTTTTAAGTTGGTCTTTGTTAATTCTTATACCTTTTGTAATAGTCTAATAAACAAACTGGAGATGAAGCTGGATTCATTTCCCTTGTCTAAACAAACTCCGGTTGTACAGTGCAGGCTTGTGCAAATTCAGGCTGGGAGCCAGCACAGGGCCCCCTAATCTTTATTACTGACCAGGGTGCACCTGTCACATGTTCCGTTCTTAATAAAGATAGCAGAAAATTGAATTCCACTTCTGTGCTGATCCCAGTGCACGGTATGCGGCGGGATTTGTGACGTTTACAGATATCGTATCCCAGTGCACTGGTCCCCGTGCAAAGAGGCAGCTGCCGAGTTCACAACTTAGGGCCTATTTAGTTGGTGAAAAATTTTGGGTAAGTTTCTGTAGCACTTTTTGTTGTTATTTGATAAAATTTATCTAATTATGGACTAACTAGGCTCAAAAGATTCGTTTCGACATTTACAGACAAACTGTGCAATTAATTTTTTTTACCTACATTTAATACTCCATGCATAGTCCAAAGATTCGATGTGACAGGTGCTGCGCAAACTTTTTTTTGGCTTGGGTGACCAACTAAACAGGCTCTTAACTAAGAAGTTTCTGGTTGACCTCAGCTCCTCAGAGCAAGCCTAATAACGTCTTTGCAGCCCGTCTCTCAGACCACTAATACAATAGTGAGATGTTCACTATTAATATATGTTTTACTTAACTATCTTAAAAGGTTTCTTTATTCTTATGCCTAAGTCGCCCCGCTTCTTCCCTCTTCTCTCTTCTCTCTTCTCTTCTCTATCCTCCACCTCAGCATACAGTTTTTTATTATAATTTCTCTTAAAACTAAGAACACAGACCTCTACTGGTTTTAAATGGTATACGAAAATAAGGGTATACGGTAGATTTGTGTTTTGCTGTGGTACTCCAACATTTCTCTCAAAATGGCCGCTGTTCTAAGATCACCCTCCAAAAGCACCAAACACTGCAAACATTATGCCATCGAGCCAACTGGTAGCTGAATGTTCACTAGGAACATAGCCGGACACCACAGCGACTGGAAAACCAACACAACACCAAAAAAAAGGCTAGAACGGTGCTCTCCATCTCTATCACAAAGAGGCAAGAGCCCGACTCGAAACCCTTGTGTCGCGTTATAATCCTCGGGTGTCTCAAGGTATCGATTAGTTAGCAAGTCGAGCGGCCCTCAATATATCAGCCAGCAAGAGCCCGAACGACCGAGGCCCAGCTAAGCTAAGTAACCGGGCCAAGCGTTAAGGCCAGGGTCGGCCACGACCCCTTCACCGGACTTAACCGTACAACACAAGAGACTCATGACCTCTTCACCGTCCTAACCCCTGGGAGAAACGAGGAGAGGCCAGACCCAGCCAAGTGTGCCTGCTCTGATAGGAGTGAGCACACCGCATTGACCCCGCAAAGACCGAGGGGACAGCGGTCACCTTGGCCAAGTCAAACACCCTCCTTGATGTTGGCATTTCTAAATGTCGTTACCAAGAATATAGATAGAATCCATCCCAGGCAACGGCGTCATGAATGCTTGTTGGCATTTCTTAGCACCATCACTAAGATTGAGTAAACCTTAGCGATGCCGCCAAGAAACACCAACCACAATAGTTCTTAATGATTACAGAGAATATCCGCAAACGCATGAATTTATCGTAGTAGCATTTCACCCGGAAGTATTCAGGGTATCGTTATTTATATTTTTCTAAAGGAGGATAAGGTATAAGAGTCTAGCATGGCATGAATAAGATTACACACGTGCATAGTAAACCAATAGTTCAACATAGGGGTAAAAACTGTAATTCAATGACAATGGACACACACTTGGGCCAACCTCAAGGATAAAAGAAAAACAAAGAATAAAAGAATGTTCCTAAGCGGAGCAGACATGTTCTAATATAGCCATGCAAAGAACAGCTAATGATCATACAAATTACATGACTAGAGTTAGAACTAAGTGTAAGATGGATGGGGAGATCTCCGAGCATTGATCTGTAGCAGGCCAGGGAGACTATAAGATTCCTACACGATAACCAAACATGGGAAATTACAAAGGATAGATAGGGCTATCACCACCTGCTGTCCACCCCTCAACCAGGGGCACCGTCATATCCGAAGGTTCCCGTGTACCCGAGCACCACGCCCGTGTACAAAGAAACTACCCATAACCCCCTGGGACTCCGTCCCTATAAATCAACAAGCATAGGACATGGGCAAGCCCGAAAGAATAGCGAACCACCACCTCAACCTAGCTCTGTTTCTACTCATATAAGTCATATTAATGGTTGAGCATAAAGTTGCACATGTTAAGATCATAACATACAAACTATGTACTAGTTCATATGTCAAGAAAATAACATAAAAATTATATTCTAGTTCATATGCACTACTATGATGAAATGAGAACTAGGCTTTGGCAGAGCTCATTGTATTATTCATACCAAAGTCCTTTCTTCCAAGGAGCCAAGCTCTCCTTGATAGCTCCTGCCTAGCTCACAAATGCTACTAAAAACTAAAAGAGTACAAGAGTGTGGTAGTAAGGTAGAGGGTCCAAATGAGGTGTGTGTTGGAGAGAGCTCCACCCCTACATTTATACTAGCTCATGATCGGTCTGGCTCTGATAAAATAGGAAACTATCCTAAACTGCCATAGCATCTTGCTATGCAACCATTGGTGGAAGCTGCGCCTAGGAGGTAGCCTCTAGGGTGCGGCCACAACCCTAGTGCGCTCGCACTCTACTAGGCCTGCCTTGCGATCGCCTTTATGTGGTCAGTTCCTGGGTAGGCCTGGGCCCCTCCCACGTTGATGTTCGGCCCAGATTCTTCGTTGGGGTAGACCTTTGCTTGGTACTTTGATGTAGGATCTGCATTACGCTTATTGGATTGCACATTTTGCTTTGTTTCCACTTGTATTTAAATGTGTGTCCTACAAAACATGTTTCTTCCAATACAAGTAGAACTATGTCAAAAGTAAATGCATATGTGTTAGAAGTTTGTTTATTTCTCCTGTTTTGGATAGTAATTGGCGGTCGGATATTATCGTTAAGGACCGCCAACACCTACGTCATGCAACACGAACAAGACAACACCGCACTGCAATGACGGGCAGGTATGGTGCCCACAATCCAGATATGGCCCGACAAGACGCATGTATGATTCTACCCACTACAGGATGGGATCCACAATGAAGGCCTTGACTTGGAGGCCGTCTAGACCGGTGGAAGCCACGCCCCCGAATTTTGGGATCGTGGCCACCAACTCCACAAGACGGCTAGGTGATCGGCGACCTGGGAGTGGCTACCAACTCCTATACGACACCCCTAGAAAACCAAGAGGTGGTGACGAAGACCACAGCAGAGACCACGTCGCATAGGATGGCTGGCGAACCACCACCGTGCCTACAGTGCCGCCACGGCTAGCATAGTGGCACCACGCCACACCTTACCGCACCGTGGGCGCAAGACCATGATGACAACTATGCCTAGATGTGCACCACAAGATGTTATAGCTTGCAAGCCAAGTTAGCTGGGCCCCTTTCTCAGGCTTACGACCCCTCGGTCGGGAGAACCTGCTTCTTTATATCTGCCCTAACCCTAAACTCTATATAAGGGCAGCTAGGGCGCTATCTCTAGACATCCTTTTTACATTCATTCATTCACACCGTAGCTAGGCTCCTGGAGCTTCCCTTCAGACAGTCCATCCTCTAGCTCTCCTAACTCTTCCACCATTCTTACACCCTCCATTGTAAGAACTTCAGAGCAATCAAGTGAGGAACACATACTCGATCATCTCTGAGACTAGACGTAGGGCTCCGGGCTTGAACCAGTATAAATCCCTATGTCTTTTGGATGTTACCATCATATTTCTAGATCAGCATGGCAATCATATAAATTTACTAGTTCGATTTACAAAACACCGATAGTTGGTGAGCTAGGTATGGGACAGTCGCACACTGTTGTTGTTGAAAAGGATGTGATGGCTCCCTGCACCCATGTTGGACTTGCTCTTGGTGCGGCCCCCGTTGGTCGCATCCGCTTTGGAAGCCTTGAGTTCACCGACATCAAGGGCTAGCTCCCGTTAATAGTCTTTTCCTTGGCCAAGCCCTACGCTTCGGGGACCTAGACTTCATAGCTGACCAACTGGGTCAGGTACAACTCAGCAAAGAGAATACAGACCCACTGCACATCTCGATGCTTGATCACGAACCGGCACGCGCTGGCCCGACGATCGTTGATTCTGATGTGCTAGCATGTAGAATTGGCGCCTATCTCGGGGCAAAACCCGAGCCAGAGCTAAGTCGACGCATTTTCTAAGTGTTGGAGAATGCCTTCACCCAACTCTATGGAGGCAGGCCCCTATTGCCAGTAGCCGAATTCTAGAACCCCAACACCGCATTGCCCTTCGAAATAAGGGACACGATCGCAATCTTTGAGTGAGAGCTAGCTAGGCGCAATGGCCATAGATGATGCCAAAATCCTTTGGGTTTGTGGGATGATGGAGCAGGATCCGGAGTTCGTCTATGACCTCCTGCTGGTGACCCCTGAGAACGCGGACTCTGAGTCTGATTCTGAAGGGAGCCGCCACCCACTAAGGGAATGCAACATGTTGCACCTCTCAGAGAATGGGGTGGCACTAGAGGAGGGCACAGGGGATGATGCCTATCCGATTCCACGCACCCCCAGAGAACAGGCAGAGTATGACTAGGAATGCCTAGAATGAGCTAGGGCCCGTGAGGCTGACCCGGCCAACGACCACCGCGATGACGGATTCCCTAGCCCGTAGCACCTTGACGTCAAGGGCACGCGGGCACGGGCGTGCCATGTGTATGTTCAAATCCAATAGGGCAAGAGGGAGACACCCATCTTCCCTCGAGCCAGCCAAAATGTCATGGTGGCCGCCATGATCATGCAGACGGCCCCTGAGCCCTCAAACAATGAGGGAAAGCATGTTCATTAGGAGCTGTGAGATCTGCTAGAAACCGCAGCGGCATAGCAAGCTCAAAGCTCTACAGAGAGGTGGCATCCCAAGGCTATCCTCATGCACATCTCCTCTATGCGGGGTGGCCCCAAGGGGTACCACGCACTGAGCATACTTTATCCCGTCGATGGCGGCATGGCACACGGGCGGGAACCTTCCCCAGCGCATAGTCGCTATGCCGGGAACCACAACGCCCATACGACTCAGGGCCCCAGATGCCCTAGGCTGGGCCTGGTGGCCAAAGATCAGCTGCATTACAGCGACAGCAACCTAGACAACCACAGCCGACACCCTAGGGTCTAGGATGCTCGACGCAGCCTAACCCCGGTCGCCTGTAGCCTATAGGTGTTTGCTAAAAGGATCTGGCATACGCCGTTCCTGGTTCGTTTCCACGCGCTGCCAAACATCGTCAAGTACTCTGGGGACACCAACCCCGCTGTGTGGCTAGAAGACTTCTGCCTCACCTATTGAGTGGGCAGGGTGGACGACGACCTCTTCATCATCAAATACCTGCCACTCTACCTCACAGAAAGCGCTCGAGCAGGGCTCTAGCATCTCCCCGCGGATAGCATTCACTCATGGATAGACAATGGTATGATAAAGCCGTAGGTAAGCAACAAGGAGATTGGGGATCCTTACGTTCTAATTTTTGCCTAGATTTCTACCCCATCTCTCAAATCGTCGACCTTAAAGTCAAGGTTCTGACTTTTAAGCAAGAACCTAGTGAATCTTTGGCCTCATCCTAGAATCGTTTCACTACTCTTTTAGCATCTGGCCCGGATCTCAGTTTACAAGACCCTATTCTTCTTCAACATTTTTATAAAGGTCTTCGTAAAAAGAGTAAGCAATTGCTCGATACAACTTCTGGAGGACCATTTTTGCATGTTTTGTCAGAAAAAGCAAGATCAATCTTAGATCAAATCATATCCTCTAAATTAGATAATCTCCTAGAAGAAGAACTTCAAGTAGCTGAAGCAAATTCTTTGCCAAATATACCATCTACTTCAGCTATTCCCAGTTCTGAGCAAGAAGAAGAAGAAATTCCATTTCCTGATTTTATGCTTGATATCGAACCCGATCTTTTTCCGATTTTGGAAACGTGATGAACCATCATTCTATAAAGAAACCACAGAATCATCGTAGTCACCTTAGAAAATCTTTGAATGCTTCTGAGGATATTTCTTATAGAAGCACTTCAGCAGAGCTAGTGTCGGTCATAAGCAGTGAATGGTTAGAAGAATCAAAGCTTTCTTCTGATGTGATTCGTTTGGATTCACCCTCTCTTCCAATACCTTGCTTAATTGATTCCGACCACATAGATGCTCTCTATAATCCAGTTGTGGGTATTAATATCATGTCTGCTTCACTTGCACAACATTTTATGAAGCACATGACATTAACCCCAACTACAAAATTGATGAAGATTCTTTCAGGCAATATTGTCCCCAGTTTAGGAATTTTACATATCCAACCAATCTAGGTAGAAGGAACCTTGGTTCATTTGAGCTTTTATGTCTTCCCCATATGGGACTTCAACCTATTGATAGGACAACCTTTTAGAAGACTTCTTTATGAAGGACAAACAGGGAAATTAAATATTTGTTTTGGAAAGAAACTCTAATTTCCAGTGTCCATATCTCATTCTCTAAGTACTAGGACCGAATCTTATCTAGAATCTAACCCCCTAGAGGAATTTAAGGCTACTTCTCTAGAGTTTTTATCCAACTCAGGTCTAGAGGATGATACTCAATTCTTCATAGAAGAAGAGGCTGATTACTCTGAGCTTGAACCTTTAGATGAGTTTGCAGAGCCACCTAGACCTCCTATAGAGCTTAAAACTTTACCAACCAGTCTTAGATATGCTTTTCTAAATGATGATCCAGAGTTCTCTATGATCATAAGTGATAAACTCACTTGAGAACAAACTCTTCGCTTAATGGTTGTTTTAGAGAAACATCGATTAGCTTTTGGCTACTCACTCCAAGATCTTAAAGGAATTAGTCCTGCCCTTTGCACCCATCACATTCCTACAGATCCCATTGTTCTACCTTCTAGAGAACCACAACGTAGACTCAACAATGCGATGAGGGAGGTTGTTAAAAAGGAAGTTTTAAAACTGTTACATGCCAGGATTATCTACCCTGTGCCACACAGTGAGTGAGTAAGCCCTGTCCAAGTTGTGTCTAAAAAGAGAGGCATGACTGTTGTTAAGAATGAGAAGAATGAGTTGATCCCTTAGCGTACCGTCACAGGATGGCGGATGTGCATAGATTATAGAAAGCTTCATAAAGCTACTAGGAAGGATCATTTTCCGTTGCCTTTTATTGATGAGATGTTAGAATGGTTATCCAATCATTCTTACTTCTGTTTCCTTGATGGATATTCAGGGTATCACCAAATCCCTATCCATCTTGATGATCAAAGCAAAACCACTTTTACATGTCCCCTATGGAACATATGCTTATCGTAGAATGTATTTTAGGTTATGTAATGCTCCAGCGTCTTTTCAAAGATGTATGATGTCCATATTTTCTAAAATGATTGAAGAGATTATGGAAGTTTTCATGGATGACTTTTCTGTTTATGGAAAAACTTTTGATGATTGTCTTGAAAATTTAGATAGAGTTTTGCAAAGATGTGAAGAAAAGCACTTAGTCCTTAATTGGGAGAAATGTCATTTTATGGTTAGAGAAGGAATAGTGTTATGACACTTAATGTCTGAAAGAGGTATAGAGGTAGATAGAGCTAAAATTGAAGTAATTGAACAGCTACCTCCACCTGTGAATGTGAAAGGAATTAGAAGTTTTCTTGGCAATGCTGGTTTTTATCATAGGTTTATAAAAGATTTCTCGTTTATTGCTAGACCTCTTACTCGTCTGCTAGCCAAGGATGTTCCTTTTGAATTTGATGATATATGTTTAAGATCTTTTAAAATTTTAAAGCGCTCATTTTAGCACCAATCATTCAACCCCTGATTGGTCTTTACCTTTTGAAATTATGTGTGATGCAAGTGATTATGCTGTGGGGGTAGTTTTAGGATAGACTAAAGATAAAAAGCATCATGCAATAGCCTATGCTAGCAAAACTTTAACAGGACCTCATCTTAATTATGCAACTACTAAAAAAGAGCTCCTTACTGTTGTTTTTGCTATTGATAAGTGTAGATCTTACTTAGTGGAAGCTAAAGTAATTGTTTATTCTGATCATGCTGCTCTGAAATATTTGCTCACTAAGAAAGATGCTAAACCACGCTTAATACGATGGATTTTGTCACTCCAAGAATTTGACTTATAAATAAAAGATAAAAAAGGAGTAGAAAATTCTATTACTTATCACTTGTCCAGAATGCAGTTTGAGAATTTACAGGAACTACCCATCAACGATTCACTCTGGGATGACATGCTCTATGAGATCAACAGATCTGACCCCTGGTATGCAGATATTGTTAATTTTATGGTTTCAGGATATGTACCACCAGGCGCAAACATAAGGAAACTCGTCCAGGAAAGTCATCCTCACATATGGGATGAACCGTACCTCTTCCGAGTCTGCTCAGATGGCCTGCTCAGGAGATGTGTACCTATTGAAGAAGGAATAAAAATCATTGAGAGATGCCATTCATCACCATATGGAGGACATTATGGGGCATTCCGCACACATGCAAAAATTCGGCAATGTGGATTCTTTTGGCCAACAATGTATGAAGACACAAGAGAATTTATCCGAAGATGTGGACCATGTCAAAGGCACGGCAATATCAATACAAGAAATGCCTGCCACTCATCAACAATCTTCAGATCGAACTCTTTGATGTCTAGGGAATTGACTACATGGGACCATTCCCGCCATCAAAGAAATGCAAGTATATTCTGGTGGCAGTAGATTATATCTCCAAGTGGGTCGAAGCTCTGCCATGCAAGAATGCTGATAACATAAATTCCAAGAAGATGTTTGAAGAGATAATATTTCCAAGATTCAGAATCCCGAGGATAGTGATAAGTGATGGAGGATCACACTTCATTGACAAGCGCTTTGAGCACTACTTATCTAAGCATGGAATACGTCACAACGTTGCTACCCCCTATCATCCTCAGACAAGCAAACAAGCAGAAACATCCAATAAGCAAATCAAGAATATTCTATAGAAGACAGTAAATGAGATGGGTACTGGATGGAAGGACAAGCTTCCTGAAGCACTCTGGGCGTACCGAACGGCATACAAGACACCCATTGGGATGTCTCCTTATCAGTTGGTGTATGGGAAGACTTGTCACTTACCAGTGGAATTAGAATTCAAAGCTCACTGGGCTATCAAGAAATGGAACATGGACCTTGATGCTGCCAGAGTAAGGAGGAAAATGCAACTCTCAGAGCTAGATGAATGGAGAGAAAAAGCATATCACAATTCAAAGATTTATAAAGAGAGAGTCAAGAGATGGCATGACAAGAGAATCAAGAAGAAGGAGTTCGCCCCAGGAGATAAGGTATTACTTTTTAATTCCAGGGTAAAACTCTTCGGACATGGAAAGCTATGAAGTAAGTGGGAAGGACCATTTAAAGTGGTAGACACATCTTCACATGGAGTGATTACACTTCAAAATGACGAAGGTATGTTATTCAAGGTAAATGGTCAACGCCTTAAATTATTTTTAGAGCCTAAAAAAGAATTAGAAGAATTAGTTGTGATTAATTTCTTTATTACTTAAGTATTGTTGGGCCTGACCTTTTTAGTTTTTGTTTTTTAGGGCCCAACATATTTTTTGAAATAACAAAAATATTTAGAAAATACTACAAAAAAGTGGACCAGAGCTGGGCTCGTGGGCCGAGCGCCCGTCCCTAGGTCTAGGCGGCCACCCCACCCCCTGCGCCGTTTCACCGCCGCCTTTTGCCTTCACGATTGTTCTATATTCTTCTTCCAGAAAAAGTTTATTCCTAGCTTATTCAGGTATTTTTATCACGAGATACCATTTAGGTGCCATTTTGGTCCTCCGAGCCCTCCTATATAAACATCCCATGACGTCAGTCATCCTCATTCCATTAGATCATTCCTCTTTTCCTTTTTGAACCTTGTTAGTTCTCCCTCCAAAGCTCTAATGGCCAACCACGATAAGAGGATCATCCCCTACGGACTCAACCTCATCTCCATTCCTGAGGAAGATCCAGATTGCAAAGCTCTTATCCCAGTTAGCGATGCTACACCCCTCGCTGCCATTCCAACAAGGCCTAATAGCTATAGCCAATCCTACTTTGCTCAGCCAGTTCTCGCAGCACCTCCTCAGCCCCTCCTACTAGAAGATAAACCGCTGAAGGGGCCAGTCATCCAACTACCTGCTGGAACCAAGCTCTTGCCGCCGAAGCACAATAAGACGCTCGTTGGTGTGAAGACCAACAAGAAAGGAGAGATCGTCTGTGCCAAGTACAGCACTGGGGAATGCACCTACTTCGAAGCAGTCCGCACTCATCCAAGCAAAGTCAAATTCCTTCCACCCAAGGAAGCTCCTAAGCACGCCCTTGCTAAATCTAAAACTCCACGCAAGCGTCATAAGACTTTAGCTGATCTAGAGAAATTGATAGAGGCTCAGCAAGCGACTATCTCCTCTATAGAAGCCACTCTACGCCTTTAGCGTAGATGCTTTCTTCGCACACATGAGAAAGTAGAGGACATAGAGAAAGACAACAAGAAATTAGACAAGCGCTTAAGTGCTTTAGAGCCTCCTAAGCCAAAGAAGTAGATTGAGCCAGTCTAGTAGTTGATAAGGCACCTTCGAGATTAGTCACGAGATTGCTTAGATTCATTGCTTAGTTCAATTCCTTTATTTATAATTCATTGTAAACATATGCCTTACATGATACTGAATAAAGAGTTGGTTTCTGTTATTATTGGATATATTCCTTGTGCTATTGTCTCCACCATGTTTTATATAAAAGAAAGCAGGAAATAATTGTGGAGGAAGCACTCGACGATATAACGAACAGATTTTACCGCACGAACCAAAATTTTGAAGATATACGACATGAGGACCCTGCACGTCTAAGCGGGCTTTGGAAAGCCACCCCAAGTGGGGTGGCCGCCTAGAGCATGGGGCGGCCGCCTAGGGTGTAAGCCCTCCTTGCTCCGTCTTTCGACCATGGTCAGGTTTGCTCCCTACATGTTCTAATTTTTATATATACACTCTTTGTTATGTTTTGCATTATGAATTCTTGAGTACAACCTATTTAAATGTTGAATTGAAAAAGATAGATTATTCTAGTTATAATCTCTTTATAGACTCACACCATGATTCTTTCCTGGGAGTCCTGTTGCTGTTGGGAACTTAATTTTTAGGGACCCCATATCATTTAAGTTGTTGTGGAGTGAGAGATAGTAGAATCATGAGAACCTGATTTCTGATACTTTGTCACTTGGAGAATTTCTTTTACAAAATGTTAAAATTATTAGCTATGCTTCTCCTCTGTGGTAAGAATAAAATGCCTAGTAAGAGCCTTATATGTATAAAACTAGCATATAAGCTATTTACTTTGTGTTGAGTTTGGTCAAACCGTGCTAGACCCTTGTTGAGAGGTGGGCCATGCCCCCAAGATTAGGATTCACACTAATTTTTGCACCCCTTGCTACTTCTACCCTGGAAGTACGCACCACCATATTACCTATTTAGATCCACTCAAAATTTGTTCTACTCCTACCCTGGGAGTAAAACAATCAAAAATATATTCCCTATAGGTTTTCCTTGTTTGCTAGCCATGATTCTAAAATGCTCCAGAATGTTATTATCTTCTCACAATGTTCTATCATAGTTCATGTATTACGTTGTTATTAAAAAAGAAAAAAAAGAAGAAAGAAAAAAAAGAGAGAAAGAGAGAGCAGAAAGAAGAAGAAAGCATTGGTCTTGCCTTTTGTGAAGTACAAGTTTCAGTTGCAATTCTTCAAATCAAAGTGGGATAATATATCTTTTGTAAAGGAGCATTGTAGAATTATCTTGCACCCCTTCTATCTTCCACAAATATTTTCTACTACATTTATTCTTTTGAAACCACACCACATGCACGTCCTGATCTAGGGGTATGTCACTCCCCTCCTTGGATCCCATTTTGACTGGGCAACATATGCAAGGTAAGTATGCTACATCCTTGAAATACCTTCAACTCCAGATAAGCTTTTGTAGAAGTAGGATGTGCTACAAGACATTTCCTCATACATGCCTCAGAGAGATCCACAAATACCACAAATGTTGAGTGATTTGAGAGTACCACATGAGGTAGAAGGTAAGCTATGTTTTTATTTCAAATGCATACAAAACTCCACATGACAAGTTGAAAGGAAAAGGGGCTCAGTTTCAAGCTGTTCCATTCCTCAACTGCCCAAAATGGTATGGTAGACACTTGGAATGCCGCAGTGCATGTATGACTAAGGAATAAATCTACTATTGATGTCTTGTCTAGAGATTGTGCCTAAGATAATCCATTCTTTTCTCGAGGACGAGTAAAAGTCTAAGTGTGGGGGAGTTTGTTGACGGTAATTAACTATCATTTTTAACCATCAACTTAAATAAAAGAATGCTATAAAATTAATTACGACCATAGACTAGGTGTGGCATGTGTTCCTCCCAGATGTTGACGAAGACAACACGGGCAATGCTCCTCGTAGGGCTCCTCATTCTCTCGGATGTTAGAGAGAGTTTCGTGAGGTGGTTCTTCCCCAGACTTCTTCCAAGCATCGTCTCTGCTCGTGGTGAAGATTTGGAGGTGCGGTGAAGGTTAGTTATGCCTTCATATGGCTTCTACGCTTCATGAGATATCCATCGACCAATGTAGGGATAAACCTACGATCATCGCTAAAATTTAGCTTATACTGATGCTTATGCTGATTTGTTGTGAGAGAAAACATTGTCCATTCACTGAAAAGTACTACTAAAATAGTGCTAAAGAACAGGGCCAGTTTTTATCATCATAACTGTAGTTGATGATACATCTTTGTTATTGTACGCCTTGTGAATGAAAAGTGTAACAGAGTTAATCGAAAAAGAATGTCTTTTGTTGATTTTGAACACTATTACCTCACTATGATGCTAGTGGGGTTCTGCTTTGTATGTGCAAACTGCCACAAGGTATGGCTTTGTAATCGCGTTCATTGTTATTGTAGAGATTAGTACCTTTATTATGCAACATCAGCTGACAAAATTTGTCATGTTCGTGTCCATTATTATTGTAAAAAGTATGATGTGTGTTCAGTAAGCTACTAAGGCCTAGCCAAATTAGTATCAACATTGTACAATTATATCATCGTCAGATATAAGCATCATTGAAAAAATTGTATCACCACCGCTATTCGCCATTAGGTGCTAACATCTTCTTGCTGTAACCTGCAAAAATAATATTCATAATATTGTATTCCTTTCCAACATTCAATTTCCGTATGACACGACCATCGTTAGGTGCTATGTACCATCTTCTTTAAGACCCAACCACCACCGCCGGTAGCGTTCACCACTGATATCGTCAAAATTTGCAAGCCAGCACGAGACTCCAGCGTGTTTTTAGAATTTTTGCCTCATTTGTAGTTATCTTACAAAGACAGAACCCACCCAGCCGCCACTTTGTCCGTCTCCTCCTCAAGTGCTGCTATTCCTCACCTACTCATCGGCATGCAAGCCACCACTCACCGCCGACAAGCTAGTACTACGCATCGGTATGCCTCACCGGCACGCCAGCACAGATCCACCGGTGTCTAGGCTAGTACTAGCCGCTCGAGCTCACTGCTGCAAGATCCAAAGGTAAGGGTAATGCTTTCTCGCACTTTCCTTATCCATGTTTTTTGGCTTTTTATTCCCCTCTTATCTCATCTAAGTACGAATCAAGCTTTCACCTGATCATTAAGGAGCTCATGGGCACATCAACGTAGGTGCTCCTACTTTGATTCAAACGTCAGCGCTGCCACTTCCATCGCTGGCCCCGCTCCACCACATCCTAGTTAAGATGGAGGAGGAGACCACTAACAAGAGGAATAAAATAGACATCCTCATAGACGATGTCTTGGTCCTTATCCTCCGCCGTCTCACTGCCCGCACCATGTGCAACTGCAAGTGTGTGTCGCTCCTGGTACCGCCTCATCTCTGAATCCAAGTATCGTAAGGAGTTGTCCCAGTTTGTCGCTAGATTCATGTATGGCAACTAGAAAGGCAAATGCCGAGTCACCAGCTTCACTGGTGAATACCCCTCCTTTTTCTTCTTTCCTTCCCCATTTAGGATTTATCAAAAGGCACTAGTAGGAATCAAACTTTTTTTATTTTTTCACTATTTTTTTATATTTTTCTCTGAACAAGGATAAAAAAAGATGCAACCACAAAAATTGGCACCTACAACTGAGGTGGTATGTGGTCTATAGAAATACAGCATGTTCTCTGAAAAGCGTGCAAAAACTTTGACAATTTTTTTCTTTATTTTTCTGAATTTTTTTACAATTTTGATGAAACCAAACTGGGCAAAGCCGAGTTTGGGTCGGCTCCAAATGGTGTCAAGAGAGCTGCTGTAAAAATTTCAGATTTTTCTGATAAACGAGCGAAAAGTTATGCCTATTTTACCGAAGGTATCTCAAGTTATGTTTTCCGGAAGGCACAACACGGTAGCGACAGTTAGGGCAAAGCGTCCCTAAGCTCCAACATCGATCACAAGATCGTCCCTGTGACTAACAGCAGTAGGTATTCGCCTGATGATGTAAGGAGGGCTGCGATGCAGGCAAAATAAGAGCGGCTGGCCAACCTATCTAGGGTTTGCACGGCGGCGAGAAGTTACACAAGGCGGCTAGCGGGGCAAGTCGAGTAATGTGGTGGCTTCGACTTGTTGTTTGGGAACGGTGGATGGGATAGCGGCGGAAAACAAAAATCACAACAACGGGCGATTAAACTACGACCACGAACACAATCCTAAACAAGCAACAAGACTCGACCATGGACATAAACTCAGCAACGCGAATCTGAAACGAAATTGCAAAGACACAAAGGGTGATAGGACAGCGGAAATTGAAATATTTTTGAGCTTTTTATGGACTCTAGGTAATGAACAAATATGAATCTAAGGCAAATGAGAATATACCTCGCGGTAAACCTGAAATCTCTGATAGCACTTGATGAGTACAGGCCCGATCTTCCGAGAGGTAGCTGGTAAGTTCGATTTGTAGAGATCTCGACGTTGGCGATCCGGCTTCAAATTAGACACGATTCGAACCCTGCAAACCGTTACACCACTGCTCCGTTGGTTATCAACCAAGCACAACTTGATTGACCTCGCCAAGAAGGCTTTTCCTACAAGTGAATCGATGAAAAACTAAACTCTAAACAAAACCCAATTGTCTAGCAATGGCGGCGGCTATGTTTATAGTCTAAGACTCGACCTAGGGTTGGCGACGACCAGTGGTTGGGCGCCCACAACTTAGGCTTAAGGCCCGACACGATACATGGTCAAGTTGGCCCAAATAGGTGACGCAACACCTTGCCGTGGTCACACAGAATGACCCACGGATCTTCTGGAGCTGGGACCAGATCCAAAACGACGGCGTCGTCGTCCCCTTTCCAACGCATCCAAGAACGCCCTGTTTCGATGTCATATGAGAAAGTTATGACCGAAACAGTGACGACGTATCTGCTGAATCTGAGGGTGACGTGGCAGCTGGGTTGGGGATGAATTGCAACTTGGGGAAGACCATAACATCGTTGTATTCAGCGTGGTGATGTCCTCGTCAGCTAGCCTAGTGCAATGGCCATACGACGATGCTAGAATCCTCCGGGTTTGTGGGGCTGATGGAGTGGGAGCTAGTCAGCCACTACGGTCAGTCTTCCAGCCATCTTGGTCCTTGGTCACTCAAGCGTCACGTCCATCCTTTACCGCTCTTTGTGCATCGGCACAACCTATCTCTACTTGACCTTCACCATATCCGTCGCCAGTCTCTGTGCTCCACGCAGCTGCACACCAACATAGCCAAGGCCCGAGAGACATGTTGCACATACATACTCACGCCATAGTCTCCAAACTCAATCAAATCTGATCATCTCCGATAATCACTCATCATAAACTCGATACAAAAGGACACATACATCCTTGTGCTCGTAATTTTAAGACTCGACATGCCTCAATCATCCGTTGTTTGAAATCATCTATGAGCTGGAATAGAACCCAGAACCAAAGCCGGTACGTACCCCGGAATAGGAATTGCGAGAATGTTTTTGAGCGACATTTATTCACGTTTTTGGGTGATCTTCAGTTAACTTTACAAAGTATAATCGAAGCATTCCACAGCAGTGTGGCTGTCCTAGCTAGCATGCATGCGCTGGCCCGTTGGAAAATCCAGCGAAGCTAGCGATCCAACATTATTACACCGACCGAAAAAGGTGATGAATAAGGGCAGTCCCAATGAAAGAAACTAGTAATTTCTATAATATAGAATATCGCACCAAAAAAGTACTGCTTTCTAACACATAGTTTCTATGAGTAATAATTATTTTCTCTTTCTCGTCCCAACTCTATCTTCTTCCTCCAATGGGAGTGCGACATGAGCTCCCAAGAAACTGGTGGTTTCTCTCAAATGATGATTTTATGGTTTCTTGGTGCATTGGGTCAAGAGTAGACCTGATTTCTTCATGAAGAAACCATTTCTATGATTTTTGCTCTCTTTCTTCATTAATTACGTTTCCATGTCAACATTTTACCTACGTGACAAATCATTTAATGAGAATAAAAGTCATCATTAATACACCATTGGGACTGCCCTAAACCAACCATAGGCGCCGCTGCTGCTTTCAAATCTGCCCTACGATAGGTAAGTCCGAGAATTTCTGTGCCTGACAGCAACACAGCCCTAAACCAACCATAGGCGCCGCTGCTGCTTTCAAATCTGCCCTACGATAGGTAAGTCCGAGAATTTCTGTGCCTGACAGCAACACAGCCAACTGATGCTCCGCGTCGTGTCTCCTGATACTGAAAACGATATCTATCCCCGTCTTGACTGACCAGCCGTGGGCCGTAGCGTTGGAAATCAACGACGGGCCTCAATCTCACGCGTGGCCCTGTTTGATTCATCAACGTTAAAGTTTAACTCCCATCACATAAATATCGTGGCAAATGCATAAAGTATTAAATATAGACTAATTGTACGTATGTCGGCACATATTAGGAGTAATTTATGAGACGAATCTATTAAGCCTAATTAATTCAAAATTAAAAACTTTTTATCAAATAAGATAAATGTGCTATAGTGTTGGTTAAAATTTAACGCCTCTAACCAAACCAGCCCTAAGCCTGTCCAAAGACGAGATCTGCAGCCACTGCTTTTTTTCCCCATCAGGTGACCAAGTGGGCGAATGGCGTGAGAACAACACTAGGTCACTAGCACACTGCTGGGCAGCCATCGTTGGGAACTTGTGATCTGATCTGTGCTGCCCCTTTCAACGCTGCACAGGCCGGTGAATCCATTTGTTCCATGTTGATCATTTTTAATTACACCTTTTGCGGCTAACCTCAATATTTGAGTTTTTTGGTAAAAAGACAAGTTCTTTTATACTCCGCTATCCCACATTATAAGTCGTTACTCTGTTGTCCTAAATTATAAATCGTTTTAACATTTCTTAATAAATATATGGCATATCTAGGATACATATTAAAAGCTAACCAAGAAAAGAGAAATGTATTTATAATTTTTTTCGGATCAAATGTTGTTATAATTTGGAATGGAGAGAGTACATATCTTCTTTTACTAGTAAGAACTAGATGATTTCTCTGGTAGTTAATTATATCAGGAAGCATAGACTAGGAACAGGAAACCAAGACAAGTATGGCCACCAGTCATGACTGGGCTGCAAGAATCCAAGATGAGGCAATAGCCAGTGGATTTTAGCTTCCCGTTTGCCGAAAACGACACGAACCAATTCATGATGGGACGTAATATGAGCTGCATTGTGAAGACAAAGTATCCTGACGAAAAGGAAGAATGCCCTAATCAGAGAGGAGGCAACGAATCCTATCCCGTGCACATGCTTGACGCATTCCAGTGCGCTGCTGAACAGCGACCCCACTGCAGAATTTAGGGTCTGATAAGTTGGGTGCATGCATCTGCCATATAAGCATCAGAGCCGACAATCTTCACCATTTTCTTGCTCACTTCATTGTCCATTAGGATGTCGCTTTCTTTTAGCCAAGGTTGCACAGGATATGAACACCTTGGTGCAACAAGCGCATCTCCGCCTTTCTAAATCTGAGCGTTCAGCCAATCACTGCTGCTGCAAAACGAGTGGTGTTTTTAACTTCCTAGCTTGTGCTAGCCATGCTGCTCTGTGATAAATCATTCTTGAATTTGGAGCTAGTAGTGTCATCTGATGCTAATACATACGGTTGCAAATGGTTCATGCACCTGTAGCTCTTAATTTTTTTTCAGGAAATAGTGTCAAAATAGTACTTTTCTTATACCTGTTTGTAAAATCTAAAACTTTAGACATCCTTTTTAAATGAATAATTTCTGATATTAAAGATTCCATAGCTATACCTTCGCTTTTGTGGCTGGGACATTGAAGGAATAACCTGTCCTCAAGTTTAGGGCCGAGCATGCACCCCAAATATAGCCGTGCCTCTGCTGCGTTTGTTGGCCCCGTTCGCTTCGCTAAAAAGCCATGGCTGAAAGTATTGCTCCTTGATTCGTTGTGAGAGAAAAACATTGTTCTGACTGGAAAAACGAGCTGAAAAGTACGGATTATAAAACAAGCGAATAGGGCCATTGTCCTTGTCTCGTATAGCGATGTGACAATGGTGTTTTCTAGGCGGATGACAATGGTGTTTGGTGCCATGTAATCGCTGGAGGCGGCGCCTAGGAGATCTCTCATCAGTCATCACCTTGCCAAGGATGTCAGCACATCGATTTGAAGTCGTGCCTCCGTGTGTCCCCCGCATCCGAAACGCTGTGTGTTGCATGCTCTCTGGGGTGGCTTGCAGTGGTGAAGTCAGAGCTGTGAGATTCATCAAGCTCAGCAACAACACCACCGTTGCGATCTCTATGAAGGGACAAGCGAGGTGCAAGGTTAGTCGTGAATAGGCACTCTTTGCTTCTAGCGCTATTGTAGCAATAAGCTCGGTAACGATGATGTGTGATTGGCTACGTCATTCGTTATCTTTGTGTGTTGGTGAATAAGGCATCGGAGGCTCCACTCGCACTAGCACCTCCCGTCATAGTGTGCGGATTAGTGCGTTGCTCGAAGTAGTAGATCACAGGCAATGCAGAAAGAGATTCGCAGTGCCGATTCCCGCGAACGTAAGATCACCAGGAAGAAAACAAAGAAGACGTGCGAGCAGTCGTGTAGTCGCTCCCAAAAACCTAATTCCCCGCACACCCCGAGCAGGGTTCTCAGGCGAGCAGCGGTTCCGGAGGCACCTACTCTCCTGTGGTTCCATGCGCGCGGAGTCACAGGACGGAGATCGACATCGAGCAGTAGAAGATGAGTTTCTGGTTTGTCTCGAGTTAGGAAGAGAGAGGAACACGAGATAGGAATTAGGACTCTTTTTATTCTCTGCGGGGAGGTGGAGAACCAGCCGAAAACTCAGGAAATACGGGAGCGCAAGGATGGTAACTAACAGGATTAAAACCAACTGATATCCTCCATAATGCAAGATATTTGAAACTCCTGTAATCATGAGACGTGAGTGGCAAAACCAAGCCACGCCACGCCCGTCCACGCACTCGCCGCCTTCCTGCCTGCCTGCCTGCCACGCCACGCCCACGCCCGGCCCGATCGGCAGCGGCAGCGCACGCGCGTGTGTGGCACACCTTTGTTATTTTCTCAACTTCTCAATTTAGATGGCTAATTTTCAACCATATAAGTCAGGTCAACGCTTAGTCAATTTTCCGTACGGTATAAAACCATATACCGCCTAATGTTATGCATCATAGAGTTTATTGATTTACTAGGTATATCATGGGCCAAGCCCACAATATATCGAAGAATACCCACCAAACTCTAGGGTTAGTAACAAGGTAGTTTCAGAACCACATTTCTTTGATATACCAGTGTTTCAATAGAGACTGTTAAGTTGAACATCCATCTAGAACAATAGTTTCACTCAGTCACAACTGAACAATGGACTATGCCTTGAATTGACAGTTTTGTGTGAGGTGAGATCCACTAAAGTCCTTTACTGGTACTAGGCTGCAAAAGGCATCCCCTCTGTTTGAAGTGTATAAGTCATACTTCAGTGCATTTCATGAGTATTTAGATATTACTCAAATCTCATAGACTGTGACCAACAATCTGACTCATATAGGTATGTTTCTCAAAAGATGTTCTGTAGGACAACATCTCTTTTTCATCAAGACACTTGGAACACATTAAGGTAAACAACCAACCTGTCTTACAGAAGGAAAGATATGCATTAGAAATGAGCCTTTATAAATGATCTTTTCTCACAATCTACTACTAGCTTGTTTCATCATCCTACTTCACGGGATCTCCAATCATATAGGATAGATTACCACTATAGTAGATTTCCAGTGGGTCTCATACCCATCTCTCTCGATGCACTCTCTATCACATTTCGTGACAGGCCCTTCGTAAACTGATCTGCTAGATTATTGGACGTGTGAACATAGTTCAACTTAATAACTCTGGAGTTTCTCAATTTTCTGACAGATTTTAATCATCTCTTAACATGCCTCGTGGACTTCATGTTATCTTTAGAACTGTTAACCTTGGTAATCACAGTCTGGTTATCACCGTTTCTAGAAATAGCCGGTATCAGTTTTTCAACAACCGGTAAATCCATAAGGAGATCACGCAGCCACTCGGCTTCAGACCCAGTAGTGTCTAACGCTGCGAGTTCTGTTTTCATTGTAGACTTCGTTAAGACAGTCTGCTTCCAAGACTTCTAAGAAACAGCGCCACCTCCAAGTAGAAACACATATCTGCTCGTTGTATAAAGTTCATCAGCATTAGAAATTCAGTTGGCATCACTATAGCCTTCCAACACTTTTGGGTTTCCGGTATAATGTATACCATAGCTTATAGTACCTTTTAGATAGCGCATTACTCTCTCAAGAGCTTGCCAGTGGTCATCTCCTGGGTTTGACACAAACTGGCTCAGCTTACACACGGCATAAGAGATGTCAGGCCTTATTGCACTAGCAAGATACATGAGTGAACCAATGATCTGGGAATACCTCAATTGATCCCTTGCTATTCTTCAATTTTTCCTCAATAGCACGCTAGAGTCATAAGGTGTAGGAGCAGGCCAACAGTCACTAAACCCAAAATGACTCAGTAGAGTCATAAGGTGTAGGAGCAGGCTAACAATCACTAAACCCAAAGCGACTCAGTACCTTTTTCACATAGTGAGATTGTAACAAAATTACCCCACCATCACCTTCTCTTAAAAGCTTAATATTAAGAATAACATCAGCTTCTCCCAAATCTTTCATCTCAAAATTATTCGATAAATTTTTTTTCACCTCCTCAATCACTTTGAGGCTTGATCCAAAGATCAATATGTGATCAACATACAGGCACAAAATAACTCCTTCACCCCTACCATACCGATAATACACACATGTGTCAGCTTCATTCACAATAAAACCAGTAGATATTAAAGTTTTATCAAACTTCTCGTGCCATTGCTTAGGAGCTTGTTTTAGGTCATACAACGACTTTAATAGCTTACACACCTTACTCTCTTGACCATTTGCTATAAACCTATCTGGCTAATCCATATAGATCTCCTCCTCCAACTCTTCATTTAGGAAAACTATCTTAACATCCATTTGATGAATGATAAGACTATAGGAGGCTACTAGAGAAAGCAACACTCGAATTTTAGTCAATCGGGCAACTTGTGAATAAGTATCAAAGAAGTCTTCACCCTCTTTTTGAGTATAACATTTGGCCACAAGTCTTGCCTTGTACCTCTCAATAGTACCATCAGGCCTAAGATTTTTCTTGAACACCCATTTGACCCTATAGGTTTGCACCTATAAGGATGATCAACAATTTCCCAAGTTCCATTAGACATGATAGAATCCATCTCTCTCCGTACTGCTTCCTTCCATAAGTTAGCATCAGGAGAGGAATATGCCTGTTCAATGATCGTTGGTGTGTCATCCATAAGGTACACAATATAGTCATCACCAAAATATTTAGCAATCCTCTACCTCTTGCTTTTCCTGGTGACTACAATGTCATCCTCCTCTAGATTTTACGTATGGGGCTCCTCAATTTGTTCTATCAGAATAAAATTCTCATGCTCGTGGGGAATTACATATTCATAACTAGTCGTGCTAGGTGCAACTTTTATGGGAAATTCATTAACAAAAAATGTAGCATCTCTGGACTCCATTATTGTACATACATGCATGTCAGGTACCTCAGAATTTATAATTAAGAACCTATATCCAACGCTGTGAATAGCATAACCAAGGAATACACAGTCAACAGTTTTAGGCCCAAGTTTACGCTTCTTGTTGATCGTCACATTCACTTTAGTCAAACAACCCCAAGTGCGCATATATGAGAGATTTAATCTTTTCTTTTTCCATTCCTCAAATGGTGTGATTTCTTTATTTTTTGTAGGAACTCTATTTAGGATATGACATGCAGTTAAAATCACCTCACCCTACCATTCCTTAGATAGTCCCGCAGTGTCTAACATGTCATTCACTAATCCAGTTAGAGTACGGTTCTTTCTTTCGATAATTCCATTAGATTATGGTGAGTATAGCGGTGTACTCTCATGAATAATATCATGTTCCACGCAGAATTCAGAAAATTCACTAGAGAAATATTCTCCACCTCGATCAGACCTTAACCGTTTAATTTTCTTCTCAAGTTGATTTTCTACTTCAGCTTTATAGGCCTTAAAATAATTTAACGCTTCATCTTTTGTTTTAAGTAGATACATGTAGCAAAATCTAGTGCAATCATCTATAAAAAGTCATGAAGTATTGTTTACCACATTTAGTCAATTCACCATTCATTTCGCACAAATCAGAATAAACAAGTTCTAGCGGTGCCAAATTCCTTGCCTCAGCAGCCTTGTGAGGCTTGCGCGGTTGTTTGGATTGTACACACATGGCACTTAGAATCTTTGACCATGCTAAATTTCGGGATTAAATTCATATTCGCTAACCGCATGAGACAGCTAAAATTAATATGACAAGCAAAGATAAGCAGGACAGACATCCGCAATCATAACCTTTACCAATAAAAGTACCATATTTCGACACGACACATTTATTAAACTCAAGCACAATCTTGTAGCCATCGCGACACATCATGGATCCACTAACTTCTTGATGGAGGGGACATGTTGCACGTGCTTCAATAGCACCATCTTTTCCGAACTAAACTTTAGAACGACCGTGCCAACACCAAGAACAAGGGCATGCGAGCCATTCCCCATCAGCAAGGTTCCAGTCCCACCGGCCTGGTAGGAAGCAAATAAAGAAACATTAGCAGATACATGAATATTGACGCCGCTATCCATTCACCACTCAGGTAAATAACAAACTGAAAAGAACAAAAGGTTAAGGATTACCATACCTAGATGTTCCTCCTTCAGTCTCGCTTATTACCATGTTAGCTCTTTCTTTTCTTACTTAAATTTGCGGTATGGGCACGCACTTGCCCAATGATCATCTTTACCACAAACAAAGCAACCTCCACCTTTCTCGTTTTTCTTCTTGAACTCTGTTGTCTCCTTAGACTTGTTGTTCTGATCGTTTTGATTGTTTTCTTGCTGGTTCTTCTTCCTCTTGTTATTACGGAATGCAAATGAGTTTTTCTTCTGCATCATATTTGCATCAGAGGTCTCAACCTCTTTTCCATGACCATCCTTTGCTCTCGCCCTCTCCTCAATATCAAGAGTACCAATAAGCTCAAACACACTGAACTTTTGTCTCTTGTGTTTTAGAAGGGTAGCAAAATCTCTCTAAGAAGGTGACAGCTTAGCGATTATACCACTAACCACAAACTTGTTGGACAACAGACATGGAAAAAGTTTCAGTTCCTTAGCTAGTGCCTGAATCTCATGAGCTTGTTCAACCACAGAACGATTCTCAACCATTTTGTAGTCATACAGCTGCTCCATGAGGTACAGCTCGCTACCCGCATCAGAAACTCTAAACTTCGCCTCAAGAGCATCCCATAATTCTTTGCCTGATGTACAAGATATGTAGTTTTTCTCAAACTTGCTATGAAGAGCACTAATCACAGCGCCTCGAAACAGGTTATCGGCCGTCCGAAAGTTTGACTCCTCCCCAGGAGTAAGGTTCTTAGGCTTCCCTTGTGCAATGTGATAGCAATTCATAGCAGTTAACCACAACTCCATCTTGGCACACCATATCATGAAATTTTTTTCACAAAAAATGTTTGGCTTCAGAGCAGCAACAAAACCACTAAGAGAAAATTGCCTAATATTAGGTTTTTGGATTGTTAGATATTTAGGCAATTTCCATGTCATTTTAATCAAAAAAATCATCATCATCATAGCCTTTTGTCCCAAGCAAGTTAGGGTAGGCTAGAGATGAAACCCAAAAGAGACGACACATAAAGGGACATAAATGACACAAGACTCACGGTTCAGACATAAATGCTTTAATCCAAAAAAAATAACAGCATGAATATGATGACATATAAGAAAAATAACATCAAAATTGTGACATCATATATTCATATGTAGATGACAAAAACAAGGTTTAAAGCATGTAAACATGGCATATGAAATGTACCAGCAAGATCATATAACATGTGAAAAACAACAACATGATTGAAACCATATAACCATGGCATATCAAAGAGAACACGTAGAACTATAAAACAAGAGATAGGTTACGAATATACCCAAAGGAGAGTCCCATGCCGAAGGCATCGGAGGCTCCACTCGCACTAGCACCTTCAGTCATGGTGTGCGGATTAGTGCGTTGCTCAAAGTAGTGGATCACAGGCAATGCAGAAAGAGATTCGTAGTGCCGATTCCCGCGAACGTGAGATCACCAAGAAGAAAACGAAGAAGACGTCGATCAGTCGCCTAGTCGCTCCCCAAAAACCTAATTGCCCGCACACCCCGAGCAAGGTTCTCAGGTGAGTTTCGGAGGCACCTGCTCTCCCGTGGTTCCGTGCGCGCGGAGTCACAGGACGGAGATCGACATCAAGTAGCAGAAGATGAGTTTCTGGTTTGTCTCGGGTTGGGAAGAGAGAGGCACATGAGATAGGAACTCTGACTCTTTATTCTCTGCGGGGAGGAGGAGAACCAGCCGGAATCTCTGGAGATGTGGGAGTGAAAGAACATTAAACAGGATTAAAACCAACTCATATCCTCCATAATGCAAGAGACTTAAAACTCCTACAATCATGGGACGTGAGTGGCAAAACCAAGCCACGCCACGCCCGTCCGCTTGCCGCCTGCCTGGCACGTCCCGCCCACGCCCCGGCCGGCGGTGGGGCGCGCGCGTGTGGCACACATTTGTTCTTTTTTCAACTTCTCAATTTAGATGGCTAATTTTCAACCATATAAGTCAGGTCAACGCTTAGTTTAATGTTACGCACCATAGAGTTTATTGATTTATTAAGTATATCATGGGCATCCAACAGCGTTTGCGTGACAGACTGGGTGAGCACTCAACTAGGACATACAAGATAAGTACGTGCATGGTCAAACCAAACCGAGAGGACAAATTACTAACCTGACTTCATTCATTCGTTCCTTGGCGGCTTGAAAACTAAAAACGAGCAGCAAACAGACGGGACATACTGACACACTGGAAACGAATATGTATAACCAAATAAAGAAACAAAATCAAAGTCAGACGTGCACGTACGTGCAGCTAGCTCTAGGTGTTCGTTCCCTTGGGTGTGAAAACGTATTACGCGTATCACAGTTAATATAATCCAGCGCGGAAGCAAAAGCGCCGCGGGTACAATACTGTTAGGGCACTCACAATGCAAGACTCTATCATAGAGTCCAAGACTATTTATTACACCTTATTTATGGTATTTTGCTGATGTGGCAATATATTTATTGAAGAAAGAGGGAGGAAAAACAAGACTCCAAGTCTTATTTAGACTCTAAGTCCACAATATTCAAGGTAATAAATAGGTTTAGACTCTACGATAGAGTCTGCATTGTGAGTGCCCTTACCATGGGCGCAGGAACAAAACCGCGTGTAATTTAAAGCCGCCGGCACCCGGCAGAGGCAGGCAAACCCGCCGCGCCAGCGCACGCGTGGAGCCAGACCGGACAGCTACCACCACCACCACGCGTCGCCTGCACCGCGCCGGGGCTGCGCTGCTGTTGGAAATTGCAACTCGCAGTAAACTATGCATGGCAACGAACGACAACAAGGCCTGGTTTAGATGCCCGATTCGGGCATCTCGAATTTACTGTGCAGTATTATAGTAATTTTGTTTTTATTTGATAATAATTGTTCAAACATTGATTAATTAGGTTTAAAATGTTTGTCTCGTAAAGTACAACAAAACTGTACAATTAGTTTTTAATTTCATCTACATTTATACTCTATATATGTACCGATATTTTAATGTGATGAGAAATATTTTTTTTATATAGTAGAATTTGGTAGTGAATTTATGTATCTAAACGAGGTCCATCCAACCCCAACCCATGGTCGGGCAGGCAGGCTCGAGGAGAACACGTAATACCGCCCCGGTTTTGGAATTTGGGTAAGGCTCAGTCGTCGCGCCAGCAGCGGGGATGAGGGAAGTCAAACCCGGCCTCCGCGTCATCGTCATGGGCGTTGACCCGCAGCGAGCCTGCGATCCCGTCCGTTCCGGTGCCGGCCTGTGGCCTCCACGCCCAAACACGACGACGCCTACTCGCCTAGTAGAGTAGAAGAATCTCTAGCGGCATGGCCGTCGAGGTTTCAAGGTCGCGCGTCACGCGACGTAGACGGGCTGACGGGGGAGATTCCTGTGGATCGTTCGGAATTCGAGTTGTCAGCACCGATCGACAAATTTCACCATTCCTCGCTGGCGCAACATCATATACCGAATCATGATGCTGGAGCAGGAATATCCTGTGTCTCCATCTTTTTTTTTATCGTCCGACAGATGATGGATGAAAAATCCTTCGACTGTACCTAGTTTTCTTTTAGAAGGGGACTACACCTATTTTTTTTTCTAAATTATTATTCACTTTGATTTTATTCTAAGTGATTTTAACGAAAAGCATAATAGAAATATGCATCATGTGTTGAGATTCCATTTCAACCGGTCACACTCAATAGAGTTTTTATTTATTGTATGTTGGTGTCGTCGTTGGTCGTTTTGCCCTGCTGTATCTTTGTTGTACTCATTTTCAAAATAACTTGCAGCTCTTCTGTCTGATTAATTTAAACAAAACTGTAACATAAATATATCTATAAAATGTGTTTCGTTCTTCAAATTTATAGGTGTTAGTATTTTTTAATAATTTTTAATTATTTTAGATAAGTTTCAATTAGCAAACAAGTTTAATTAAACCCATTGAGTATTTTATCAGTCAAATTGAAATCCAAACCTCCAATTTCGCCCGTGATTAAAATCCAAACCTGCCGAGAAATCAAGGCAGAAATTTAATTGGCGGAACCAAATAAGTACTCCCTCAGTTCCAAATAATTGTTGATTTTGGTTTCTGGACCATAAATTTGATTGGTTTTGTAAAAAATGTGTGCAACATTTGTATCTCCAAATAAATTTATTATGAAAATAGATTCAACGATTTATCTACCGATATTAATTTTGTATCATAAATATTAATATTTTTATATATATATTTAGTCAAAGTTGTTTCTCGGGAAACGAAAATGACAATTATTCAGGGATGGAGGGAGTATGTTGTGAAAAATTATGCTATGGAAAAAAAGAAATGATAATTATGTTAGTAAAATAATCATGTTTTGGAAAAGCACTTGACACATAAATTTAGTGTCACATAGTTTGACTTTAAACAAACCTTAAAATAATCATGTTTTGCAAAAGCACTGGACACATAAATTTCAAATATACCCGGTATAAATAAAGAAGAAATTATAAAATGAATAAATGTTAGTAAAATAGTAACCAATTGTTGTAAATAGCATGCTATAGCATCTTTATAGCTTTTTCAAAGGTCTACAACTACGATATCACTAGTCTTCCGCTAATTAGTATTAGCTCCGTTAAACACCACTATTTTGCTTAGCCATGAAATATTTTAGTGTTGCTAACCTGACCAATTAAAATATTTATTTCTTACTCTAGATGACTATAATCTATGTCTATCTATAATGTTCTTTACTTAATAAACCATTCAATAACTATTAAATCATTGAATATTGAATATTGATCGTAGCTACGAGTATTGTGACTGATTTAGTGAATGTTAAGTCATTAGCGTGGATACATATTTTCCTAGAACTGGTACATGTATTTGAGTATTTTGTATTCATAGAATTTTCTTCAATTAAATATTTTTGTGCATAATTAGTTAAGAATTTTCTAGGGAAACGGAATAGAAATATTCTGAATTAACGTTTTCTATATTATGAACCGTTTTTTAACATGAAAAATTGTCAGTTTCAATTGGTTTCACAATCATTTTCAACCATTTTTTGTACTCTTTAATTGCTAAATGTAGAAATATCCCGAACCGACCGCTTTCATTTTTTTATATCGTAAGTCCGTTTTCGACCGTTTTCGACCGTTTTCATCCTTAGAATTTTCATATTTTCTTTTATAAATACCGGTAAAGTAAGTAACCTTAGTTATAGGCTTATAGCTTGCTATTGTTTTTTATAGCTTTCAAAGAAGAATGCAACTATGTATTTAGCCTGATGTTTATAATGTTACCTCCTCCATTCTAAATTATAAGATGTTTTAAATATTTTAAATATACAAATTTTGTTATACACTTAAATATATATTATATCTATATCTAGATATATATATAATAAAAATAATGTATCAAGAAAAAACAAAACGTTGAAGGGAGGAAGTAGTACTAACTACAGTCATGTCCAGAAGAGGACATGGAAAACCGTAAACAAGAAACCGCTGAAGGCAGAAACCGGTGGGGCCAAGGCTGGTTCGCGGAGGCCGGGAAAACGGAAAGCGGCGGCGGACACCTCCCCGGTTTCTAACCGGGACTAAAAAATCCGAGCCTTCTTCCCCCAACTTGTGCCGCTACAGTCCAGGCGTTTTCGCTGCCTCCCTCCTAGTCCTAGTCCTATACCACTATATATACAGTACTCGTCCCCGTTTTCTTCCCCGCCAACTTCTCATCATCAGCCAAGTGTAAAGGTGCGAAGAAGCAGTAGCAGAAGGATTCCATTCTCGTGTTCTTGGAGTGGTCCATCCAGCTTCGTCAGAGAGAGAGCAAGCAATGGCGACCGCAGGGAAGGTGATCAAGTGCAAAGGTCCGTTTGATCTTCTACCTCTGCCTTTCGTGATGGCTACTAGATACTAGCAGCCTAATCATCGGATTGATTTGGTTCATGGATTCCCTCTGCAGCCGCCGTGGCGTGGGAGGCCGGCAAGCCGCTGTCCATTGAGGAGGTGGAGGTGGCGCCGCCGCAGGCCATGGAGGTGCGCGTCAAGATCCTCTACACCGCGCTCTGTCACACCGACGTCTACTTCTGGGAGGCCAAGGTGCATATATATCCTCGCTAGTCGCTACTCGGCTTCTCTAGTTGCAGAACGTTGACATGCATGACAGATCGGTGCCTAACTTTGTGATTTCTGGCTGAACCTTGTTTTGTGCAGGGGCAAACTCCAGTGTTCCCCAGAATCTTAGGACACGAAGCGGGAGGGTATGTCCTGTTGTGTTGTTACTGTTTCCTGCTGCTTGTACATGAGCTCATCACTTATTTCACTATATTTTTTTAGATGCATATGTGCTTCTGTCTTTTTTATGTGCTTCTACTAGTTTTAGACTTTTAGTGCTTCGATTCCTAATTATAGTTAGTGAATTCATCTCGAGCACTGATTTGGCAGTGGATTTAAGATCCATTACTAAAGAAAGCAAGTGTGCATATTTTATTGAAGCTGATAATTCATCTCGAGCACTGGTTTTGCCGCAGTGGATTTAAGATCCATTACTAAAGAAAGCAAGTGTGCTTATTTTATTGATCTCGTATATATAAAGCAAAGTAAAGCCTCATGTGCAGTGCAGATTCAAAGAACACAACCACGCCCACAATTAGCCTTTTGATAAGATAATATTTTTTCTGAGTTCTAGATAATATGAAACTGTATTTACGATGTTTATGCTTTCATTTTTTTTTCATAGCCTGACACAACAAATTATATTATTCATTTCTTGAAACATCTCGGTTGACTAATTTTATATAGAGACAGAGGTCGATTCTGTTGAAATAGGATGTTGATAGCTAGCATTTTAATGAATATTATTATTCACACTCCTAATACTAGTTCAAGCTGTTTAATAAATCCATTTAAATTTCAAAATTAAACTAACTCCCTCATCTCGCAGCATCGTGGAGAGCGTTGGGGAGGGTGTGACCGAGCTCGCACCAGGCGACCATGTCCTGCCGGTGTTCACCGGCGAGTGCAAGGAGTGTGCCCACTGCAAGTCGGAGGAGAGCAACATGTGTGACCTCCTCAGGATCAACGTGGACCGGGGCGTGATGATCGGCGACGGAAAGTCCCGCTTCACCATCAACGGACAGCCCATCTTCCACTTCGTTGGGACATCCACCTTCAGCGAGTACACCGTCATCCATGTCGGCTGCCTCGCCAAGATCAACCCGGAGGCGCCTCTCGACAAAGTTTGTATCCTCAGCTGTGGTGTCTCAACTGGTAAGATGCATGCATGGGTCCTTAATGATTCCATTGTTTCCCAAGGAAAATACCATGTTTTTAGCAGCATGGCTTACAGAATCCTTGTCATTGTTTTGGTGCAGGCCTTGGCGCAACACTGAATGTGGCAAAACCCGTGAAGGGTTCGACAGTGGCGATTTTCGGTCTTGGGGCTGTGGGTCTTGCTGTAAGTGGTGGCAGTTTTCAGAGTCTTTCAGCATCTGATGACAAGTAGTACTTGTGCGACATAATAATGGGAAATATATGTGTTTGGACTGAATCTCTGTACTATGTTTGCACGTACGTGATCAGGCTATGGAAGGTGCTAGACTGGCTGGGGCATCAAGGATCTTTGGTGTGGACATCAACCCAGCAAAATACGAGCAAGGTACTTCACTTATGAATTACTGTCAGTGTCACCTTATGTGTAAAATTTTTTTTTGAAGGGACGGCAAAAGCTTTGCCGTTATTTTTATTAGACGAAGAAAAGAAAAACAAAGTGGTGGCCCAGTTTTTAAAGTGAAAACCGGGCCCAAAAACCACCCACTGAGGAGAGTGTACCACTCATCCTAAACAACATACCGCTTCTCGCAGAGAGGCCGAGCTCTACTCAACTAACAACTCCTCGCTACTGATGTGTAAAATGACAGTTTGGTATATGGTTCTTGATGCTGATGGTAAACTGAACTTACCAACGTGTTCCATTTTCTTTCTTCAGCTAAGAAATTTGGCTGCACTGATTTCGTTAATCCCAAGGACTATGACAAGCCAGTGCAGGAGGTTTGTGTCTCTTTTGTTCTGAATTCTGACGAGTACACTGAATTTGACCCATTGTGTATCTGATATCCACTGCTCATTGCTGTTGCAGGTACTCATTGAGCTGACCAACGGCGGTGTGGACCGCAGCGTTGAGTGCACCGGCAACGTCAACGCCATGATATCTGCCTTCGAATGTGTCCACGACGTATGTCCTCCTCAGCCAATCCAATGATTCTTCTGTAATTCTATCACCATTTGCTTTCAGACTGAATGGAATCCTGAAACGGGCGGCGCTCTGAATTGTGAATTGTAATTGTGAATGCAGGGATGGGGTGTGGCCGTGCTGGTGGGTGTCCCGCACAGGGAGGACCAGTTCAAGACCCACCCCATGAACTTCCTCAACGAGAAGACTCTCAAGGGGACCTTCTTCGGCAACTACAAGCCCCGCACCGACCTGCCCAACGTCGTCGAGATGTACATGAAGAAGGTAATATGATGACCATGGAATCGCTGGATCTACAACTGCTTTTAGTTGCAGGCTAGTGAAAAGGAAAACCTGAATCTTCAAACATACTCCTCCTGACTGATGAACAACCTGCGATGTGTGTACGTAGGAGCTGGAGCTGGAGAAGTTCATCACACACAGCGTGCCCTTCTCGGAGATCAACACGGCGTTCGACCTGATGCTCAAGGGGGAGAGCCTGCGCTGCATCATGAGGATGGAGGATTAGAGCTTCAAGCTTGCTATGCAATCAATGTTGCATAACAACGGACATGAAAAGTTGAAGGCGCTCCTCCCTTGTGCAGTACAGTAGTAATAAAACGTTAATGTTGTTTGTCCTGAGACACGAGCATGCCCATCCTGTATTCTGTTTCACGGTTTCTTCTTTATTGTCCGTGTGTGCTGTGTGCGGGCAGGTTTAATTCCAGCCCTTCTTACAAAACCCAAAAAAACAAAAAAAGTTTGTGGCCAGGTTTTCAGAGAGCCCCTGTATGTAATTACCATTTTGCATAACAATAATGAAATAGTATTGTCAGTGTTAATGATGTTCCAGCCTTCCAAGCCTCCATTTTCCCGCAAATTGCGATTTTACTTGAGGTCGTCTTGCTACCCACCGAAGCTCGGTTCGCGACCGGAACGACTTTGGTTGTCGCACTCGCACGGGTGTATTTTTCCCACGTTGGGTCGCACGGGAAAGCTAATGGACCCAGGATCTACCCAATCTATTTCCATTTTCCCCATGGAAACCAAACATTGTAGGTGTTGACTGTGTGGAAACCAAACATTTTCCCCATGGAAGGATTCTGTCAGCATAACCTCTCTGTGCCGCTCTTTTTTTTAAAAAAAAAACAACCTCTCCGTGCCGCTTTGTCTGGGCTCCAAGCAGGTACAAGAGGCCGGCCGATCACTCCTTGCCCTGTCAGTCGCAACGGTTCTGTAAAATAGGCCTTGTTCAGATCCCGATTCGGGGACCCCCGATTCGCTACAGTGCGCTACAGTGCGCATTAAATGTGCACTGTAGCAATTTGTTTGTATTTGATAAAAATTGTCCAAATTTTGACTAATTAGGCTCAAAATGTTCGTCTCGCAAAGTACAATAAAACTGTGCAATTAGTTTTAAATTTCATCTACATTTAGTACTCCATGCATGTGCCGGTATTTTGATGTGATGGGAATCTTCTTTTTGCATAGTGAATTTTGGAGGTTGGATTTGGGAACTAAACAAGGGCATAGTCTGTACGTACCGGTTTTGAATTGGAAGTTACTTTGCTTCCATTCCAGCAGGCCTGAATTGGATACTGTACTTGTTTGGTGCGACACGTGTGCAGCTGAAAGCTACTGGAGTACTGGTCCATGTGAACGAAACGAACGGACCCTAGACCCAGCTGCAAGATTCTGACACGCTGTGGCTTGGCTATGGGCCGGGGAATCAGGCAATCAGCTGCTTGATTCTGGTAGTTTTGCTCCCGCTGTATCTCGTAATCCTGACCTTGTTCCCACGGTAATGGCCATTGTGGGCACACGTTGTTTGAGAACCGACGCGCCACTTGGGCGGCCGCCGGCATGTGGGGCGACCGGTGTCCGTGCAACGGAGCACATGACCGTCGAGACCGTCTGATCTGAATCCGAGGTTGTCATGAAAAGCAAGGGCAACTACGGATCTAGTACCACAGCATGCATCGGATCTAATCACCAAGCCACGTTCTGTCAGGTGCATAGCTTGAAACATAGTCGCTCGGGTTTCAAAATATAAGTTATTTATTGTTTTGTTAAAGGTCAAAGTTCTCCAAGTTCTTTTTCAAGTTTTTAGAACAATATTGATATCTAAAACTTAACCACCGTCTGTAGGTGTCATTGAGGTCATTAAAGTTCTAAAATTTATATTTTTGGCTCCACATGTTAGCGACAAGACTCCATCTTAGAAAAAATTGTATCTTTTTTATACAACCTTAGATGAAGATGATTTTTGAAAATTATAGCTCTAGTTTTGAGTTATTTTCATTTAAGATTATTATAAGATGCTAAAAAACATTATAAAGTTTTAGTAATATATTAATTGGCAATATGGCCATGGATTGAGCAGGTGCAGTGCCGTGATGAAAGCTCGAGCTGGCGCGGCCGTGGATCGAGCGAGCACAGCGGCCTAGGGGGCTCAGTTGACGGGCCTGAGTAGCGGACTCCGGCGCGTCTGAATTTTTTTTCTTGATTGACATTGTTCGTCAACAGTGACAAAATGACAGAGACGGCATTAGTGCCCACCTCTGTGACACGTTTTTCCCTGTCACCAAAGTTTGTTTTGGTAGTGGTGGATTGCTATGTTTCCAAAGAAGCTGTAAGAATTGTTTACACGTACACGAGCTTTCAAAACGTGCGCTGGTTAATTCTCGAGAAATATATGTGTGCGAGCCCTAACGATTATATGCTTTAACGGAGCCTCCTGTTTAATCCTCTAGAAATACACCGTTAAAAAGTCAAACTCTAAAGATGGTTACAAAATAGGCTCACTACTTGTTGAGGGAATTGGAAAGACATGGCCTGTACAATGTTCGGTCGGCATACCGTTGCCTGTTCGATGAACAGGGGCAGCAACAGGAAACAGTTCAAGTTCCTTCTTCAGGAGACATCACATGGTCCCAAATTTGGAAATTATGTGTGCCGCCAAAAGTTTGTGTCTTCTAGTGGCGGGTGGTAAATGACTTCCTCCCGGCCAAGGATGTCCTGAATCGCAGACACAGAGCCCATTGCTAACTGTGATGCCTGTGGAGATAACAAGGAGTCGGTGAAGCACATCCTACTCGAGTGCACGCTGGCAAAGTTTTTCTGGAATCAGACGAAGACGATGTCTGGTGTCAAGATCCCACCTCTGCAAACCGCTTACCTGGGCTCGTGATGCGCTGACTGCCGAAGCCTTGTCGTGCTGCGACGGAATGGTCCTAGCTCGAGACAGGGGTGTGCGACGTCTAATCCTGGAGACTGATTGCCATGTGCTCACTGGTTTATGGGAGAACCGATCACACCAGCGGCCTGAGATTTCAGGCCTCCTTACACAAATGGAGGATATTAGTCGGAGCTTCGAAGAATTTAGCTTTCGATTCATTAGTAGAAATTGTAATATGTTAGCACATGCTTGTGCTCGATTGGTATCCCGTGATTCTCAGGTGGCGGAGTGGCCTATAACCCCACCTGGTCTCGGGGATATCATAAACTGAGATTGTAATCCTGTGAGAAATTAATGAAGCTCCAGTTTCCCTAAAAAAACTTGTTGAGGGAATTGATTATATGTATGAAAAATATTTCTCTTTTGATTCCATTATTTTAAATTTTTCTTTCCCTTATGTGTCTATGAATTTTGCAACTACATTAGTCTTTTAATCCTTCCAGGTCAATAATCACGAAAACAATCATTTATATATTGCTATTAGAAATTTTTATTCACACAATATTCAATAGTTAAAAAATATAAAATTATTAACCATGGCATATAAGGGATGAAAAACCCTATTCCCAATGAAAATGGTTCACTAATTTGTATAACTTTGATCAAGCTGCAATGGTTCCTAAGCGCATTATGGGCCTATTACTTGCTAATTGAACATAGCCTAAATGAATGACAATAAAAGGAACATATCTATATATATCCTTTATAAAGCTAGTCTCTACTACAAGTCTATCCATGCAGACTATTCACATCATCTCGTACTAACTATTCATATCACATCCACTAATTTTCAACCTTTAGTATTTGTGTTGGCATATAAGAGGCGAAAAATTATAAACAAATGATTTATAGTTTTTTAATGGTGCAAAAGAAATTTGTGCAAGGAAAGAATTTTCTCTTACATGTTTATAAGGCTCTGTGTGCCTAGAAATTCTTGTTATTTCGGTCCTAATCACACGATCTACTTTTTTTGGGTTGATGTTTACAAAGGATAGCAAGGTGACACTTTTCCGTCACGGCGCGGGTTCCCGCACATGTCTCGGCGGCCGTCTAGAAATGCCAGAAACACCCGACCCTTTCTCTGATTCAGCGGCGCATCTCCCAGCCGCAGATCCTAGCCCGCGCGGCGCATCCGACGGCCGCGACGCGAAGGCGCGGCGGGCGGCGGTGTACCCGGGCCCCACACACAGCCCGCGCCCGGGGTCCCCCACGAGCGGAAACCACGGCTGCGTTCCAGGTGTAGGCAGGAGCCCGGTTTCGGTAGCCACGCCCGCCGTGGTTTGCTCCGCACGAAGGTGGACGGAGGTGGCGAAACCGCACCAGCCTCCTGCTTTTAGAGCTCCTATATATACACAGGGTTCTCCCCCTCCTGGCTCCTCACAGATTCGATTCGATTTGCATTGGATTGATTTGATTTGGTTTCATCGGTGGTGTGGTGACGTTCTTGGAGGGAGATTCTGTCTGGATTTGGGAGTCCGGAGGCAATGGCGACCGCGGGGAAGGTGATCAAGTGCAGAGGTCCGTGCTTGCTCCTCGCTCTATCTCGATCTGTCCAATTTTCTGTCTCTGTTTCGGGAGCAATTTGCAATTCTAGTGAAGATGGGATGCTGTTGGGTGGGGATGTTGCTGCTTTTTTTTTGGGGATGAACAGTGTCTTTGATCTTGTAGTGCTAAACTGCAACCGCGGGGTGCTTCTCCTTTTACCCCTCATATAAATGCTGTCTTGCCATGATATATCATATATGAATGCTGCAACTTGCAATGAGCTATTTTTTCTTGCTAGACTAGATTATCGGACTAAACTGAGTGTGTGCTTTTCTGCGGGTGATTTTCTTGGACCCCTGCAGCCGCGGTGGCATGGGAGGCCGGCAAGCCGCTGTCGATTGAGGAGGTGGAGGTGGCGCCGCCGCAGGCCATGGAGGTGCGCGTCAAGATCCTCTTCACCTCGCTCTGCCACACTGACGTCTACTTCTGGGAGGCCAAGGTATCCACTCACACCCCGTTCCTATCTTGTCAGTACATATGCTTGATGAAGCAACTCGCAACTGACTTGTGCCTTCTTGGGGGCTTATCTTTCTCAGGGGCAGACCCCCGTGTTCCCTCGGATCTTCGGTCATGAGGCTGGAGGGTACGTTATCTTCCCTGATCCACTTCATTTTCTTGCAATCTGTGGATGTTTAAGTTGAGTTTTATGGTCTCTTGCTCGTATTGTAGTTACCTTATCGATGGTGGTCATTGTTTATTGATATATTGGATACAGAGCAATCTGTTATGTTGCGTGGACTCTGGAGAACATGTGGCCAGAGTAATAAGAAATAGTTTGTGTTGTTGAATGTTATAACAATGATTTTGACCTCCCGGCAGTAGACTCCCATAGATTTATGATTATTTCAGCATCAAATTAATTTAGTCTTTTCTAAACACATTCACATTTATTTGACGTACACCGATTTCCATCATCAAATTATTCTTTAAGTACACTGATGTGTAATCTTCTTGGATCCGAGTCAACTCCTGAAATTTCTTCATGTTACAGCATTGTGGAAAGTGTTGGAGAGGGTGTTACTGACCTTGCCCCTGGTGACCATGTCCTCCCGGTATTCACTGGGGAGTGCAAGGAGTGTGCCCACTGCAAGTCGGCAGAGAGTAACATGTGTGATCTGCTCAGGATCAACACTGACCGGGGTGTGATGATTGGTGATGGCAAATCACGGTTTTCCATCAATGGGAAGCCTATCTACCATTTTGTTGGGACTTCCACCTTCAGTGAGTACACTGTCATGCATGTTGGTTGTGTTGCAAAGATCAACCCTGAGGCTCCCCTGGACAAAGTTTGTGTTCTTAGCTGTGGTATTTCTACTGGTAAGTTGATTTAGTACATTTGGGTATGTATGTTCGAGGATATATATCTGATGATGCTGGATGGCTTACCAAGTTTCTTTTTGAAGGTCTTGGTGCATCAATCAATGTTGCAAAACCGCCAAAGGGTTCAACAGTTGCTATTTTTGGTCTAGGAGCTGTTGGCCTTGCTGTAAGTGTTGATTTTTTTTTCTGTCACTCTATGCCATTCAACTCTAATGTTTGTTGGGGTTGCATCTGATTGCTCTGCATATTTGCATGAGTAGGCTGCAGAAGGTGCAAGGATTGCTGGAGCATCAAGGATCATTGGTGTTGACCTGAACGCCAACAGATTCGAAGAAGGTAACCCTTTGATTGAACTGAATACTCATTTTATTGTGTTGTTTTGATAAGTCATTAAGCTCATCTGTTTATCCATTTTCAGCTAAGAAGTTTGGTTGCACTGAATTTGTGAACCCAAAAGACCACAACAAGCCAGTGCAGGAGGTCTGTTTCTTTACCTGAGGCAACCTGTGACAGCTTATGCAGAAGTTGACCATAATAATATCCAATTTGCTGATGCTTTAGGTACTTGCTGAGATGACCAATGGAGGGGTTGACCGTAGTGTGGAGTGCACTGGTAACATCAATGCTATGATCCAGGCATTTGAATGTGTTCATGATGTAAGGCCTGAAGAAACATTGTCTTTTCCTGCTGTCATTGGCAGTCTTTTTTCTATTTAGATTGAATTTTAACAGCTCTTCTCTAAATCCAGGGGTGGGGTGTTGCTGTGCTGGTGGGCGTGCCACACAAGGACGCAGAATTCAAGACTCACCCAATGAACTTCCTGAACGAGAGGACCCTAAAGGGAACCTTCTTCGGCAACTACAAACCACGCACTGACCTGCCCAATGTGGTTGAGCTGTACATGAAGAAGGTAAATTTTTCTTCGGTAGCCTTGTTACTTGATCTTTGCTGCTGAAATTGCTAGGCCCTTGCTACAACTCTCTGCTTGTTTGTGCACGCAGGAGCTGGAGGTGGAGAAGTTCATCACGCACAGCGTGCCGTTCACGGAGATCAATAAGGCCTTCGACCTGATGGCCAAGGGGGAGGGCATCCGCTGCATCATCCGCATGGAGAACTAGATTGCTTGTTCTGGTTTTCTGGTCTGGGTTGGGTTAATAAGGGGGCAGTGTCCTCTGGATGTGGAGCCACGCTTGTGTGTATCACGTCCAGTTTGGCCTTGTCAATCAGTAGAGTAGCTTCCAGCATCTGTAAGAGTTGTGAACGTGCTCGGCATAATATATGGTTTAACTCGAGTTTCATTCAGTCCACTAACTTGTTCTGGTTCACCACTTACTCTGATGCTTTGGTTTTGTTTGATTGATGCAGCTTGTCTGCAAATCCGTAGAATTTTGTCTGCAAATCATTGGTTGATCAATGCAAGGTTACGTAGCAAGTAGCAGTAGTACGCTGTAGAATCTGCAATTTGGCCAGGCCGAAAGGTGCTCGTTTGGTCGAAATACATACTGTGCATCAAGAATCAGAAATCCCAGGCACATGTCACAATATTCAGAAATGGAACGCAAGCACTGAAAGTTGAGTTTATACAGAAGCAGTGACGAAGCATTTTGGCTTCCCTTCTGACTAGAGCAGAGTATAAGTTTTTGCCTCAAATGGTGTTGGGAAATTGAGTATTTCTTATATATATCTCAATCGATGAGATGACACACGATATCGCGACTAATTACAGAATTACCAAAAAAAACAATGAAAGAAGCACCCCAAAGAGGAGTAATCATTCAGTCGAGGAATTCAGAGCAACCCGGGGCGCGAGTGGAAGGGGAACTGATGCACCACGATCGGGGGAGCCTTGTCCTGATCGCGTCTCTTCCTCCTCTCCTTGTCCTTGCCGCCTTCTGCTGCTCCCTGCTCGCCTCCCTTGGTCATCTTCTCCGCACTTGCCCCCCGCTTCTGCTGCTGCTGCTTAGCAGCCTCTGGACGACCTCCCGATTGCTTAACAGCAGCAGGAGGTGACACGGCGGCGACGGCGGCAGCGCCGCAGCATCCTCCCAAGAAGCCTAGCACCATGGTTGTTGGCCGACAGAGCGATGGACCGATCGACCGATGTGTTTCCTCAGCTCGATCTTAGCACGGCCGGCCTTGACTCTCCTGGTGGTTATTGCGTTTGTGCTGCTGCTGCTGCTGCTGTGTCTCTGAGTAGCGTGATGGCTGGTGGTTATTTATAGGTGGCCGGTGCTGACGAGTTGCGTGATGGGCCGGGGTGCTTTTGTTGCCGGATGGCAAGGAGGGAATGTGGGAATCGCAGTCGCAAGGAGGATCGCTTGAAGCTTCGTCCAAGTAGGCTGGGGTGAGACGGTGAGGGTGTGTTTGGTTGGATATCCATGGATGGGATATCCACGGATAGAAGGACAGAGGTTGTTTGGTTGGATGGACAAGCTGAATCTAGATATTCACAACAAGAAATATTCTATGTAGATGTTGTATATTCTAGCCCTCAAAAATCTGACGGATGAGGATAACCACATGTTGATTAGCGCATGTTTTGTGTGACAATTAGAGTAGTATAGTGCTAATTAATATATTTTATTTTTAATTAGTGATTATAATGATCCACCCTTGTCATCGAACTAAACACACCACGAGTGAACGAGTCTCTTGGGCTTGTATTGCTCGAATCAGCTTTCGGATATGATGCTGACACTGCCTTGGTTGCCAAGGTTTCTACTCCCTCGTTCTGACCTGACTCGGTAGATGCTCACCTCGGCGGCGTCCGCAGTCAAACCAACGTGGGCTTTGCTACTAAAATAGTTTATCGAGTGCTGTGGCGGAAATAAACGAGAGCGACCGGCGACGAACTTTCTCCTGTCGTGGCATGCTGGGAGAGGAGATGGTCGAGGACGGCGCTGTCAGGTGAAAACGACCACCGAGTGCCACATGGCACGTGGGACTTTGTTTTGGTTTAGTTCTTGTATCTGTCTATCTGACGGTTTCATTCGGCAAGATCCTGGCCGTCCTGTGAGATTTCTTTAGTGCGTTACTCCTTTTCAAATTTCAAAACCACTAGTTTTTGTTGTCCTAGCATATCTATATGTGACGTAGTATTATTATGAAATCAAATTTTAGGAGCTCCTTTTTTTTCAATTTGTTCTGAAGTGCGGCGCGGCCCTGGATTCTGGCTTCTGTGCATGGGTATGTGGAGTAGCCCGAATTTGATCTGTCGCTGGAAATTTGAACGTCCGCACAAATAATTATTTCATCATGCTAGAGACTACTACTACACAGAGCGAAGGAGTACTATGTTGCAATCTCTACGCGGTCATTTTCTTTTTGGGAACTTCGAAGAAATTTCCTCACCTCATCCGTCGCATGCAAATTACTCCTAATTATGCTTAGTACTGCTGACCTTTCTACCGTAACTCACAAGTCGGTTTGACTTTGACCGTGCCGAAGGAATACAGCAGCATCAGCAGTCAGCAGTGCGTGGGAGTAGGATTCCACCTGAAGCATGCCTGCCTGCCTGCGTGTAAGCTCCCCATCTATCCCAAAATCTCCAAGAACATCCTTCATCAGCAGAAGGAAATGTCAGAAACTCCACTATAAATAGGACTATATACTACTCATAACCTGCATCAGCAACACTAGCTAGCTTCGCATACGCAGCCCTGACTCAACATTCAGAACAACCAGCAAGCAAACCACAAGCACGCGATGGCTCAGCTCGGAATCGGCGGCAGCCTGGCCAGGCTTCTCGGTGTTTCTCCTGAAGCAGCGACGACGAACACGACCGCCTCACCACCGGCGAAAGCCGGAGATGGAGAGCTGAAGAAGCAGAATCCAGTCCAAGTCAACGGAGCTTGCGACCAGAAGACGGGAGATGATCAGCTCAAGGTTGCAAAGCTAGAGGGGAAGAAGAAGAATAAGAAGAACGAGCGAGCACCCATCGTCGTGCACCACTTCCCCTTCCCTTCTCGCCATGGACTGCTGTGATCTCTCGGCCCTGGCTCGTTTGTAATTTCCTTGACGTCATCACCTTTACTTCTCGTGTGTCTTAGCTTGTTTGGAAAATATGTAGTACAACACATGAGGCGTCTGCCATAGATTTCTTTGCGTGTTCTGCAGAAGGAAAACAACATATATGACACATGAGGTGATGAGGACAATATTATGGACGATAACCATTATTAGGTTATTCTTAGTGCAAGATTTCATGGTGTGTTGTTTTCAAAACTACATATCAGCTAGAATGTAATGAGATATGGATGAAACAAGAGCTCTCAATACATAGTTTCATTTTATTTTTTTCATAGCCTCTATAACATTCAATACCACGGCACATTTAGAGTCGAAAACGGAGCAACTGTGTTTCATCCAGAAGAAAATTATTTCTTCTCTCTTTTTAAAAATATTGTCATATCATAAAAAAGACTGTATGACACCCTAATGTGGATGAAATCCCCACCAAAACTAGCCTTAGTGATGAATACACTGCTTGTAACAACCCAAACATTGCATATGTGTTGATAATCCAATTCATCATCCTCATTGTATCAATAAAAAAATTAATTCTAAAAATTTATTGTCAAAAGCTATTAAGCCTAGCAATACTTTTGCAGTGATGGACGGTCTGGAAACCGTCTCGAACGGTTCGGCATCAGCGGCTCAAAGTCAGTTGGAGTGTGTCCTGACGTACTGTCTGGCAAGCAGCAATTAGAGTTGAGCTGTCCGGGAGTAAAATGCACCAGTGGCCCCCAAACTTGGTAGAGGCTTTAGAATGGACCCGTTGGACCTTTGACATATCATGTGCCTAGTTCATGTACGTGGATGTGCATTTTGGGAGTTTTGTGACCTAAATGATATCCTCTGCCGAGTTTAAGTGCCGTTGGTGCATTTTACTGTTGTCCTGCTGCTCTCCTCTCACCAGCACCACTTGCTAGGTGAGCTGGCACCATATCCAGCTCTAACACATTAGCCACTCACACACACTCTCTCCCACTCACCTACATATTCCTCTATCACTCACCCAAGAACAAGAAGAACGCCTAAGGAGGAGGAAGAATGAGAAGGTGAAGGCTAGGAACAGGAAGGAGACAAGGACGCCCCAAGCACCTCCCTAACCTCAGTCATCACCATTGCTTATGTTAGGAGAGCTCTCATCCCCTTGTATTGGTGTTGGAGCAAGAAGACAACAATGGAGAAGGAGGAGAAATAAGGAGCCTATCCATACCTCACTACTAATTTCTCTAGGCACATCTTGGTCCAAGGATGGTGAATCGCCTTAAGACATCCATGCAACCCTAGAGACCAATTTAGTTTGTTTTGAAAGAATAGAGACCAATTTAGTTGGTATCACCCTTAGCAAAATCACCATATATGACATTAAGCTTCCCTAGAGCACAATCTAGGATATCCACCATGGTAGATTAGCTCTAAAGGTCCTTAGAAACACCTTAGAACAAGATCAACACAAATCCCCAACTCAATCTACACTTAGTAGCCCTGGATTTGGATTTCAGAGTGCCTAATGTGCACTGACACATAGTCCGCTCGCAACGCTTATGAACGGTCCACCAAAATAACCTGGGAATAGATAGGCTACCTATGGACTGTGTGCTTGTGTAGCCGAACGGTCGATGAGAGTAACACTTAGTTGTTTGTGCTCTAAATACACTACATGATCACATGGATAGTTCACCACTACCAGCGGACAGTCCGAGCACACTTTTCTCTCTAGCATGGAAAAAAATAGCACGCTATTTTGCCGCTGTAGCGGCCCGAAAGACTTGGCGCGACGATATTGCTCATTTCTGCGCTATTGCTGCTATTGCGCGCTATAGCGCCGCTAAACCAAAATAGCGTCGTACCGCTATATAGCCGCTAACCCTGAATCGCTAGTTTGTCAAGTACTCAAGTGTGCCTGTTTGCTTATGAACTTATGATTATCATGGGAATTATGACTTATGAACTTATGATTATCATGATATTATGGGAATATGTTACCTGTTTAGTGTTTACAGTCTTTATTTACACTTACACTATCATGTGTTTCCTGTTGTATTAAAATAGCGCGCTATAGCGGCGCTATAGCATGCACAGCCACATGACGCTATGTCATATAGCTGCCCCTATAGCGGCGCTATAGCATCGCATAGCGCCCAGTGCCGCTAAATTCTATAGCCCGCGATTTTTTTTTTCATTGCTCTCTAGTACGAGGACGATCGTTTTGTGACATGCACGTAGGGACAACTCGCCTGTACTACTAGATGGTCCACCAATAAGTCACTTAGTCAAATAGCTCCTAGGATCACCGTGGGCATAGACAGATGGTCCGATAGCATTGTCGAGCAGTCATGGTAGACTTTCACTCCCCAATGTGGAGAGACACATTTCATTACACGCCTAGACATCACCTCTGGATGACCCACTGACCTATTCTATTTCCATTCCAGTAAGGGTCCTTCATGTGATACATCCAAATAGACAGTTGTTGACGGTAGTTAATAACCATTATAAACCGTCAATATAACTTGTATAAGGGCATGGATATAATCACCAACATAGGTTTAGGGGTTTAAACTAACAAATTCCATGAGTTTGAATCTGTGTTTTCAGCATGGTGTATCCAGAAAACCATCAAGGTGGACCTATATGTCAGAATTAATCGTGCTTATTGTTGATATTTGGTAACGCAATTAGGAAATGATCCGCAAGCGCATAGATATCGGTGAGCACTTCACCCGGGATGTTATCCAGAGTATCGTATTTATTTTTTTTACCACTAGGAGAAAGCGTGCATCTGACTAACCAAATCTATTACTACTAACCTTTAGGCTACAACCACTGTGATTTGATGTGAGCGATGTATAGAGAAGACTGCAACTGCACTCTCGTTCTAACCTTGGTAAGGATGATCTACTGCTCTATTGGGGAGGCTCACGGAATCTAGACACCTCAAAGGATGTTCGACCCGCACCTATAAACCCTATCGATCCTGCTAACGGGATATGGAATACAAAGGTAGCTACGGAAATGTCACGTTCCTCGCTACTACCACGGTCCGGCTAGACAGGGGATATCTATGAGTATCCTAGCCCAAACACCTTGTTTACGCTAGAGATGATTACTCTAAACTCTACGCGAAGAGATTAAAGTAAACTCATAAACCAAAGAACAATAAAACAAAGAGCTTACTAGAATTTAGAAGTCGAAATACTAAATAATCCTAGGAGCAAGCCTCGGGTTAGGAGAACTTGATCCTGCAGGTACAACCTCGAAGTAGTCACCGACAGGCCGGGCTTCCTTCGATCTATACCTCCACTCTATCTCTCTCAATCTAGAAGAACTAAGTCTAATCTCACATTGGATGCTAAGCCCTAATGAGGTGGGAACCCTAAGGGAACCTCTCTCTCTGAATCCTCTCTGGAAAATATGAAAATAATGGACTTGGATTCTCCTCTCCAGGGGCCAGGGGTCCTGCTTATATAGTCCCTTCAAGTGAACCTGGGCCGTCGGATCAAACCGACATTAATCGCACGGTTTTCCTTGATCCTTTAGGTCGGTGGGGCATAATCCGCGAGACTCGTCCTGATTGGTTGCAGACCTAGGGCGGGCGCCCCAGGGTCCAGGGCGGGCGCCCTGGTCCCGGGCCCGTTCGGCCTCCCGTTCGATCCCGTGGCTTCTGGAGTCTTCTAGATGATAGAAAATCGGTGAACACGTTAATATCTCTATGTAATTCCGACGTGTGGGCCTTTCCTTTGTATTTCTTGATAACCCCCTGCAGAAACAGATAAACAACAAAACTCGTGAAATTCTGTCAGATCAAACCCTAATTCTAGGTGTTGCTTGCATATAGGTCCTTTTCCTTATTTATTGGATAATTAAAATTGATACTTAAGAACCGTCAACAAACACCCCCATACTTAGGCTTTTACTCGTCCTCGAGAAAAGGATGGTTCTGAAAAATAACTGGGGTTGAAACATTGTAAAGCATTCTTTTTATACCTGCAGGGTGTTGTGAATGTCCACTCTGCACTGTAGTCAGGGAAATATATGGTTGAAGTAGAGATCCTTTCTTCTTCTCAACCCTGTCACTTGGAGTTTTTTATATATTTTTGAATAGAAAACTTAGCATACCTTTATCCTCATAGGGGCTCTCAGATCACTCATTTATCTTTTGTATATCTCACTGAGGCTGTTTTAATTTGTAGAAATTCTCAAGCATACTTACTTTGCATATATTGCCTAGGTCAAAACGGGATCCGAGGAGAGGAATGCCATACTCTTAGATCAAAGACTTTGAAAATTAAAACTTGTCAACTCTTACTGGCATATTGCTTATTAGAGGGACCATGGGCTATCATTTTCTTTTTACCATATATATTTTTATCATCTCATTTTTTTTCAGGTGGATACTGAGGTACCCCTAATTCTACTTCCGGACACTTGTCCATTTTTCTGCGAGGTTGTCGAGCACTTGCTCCTTTTTATTTCCTCGAAATATATTTTTGCATAGCCCATGCCTCTAATGCAATAATACTTCGGAAGAGTGAATCTTTCTGAATAAAAATGTCTTGATCTTGGGAGCATGATAAATCTCTCAACAAGGGTCTAACTCGTTTTGCACAAACTCAATACAAAGCAAATTAATATTTTTAGGTTTATCAGGCATATAAAATACTGAGGATGGTAGCTATATTTTTGAAGTTTTTGAAAAGAAAATATCCAAGCGACAAAGATTTCAAGAATAAGATACTCATATTCTACCATCTCATATTCCACAATGACTTGAGTAACACATGGTTTTTAAAATGATTTTCAATAAATGCAGGTTTTTAGAAATATCACAGAGTGAGATTGATCATGATTAAAAATATTTTTGTCTTTTTAAATTATCATGTTAGGAACAATATTCTACACAGCCCAATATGTATTTGTATATATGTAAATAAAGCGTGCAGAGTATGTACCTGAATCGTAGAGTGGTGCAATCGAAGTGCATTTACCATGTCGGGGGGATTCCCCCATACTTGTTTCCTTCGTCGTTTTGAAGTGTAATAGCTCCGTGGGATGATGAATTGACTACCTTGTATGGTCCTTCCCATTTACTCCGGAGTTCTCCATGCCCGAAAAGCTTCACCCTGGAATTAAAAAGTAATACCTTATCTCCAGGTGAGAACTCCTTCTTCTTGATCCTCTTGTCATGCCATCTTTTGACTCTTTCTTTGTAGATCTTCGAATTGTGATATGCTTTCTCTTGCCATTCTTCCAATTCTGATAATTGCATTCTTCTATGATCTCCAGCAACATCTAGGTCCATATTCCATCTTCTTATGGCCCAATGTGCTTTGAACTCTAGTTCAACAGGCAAGTGGCAAGTCTTCCCGTACACCAATTGGTATGGGGTCATTCCAATTGGGGTCTTGTATGCTGTCCGGTATGCCCAGAGTGCATCGGGTAACTTTTCCTTCCATGCTGTTCCCATCTCATTTACTGTTTTTTGAAGAATGTTCTTGATTTGCTTGTTGGAAGTCTCTGCTTGGCCACTTGTCTGAGGATGATATGGGGTAGCAACGTTGTGACGGATTCCATGTTTTGCTAGATAATGCTCAAAGCGTTTGTCAATGAAGTGTGATCCCCCATCACTTATCACCACCCTAGGGACTCCAAATCTTGGAAATATAATCTCTTCAAACATCCTCTTTGAATTAATATTGTCGGCACGCTTGCAAGGTAGTGCTTCTACCCACTTGAAGACGTAGTCAACTGCCACCAAGATGAATTCACACTTCTTTGATGGAGGAAATGGACCCATGTAGTCTATTCCCCAAATATCAAATCAAAGAGCTCAATCTGAAGGTTGTTGGTGAGTGGCATAGCATCTCTTGTATTTATGTTTCCGTGCCTTTGACATGGCCCACATGTTCTGATATATTGCCTTGTGTCTTCATACATTGTAGGCCAATAGAATCCACATTGCCAGATCTTTGAATGTGTACGGAATGCTCCATAATGACCTCCATATGGTGATGAATGGCATCTGTCGATGATCTTCCACCCTTCCTCAGTGGTCACACACCTTCTGAGTAAGCCATCAGCGCATACTCGGAAGAGGTATGGCTCATCCCATATGTGTGAACGACTTTCTTGAATAAGCTTCTTCTTGTTCGCTCCTGGTGGTACATACCCTGAAACCATAAAATTAACAATATCTGCATACCAGGGGTCAGACCTGTTGATTCCATAGAGCATGTCGTCCCGGAGTGAATCATTAATGGGTGTTTCCTGTGGATCCTTAAAGTGCATTCTAGACAAGTGATCAGCAATAGAATTTTCTACTCCCTTTTTATCTTTTATTTCTAAGTCAAATTCTTGGAGTAACAAGATCCATCTAATTAGGCGAGGTTTAGCATCTTTTTTAGTGAGCAAATATTTTAGTGCAGCATGATCAGTGTAAACAATTATTTTAGCTCCTACTAAGTAAGATCTAAATTTATCAATGGCAAAGACAACAGCCAGAAGCTCTTTTTCAGTGGTTGTATAATTAAGTTGAGCTCCTGTCAAAGTTTTACTGGCGTAAGCAATTGCATGATGCTTCTTGTCTTTTGTTTGCCCCAAAACTGCCCCCACAGCATAATCACTAGCATCACACATAATTTCAAAAGGCAACGACCAATCAGGGGGTTGAATGATTGGTGCAGAGATGAGTGCATTCTTTAATAATTCAAAAGTTTTTAAACATGCATCATCAAATTCGAAAGGAGCATCCTTGGCTAGCAAAAGAGTGAGTGGTCTAGCAATAAATGAAAAATCTTTTATGAATCTGCGATAAAAACCAGCATGGCCAAGAAAGCTTCGAATTCCTTTTATATTCACAGGTGGAGGTAGTTGTTCTATTACTTCAATTTTAGCTTTATCTACCTCAATACCTCTTTTAGACACTGGGTGTCCTAGCACTATTCCTTCCCTAACCATAAAATGACATTTTTCCCAGTTAAGGACTAAGTGCTTTTCTTTGCATCTTTGCAAAACCTTGTCTAAGTTTTCAAGACAATTATCAAAAGTTTTCCATAAACAGAAAAATCATCCATGAAAACTTCCATAATCTCTTCAATCATATCAGAAAATATAGACATCATGCATCTTTGAAAAGAAGCTGGTGCATTATATAGCCCAAAAGACATTCTACGATAAGCATAAGTTCCGTATGGACAGGTAAAACTGGTTTTGCTTTGATCATCAGGATGGATCGGGATCTGGTGGTACCCTGAATATCCATCTAAGAAACAGAAGAACGAATGGTTCGCTTACCGCTCTAACATCTCATCTATAAAAGGTAAAGGAAAGTGATCCTTTTTCGTGGCTTTATTCAGTTTTCTATAGTCAATGCACATCCGCCACCCTGTGACGGTGCATTGCGGAATTAGCTCGTTCTTCTCATTTGTAACAACAGTCATGCCTCCCTTTTTAGGCACAACTTGAACAGGGCTCACCCACTCACTATGCGGCACAGGATATATAATCCCTGCATGCAGCAACTTTATAACTTCCTTTTTAACTACTTCTCTCATCGCGTTGTTGAGTCTACGTTGGGGTTCCCGAGAAGGTGAAACAGAAGGATCTGTCGGAATGCGATGGGTGCAAATCATAGGACTGATTCCTGTAAGATCTTAGAGTGAGTAGCCAAAGACTGAGTGATGTTTTTCTAAAACGGTCATTAATCACAGAGTTTGTTCCTGAGTGAGTTTATTACTAATGATCACAGGAAACTTTGAATTATTGTTTAGGAAAGCATAGATAAGACCGGGTGGTAAAGTTTTAAGCTCTATAGGAGGTCTGGGTGTTTCTGCAAACTCATCTAAAGGTTCAGGTTCAGAAGGTTCAGCTTCCTCTTCTATGAAGAAAGGGGCTTCTTCTTCTAAGTCTGATTCATTTAAAAGCTCTAGAGACGCAGCTTTTACCTCTTCCATAGGATCAGGCAAAAGAGATGATTCGATCTTATTATTCAAGGAGTGAGAAATTGTCATAGGGAATTTAAAATCCTTTCCAAAAGAAATGTGTAGATTTCCAGTTTGACCTTCATAAAGGAGTCTTCTAAATGGTTGTCCTATCAACAGGTCGAAGTCACATGTATCAAAGATATAAAAGTTCAAATGAATCATGGAGCCTTCTACCATAAAGGGTAGGACATTCACAATTCCAAGACTAGGGACCAATCGTCCCGAAGATTCCTTCATGAACTTTGTTGTGGGGGTTAAAATTAATTTTCTAAATAATTTAAGTGCAAAAGCTTCAGACATGATATTGATCCCCACAACAGGATTATAGAGAGCATCAAATTGATCAGAATCATAAGCACAGCGTATAGTGATAGGAGGTGTATCCAAACGGATCACTTCAGAGGAAAGCTCTGACTCCTCCAACCATTCGCTACTCATGACTGAGATAAGCTCTCTCAATTGATATTCACTTGGTAAACAAATGCTATAATGGCCGCTTTGGGGTTTGTCTATAGAATGGTAGTTTGAAATGTTTCCAAAATCGGCAAAAAGATCGGATTCTATATCCAGCATGAAATCAGGTGGTGGAATTTCTTCCTTTTGTGGCTCAAAACTTGGGATAGCTGAAGTAGGTGAAGAATTCGGCAGAGTGTCTACTTCGGCTTCGTAGGTTTCATCATGGAGGGTATTATCCATCTCAGCTTCTAGGATTCTATCTAGGATCGCTCTAACTTCATCAGTAGGGATACGAAAGAAAGAACCTCTAGACATTATATGTAGCATTTGTTTATGATCTTTCTGAAGACCTTGAAAGAAATGAAAAAGGAGAATAGGGTCTTCAATATTGAGTTTTGGACCAGATTCTAAAAGATCAGAAAAACGTTTCCAGGATTTTCCCAAAGTTTCATTTTCTTTTTGTTTAAAAGATAGAACTTCGAGTCTAAGGTCGGCAATACGATCGAGGGAATAAAAATCTAAACAGAAGTTGGCTCGTAAGACTCCTCATTCACCTCGTTGTTGACTTACCTTCTGACTATACCATCGTCTAGCTTCTCCTCTTAAGGAAAAAGGAAAAAGCTTCCAACGTAAAGTCTTATCAGAAATGCCTTCAATGCGAAGACAATCGCATGTTTGCTCAAAATCTCTAATATGAAGGTAAGGATTTTCGTCTTCCTTTCCCGAAAAGGATATGTTCTCAATCATGACAATTAACCTTGAACTTAACCTATACTGGGATGTTTGGATAGGCTGTGATGACTCCCATGGTAAAAGGTCAGTTTCCGAAGGTGTTGCAAATTGATAGATTGATTTAGAATCTTGGTTCTCCATAAGGTAAGAATAAAGAAAAGATAAGGAATAAAAAGATAAAGAAAGATAAAAGTATAGGTACAAGCTAGTAGTAAGATTCAAGGTTATCTCAGCAAACCGTCTTTCTCCCCGGCAACGGCGCCAGAAATGCTTGTTGATATTTGGTAACGCAATTAGGAAATGATCCGTAAGTGCACGGATATCGGTGAGCACTTCACCCGGGATGTTATCCAGAGTATCGTATTTATTTTTTTTACCACTAGGAGAAAGCGTGCATCTGACTAACCAAATCTATTACTACTAACCTTTAGGCTACAACCACTGTGATTTGATGTGAGCGATGTATAGAGAAGACTACAACTGCACTCTCGTTCTAACCTTGGTAAGGATGATCTACTGCTCTATTGGGGAGGCTCACGGAATCTAGACACCTCAAAGGATGTTCGACCCGCACCTATAAACCCTATCGATCCTGCTAACGGGATATAGAATACAAAGGTAGCTACGGAAATGTCACGTTCCTCGCTACTACCACGGTCCGGCTAGACAGGGGATATCTATGAGTATCCTAGCCCAAACACCTCGTTTACGCTAGAGATGATTACTCTAAACTCTACGCGAAGAGATTAAAGTAAACTCATAAACCAAAGAACAATAAAACAAAGAACTTACTAGAATTTAGAAGTCGAAATACTGAATAATCCTAGGAGCAAGCCTCGGGTTAGGAGAACTTGATCCTGCAGGTACAACCTTGAAGTAGTCACCGACAGGCCGGGCTTCCTTCGATCTATACCTCTACTCTATCTCTCTCAATCTAGAAGAACTAAGTCTAATCTCACATTGGATGCTAAGCCCTAATGAGGTGGGAACCCTAAGGGAACCTCTCTCTCTGAATCCTCTCTGGAAAATATGAAAATAATGGACTTGGATTCTCCTCTCCAGGGGCCAGGGGTCCTGCTTATATAGTCCCTTCAAGTGAACCTGGGCCGTCGGATCAAACCGACATTAATCGCACGGTTTTCCTTGATCCTTTAGGTCGGTGGGGCATAATCCGTGAGACTCATCCTGATTGGTTGCAGACCTAGGGCGGGCGCCCCTGGGTCTAGGGCGGGCGCCCTGGTCCTAGGCCCGTTCGGCCTCCCGTTCGATCCCGTGGCTTCTGGAGTCTTCTAGATGATAGAAAATCGGTGAACACGTTAATATCTCTATGTAATTTCGACGTGTGGGCCTTTCCTTTGTATTTCCTGATAACCCCTACAGAAACAGATAAACAACAAAACTCGTAGAATTCTGTCAGATCAAACCCTAATTCTAGGTGTTGCTTGCATATAGGTCCTTTTCCTTATTTATTGGATAATTAAAATTGATACTTAAGAACCGTCAACACTTATACATGATGAAAATAGCTCCAGAAGGTTCTAGAGGACTCTAGGAGGCAAACAACCGAAGCAGAGGGCGAGACGCCGCCAGGTGGGGTCAGTCGGCCCCACTTGTAGGCCGGTCGACCCCTAGTCCCACTAGTCTGCCCCCTCCTTCCAATGTTGGTTCTCCACCGCCTTAGGGTTTGCATCTACGCCATTCTTTCAAGTCGGTTTGATATGAGGGCTCAGAATTGACGCTACCCTCTATATATACCGGCCCCTGCCACCCCTAGGGTATCAACCCTAATCATTCAAGAGATCAAGAAACCCTAATAATTCTCAGAGCTCCACCATATTCTAGGGCATAGCTAGTTATGCTAGATCTAGAGAGAGGCAAGCTTCGCTTGGATTCCTAATCGTGTCAACAACGTGGCTTGTTATAGCCCCTTGTATCCTCTTTTATATCTTTCATTATTCATATGTTTACTACAATTGATTCGACATTGTTCTTAATATTATTCATGTTCCTAGTTATCATGTTTATTGTTTACTTTGATTATACGCTTAGTATAGCTAGATTATCATTATATTCAAGCATAAGTTCGTATAGCACTCGCTCCAAAGTACACAGGGTGAGTGGTCGACATTGTGTAAGCGTGGTGCTTATACATTATTTACCTGCGGATACACCCTATATTCTGGACTATGTGGTAGATCAGAGATGTGACACTCCTATTGAGTCCTTTGTAGTTCACTCCCCGAATATAGGACATGTAGGATCTAGTTACGTAGGAAGATAAGCTCTGTTCTTAATCTTTCTTAGTAATATCCCTTATATATAGATATGAAGTTGATCTTAGCCATGGCTACTAAGTGTAATTGCACTAATCAACGTATACTTTGACTTGTAATTAAGAATGACTTAGAAATTATTCCTCTAATTTCTATTTAGCAATGCTAATGCCATAGAAAGGAGTACTTTGAGTGATCATTTATCATTTATCATTACTTATCATATTTATCACTCCTATTGTGAGTAGAAGTTTAGTTATGGTTTATCTCTCCATCATACATATAAGTTATCAATATATTCCATATGCCCGTCCTTCTCTGTGGTAAAAATATAAATAGCGATACCTAGAATACTCTGGGTGATATGCTACAATGGTAAATTATATGTGCGCTTGCAGATCCTTTTATATATATATTTTTTCTAGTCACAGTGAAATATTTAAAGTGCTTCTTAGTATCATTCTAGTAGTGATACTCGGTAGTACCAACAAGCATTTCTAGCATCATAGCTAGGGATGACAACTTAGCAAAAGTGATGTTAAGAAATATCAACAACATTAGGTGGTTACTTAAACAAGTGACAAGTTAATAAATACCAGTAAGAATTTCTGGCACCATTGCCGGAGAAGGTAGCTAGGCAAAAAGGAATATTGATAAACTTGTACTTATTGATATGATCAAGATAACCATAGACCTCTGCTCAAATAAGCTTACCCTTGTTCTATCTACTTTTGTATCTTATGTAGGGTAATGTATACAGGTTTTGACCTTCGGACAAACTACATTAAAAATCTAGAAGCACTACTCAAGAGGACTAAGGCTAAACTTAAGAAAGTTTTAGCTTTAGAATCGGAAGACAATCGATAGGTCGAAGCCTAACACCAATTTTCGAAGCCATGGCTGACAAGACTCTTCGTGAATTCTTTGCTCCAACTAGGTTAACATCCATACTATACCGGCACTCAACATTGGAGACAATGCTTTTAAGATCGAGCTAGCTCTCATCAACTTCGTGCAAGCTAGCCAGCTTTGTGGAAATGCACATGAAGATGCGAGTGCTCATCTCCAACACTTCCTAGAGATCTGCAGCACTTTCACCATCAGAGGAGTTACCAAAGATGCCATATTACTTTTCCTCTTTCCATTTTCACTTTTGGGGAAGGCAAAGCAATGGTTCTATACCAACAAAGATAGAAACACTACATGGGACAACTGCTCCACTACCTTCCTAGCAAAGTTTTTTCCACATGCAAGACCAATGCTATGCGTGAAAGAATCTCAAGTTTTTAGTAGCAACATGATGAATCTGTCCCTGAAGCATGGGCATGCTTCCAAGACTACATTTCATAATGTCCTCATCATAGGATGGAGGACTGGCTACTCATGCAAACTTTATACCATGGGTAGACAAACAACACCCATGAGAACATGGATGTCGCTGCTGGAGGTGCATTCTTATCACTTACAATCGCACAAGTAAGAGCTCTCGTGGATAAGATGGTCTCCAACCAAGATTAGAATGAACATCTTCAGACCCGCAAGAGAGGTGGAGGTATGCATCAACTCAAGGAGGTAGACATGCTGTCAGCCAAGATGGATCTGCTGATGAAGAGGCTTGAAGAGCGAGCCAATGAAAAGCAAGAAGTCATGCACATTCATGATTCACGTATGACGTGTGAAGAATGTGAAAACACTAGGCATTCAGATAACAGTTGTCCTAAAACCCATGAGGATGTGAACTTCATCAACAATAACAACTATCGTCATCAACAGAATCAAGGATGAAATCAGCAACAAAGGCCCAACTATCAAGGTAATTACCAAGGTAACTATCAAGATAATAATTACAATAATTTCAATAATCAACCACCCTTGAGAGAGTTAATTTCTAACCAAGCTAAAATTATTAAGGGCTTATCTAGAAAACTAGCTTCTATTGACAAAATCTTAGAAAATATAAACAATAGAATGGATAGCTTCTCAGCCATTAAAAATAAGCATAGCTTTAACAAAATAATAGAATCACAAATAGCTCAGCTCGCGACTACTGTTCCTTCGATCGATAAAGATAAATTTTAGGGCAGCCGGAAGATCTAGAAACTATAAATCTTATCGATATTCACAATGTTGTAGGATACTAGATAGAACAATCGATAGAAAGATGGGAGGATTATTCCTTACCTGTCAAGAAAGGTGATCTAGAGAGACCTATCATCCCCATAACCATTGGACCTCATATTTTCCAAGAAACTATCTGTGACTTCAGAGCAAGTGTGAACATCATGCCAAAGGTAATTTATGATAAAATTAATGGAGATACTCTATTGTACACAAGCATGCATTTGTAACTTACAGATCAGTCACTCTGCTATCCCAAGGGAATTCTTAAAGACATCTGTGTACGAGTTGCACAGCCGTATGTACCCGAAAACTTTGTGGTTTTGAAAACAGGTGGAGATGTAAGGGCACTCATTATCTTGGGCCGACCTTTTCTAAGCACTGCAAAAGCCATCATCTACGCAGACAGTGCCAAGATCTGTTTCACCATCAAGGATAGAAATGAGAAGTTCACTTCCAAGAATTGTATACATGCATTTGCTAGATCAAGAGGGAGGCAAGCTTCGATTGGATTTTGATCATGTCAAGAGCATGGCTTGATATAGCCCCTTGTATCATCTTTTGTATCTTTCATTATTCATATGTTTGCTATAATTGATTCAACATTGTTCTTAATATTATTAATGTTCCTAGTTATCATGTTTATCGTTTATTTTGATTATATGCTTAGTATAGCTAGATTATCATTATATTCAAGCATAAGTTCGTATAGCGCTCACTCCAAAGTACACGGGGTGAGTGGTCGACATTGTGTACCAGCGGATACACCCTATATTCTGGGCCATGTAGTAGATCACGGATGTGACACTCCCGTTGAGTCGTCTATAGTTCACTCCCTGAATACAGGACAGGTATGATCTAGTTATGAAGGAAGACAAGCTCCGTTCTTAATCTTTCTTAGTAATATCCCTTATGTATAGATATGAAATTGATCTTAGCCATGACTACTAAGTGTAATTGCACTAATTAATGTATACTTTGACTTGTAATTAAGAATGACTTAAGAATTATTCCTCTAATTTCTACTTAGCAATGTTAATGCCATAGAAAGGAGTACTTTGAGGGATCATTTATCATTTATCATTACTTATCATATTTATCTCTTGACTTACCCCTATTATGAGTAGAAGTTTGGTTATGGTTTATCTCTCCATCATATGTATAAGTTATCAATATATTCCAAATGTTCGTCCTTCTCTGTGGTAAAAATATAAATAATGATACTTGGAATACTCCTGAGTAAAATGCTACAATGGTAAATTATCTATGCGCTTGTAGATCCTTTATATATATATATATATATATATATATATATATATATATATATATATATATATATATATATATATATATATATATATATATATATATATATATAGGGAGAGTATACTCTATAGCTAGCTACAAAATAAGTTATTTTGTAGTCACCTCTATTTACGATAATTTTATATACTAATTTACGACAATGTTAGTATATATTTACGATAGTTGAATTACTATAACACATGGGGATATTTACCATAATGTTATAGTAAATCACATAGTAAGGAGTTACTATAATCTCGTAAATTAGCATAGCAAGTATCGTAACTCAAAGTGGCTATAGAATAAGTTATTTTGTAGCCAGCTGTAAGGTAATAGTTCTATATATGAAAAACCATAAAAAAACGACAATTGCTCGTGAAGGTTTCCACATAAAGACCCCTTGGTTCTGGCAAACAGATCACAATTACAGGTACCTGGGAGCATACCGATGGAATGAACAAAATATGAACAGTTAACATAATATAGTCATAGATCTTATGTTGTAACTTGATCATGAGCGAATTTGTTGATGTTGTACCCACGAAGTATGGAAAGTGCCAAACATTGGGAACTACCCGGGGAGGAGTTAGGAACAGGAACAAGGAGAAGCGAGAACCACTTAAATGGAGGAATCTATTGTATTTCTGCCTTTGTTCCCCATAGCAACTGGGGATCGAAAAGCACCAAATTTGATGACTTATATATATATATATATATATATATATATATATATATATATATATATATATATATATATATATATATATATATATATATATATATATATATAGGGATCGAAAACCACCAAATTTGATGACTTATTAATATATATATAGTTAGCTACAGAATAAGTTATTCTGTAGCCACTTCCATTTACGATAATTTTATATACTAATTTACGACAATGTCAATACATATTTACGATAGTTGAATTATTATAACACATGGAAATATTTACCATAATGTTATAGTAAATCACATAGTAATGAGTTACTATAATCTCGTAAATTAGCATAGCATTTATCGTAACTAAAAGTGGTTACAGAATAAGTTATTTTGTAGCCAGCTGTAAGGTAATAGTTATAGAATGTGATATTCTGTAGCCAGTCCGACTCCCCACCGAACCAGCACACCAGACGTACTACACAAGCATGCTAGCCGAACCACTGCAATCCCGGCCTGGCAGCCACGATCATTAATGGCTAATAATTAAATCGTAATTAGTACGCATGCATCAATTAGCGCACAGTAATTTTGGGGTGTCGGCATCGGTGCATGAAAGCACTTGGCTGAGTGCTTACGAGAACACACATGCATGCATATGATGAGCGTGTCACTAGAATAATATAAGGAGACTATGGTAAATACAATTGAAATTTACTATAATACATTTACCACAATGGTGATCAAGTTGTAAGGTTGGTTACGATAATACTTTCCATCTATCATTGAAGAAGAAATTTTTACGAGAATCTGCATTAAGTATTTACGAGAATATGCACTAATAATATTTACGAGAATCTGCACGTAGAAATATTTACGAGAATCAGCACTAAGAAATATTTACGAAAATTTTGTACTCTACTAATCTAGCTTAATTTCAATAAATAATTCAAAGCAACAAAGCAAGCAAATACATAGTAAAATATTGGCTCAAATTCCAAATAACAGTACTAGTACAATACGTACGCCATCGATACACATTGTGAAACTACATATGTCATCTCAAATGTAACTAAACATTGCACGATCTAAATTTAGTTGTTTTTCCTGCACATTCTTTATCTGGCACTACTCCAACACTGAGATCAATAGGTCATGTCTGTTTGCTGCTCCATCGAGACCGGCTGCAGGCTGCTCCTTCACTCCAATTTCCTAAAAAGAACTCCACAAAAAAAGTAGTAAATGATGTGATGTATTTACAATAATGCAATGTGAATTAAGAATTCTATTGTCGTTTAATTTGTTGAGTATGATTTACGAGAAACTAAAATTACTAGAATTATGTATGGTAAGCTATAAAAATTGGAGTCTGAGTTACAGAATGTCGTTCTGAAATTTGGAGGAAAAACAGAAAAAAAGGACCAATGCTTACGTGACATATATGAGATATGGATAAAAAGTTAATAAGTAGGTACTATGATTCTAGTAATTTACTATCTCAGCGATCTGTCACTAGAGTGTTGTATTACACACAGTTTTTTAAAAATATAATCAATCCATGAAGAGAACATAGCCATGAGCTAGCTGGTAAGATCGATGTGCGCAGTAGAGCATTGCATTGCTGAGACAACGCTAGAAAAACAATCCAAACACAGTGAAGCCATACCGGAGTACTCGCATATTCTAAAGGAATGCTAGTGCTAATCCGATGGGAGGCCGGCCTCCAGGTTGAACGAGGACGAGAGATGTTTGCGGCTGCTTACCTCAGTACGTAGCCTGCTTTTACTGACCCGCCGTAGCGGGATCGCGGAAACCGTACCTACGGCCATCGCAGTAGAACGCCGCGCAGGAGCAGCACACGGCGATCTTGGCCGGCCTGAGCACCAGCTAGCGCCGGCTTGCCGTCACCACAGATCCACGCCGGCACCTCCGCACCTGTACGATAGCGCCGGCCACTAAACCAACGGCGACGCCGTGCGTGCGCCAAGCAATGAGCGCCTTGGCCATGTGCACCGCCGTGCGGCCCGCATACCCCTCGAGTCGCACGGCCGTCCGTCGGGGAAGGGCCGAAGGGGCCGCGCCGCGCTGCTGTACGTCTGGGCCGCCGGTTGGAGGGTCGACGCTGCGGGTGAGGAAAGAGCAGCAGTCGCCGCCACCATCAGTAAGGAGCCTCCGCCGCTGTGGGGGAGAAGCAGATTTGCACTGGGAGACCTCCGGCCCACGTGAGGAGATGGAGAATGACTCCGATGTTTTTGTGGTGGATGGAAAAGGAAACGGCAAAATCAGGGTAATTAGTAATGATGAAGGGGACCACGTCCAGCCGAGTCAACGCCATGGCTTGAATGCAGGGACTGGTTGGGTACGCTGGGACAAGAACATGTGGTCGGACCAGACCAGTTCGCCGCAACACAACAACCTGGCTACAAAATACCATATTGTGTGGCCAGCTATAGAGAAACTACTATATATATATATATATATATATATATATATATATATATATATATATATATATATATATATATATATATATATAGGGAATAAATAAATAGATAAAAGTGACAAAAGTAATTTTGTATTTGTCATAGGTACCACACACAACCTTCTACTAATAATATACTTATGTTTCTTAAATCATTCTGGCCCGTGGAGGAGCACGGTGCTAGTGTATTCTAACGTAGAAGAAACATGAAAAATGTAGAATAGATTCTTACTTATTCCAATGCACTTTTATGATTTCAGTACAGAGTAAAATTAAATAATTTTGAAGTTTATTTGGAGAAAAAAATGTTAAGGTTCATATAAATTGTGTCACCGTACCGGAATCAAAGATCAAAAGTACTCCGATTACTCCATTAACATGTCATTCATGTGCTATAAATAATAATCATAACGAATCTATCAAGTTTGTGTTAAAAATTCATGTATTAAATTTGTTGGTCAAAGTCTTGTCCTAGTAGAACTTTTTTTTTGAAAGGTCATGTTCTAGTAGAACTTATCCATGCAAATCTCAGAGTACGTGCCTCTAGTACAGGATATTATTACTGTTGTGATCACTGAAGCATCAAGAACTGAAATAACTACAAGCTTGCTATAGAAGAAGAGATGTCAGTCTCTCTCCCTACTACTGCATGCTTCCCTAACTTCTGAGAGCAAGAACATAAAAGTTTATTAGCTTCTTGTTCAAATGAAAACCAGGCATGTCCCAAACCAGACCCAAGGCGAAAGAGCTGAGGTCACAAAAAACCAAGCAAAATTACAGCAGTCCAGGCCGAGAATGAAAGGGGAACTGATGCATCGCTACTGGTGCAGTCTTCTCCTTTACTACCATGGCCCTATCAACCGCCATGTTCGGCTCACTTGCTTCGCCCCTAGCTGCTTCCTCATCTCTGGCTGCCTGCTGCTTCTTAGGTTCTTCTGATGCAGGCGGCGGCTTCTTTCCCTCTACCGCAGGAGCCGCTCCAAAGCATCTGCACAGTCCCAGAACCATGTCGCGTCGTACGTGCTTTTTTTCTGACGACAAAAATCTACTCTTGGGTTGGTGTTTTTTGCTAGCTTCTGTGTGTGACAGTGTTACTGATTCAGGAACCTATTTATAAGGGAGCTGGAAACATTTCTTTGTGTTGAAGGATGGGGTTCAAGCTCCCAGCTGCTGAAGAGAGGAGTCGTGCTGACTCGAAGTTGTGTACCTTCACCCCCAAGATTGGCCATCAATAATTGTTGGGTAGTGCTAGCTAACCAAGACAAACTGACACGTCACTTATTATTCTCTCTTATTTGGTGATTTTGCAAGCTAGGAGAGAGGAACTTCCTCGTGAAGGAATGTGGAAAGTGAGGCGTGGAAATGTCAGCATGAACTCGAGGCAAGTTGCCTACATAATCAGGGGTTAAATTCAGTCACTCTTGACTTGTCTGTCACCATGAAAAGGACTTCGAGTACACGCCAACTTGCCACTGCTAGATTTTTTGGTTCATGCAAAACCGATCAACTCATGCAGCGGATTGACGGTCCTGGAATGACGACGGATTATCTCTTTTATCGATATAAGCTACCATTTCTTTATATTGGATCAACATCCAATCCAACAACTCGCTGATCCAATAGAACCACAAATGCCAGGAATGGTTTTATATATAAGAAATTGAAATATAACATGTGTTTTTGTAGGGAAAAGGTCACGCAAATACATGAGTTTTATACATGAGAAAATAAAACACATCCTCGCAACAAAAAAAAAACACATATGAATCAGAAGATCACCTCAAATATCAGCCTAATCAGATATAAATGTAATGGCAGTCCTCATCAAAAATAAAAAAATGTAATGAGCAGAAAATACATATGGTAGTTATTTCTATTATTTGGATTTACTATTTTTAAAATTTTGACCACCATGGCATAAATAATAATGTAGATTCAGACTGTAAAGAATTACTAGAAAAATTAATAATGAATCACTACAAGTTTATAAAATATATGAAAAAAATGAATGATATTACTAGGGAATCAACAATTGAAGATTTCACAGCATATAATTTATATTATCTGAAATAACATATTTCACATAAATCTCCAGTTAAAGTGTTACATTGGCAATCGCCACTTAGGTCCGGTTTGGATCCTATGATCTAAAGTTTAGCCACTAAATTTTTTACCACTTCAACTCTTGAAGCTTCGAACAAATGATCTAAAGTAGTGCGGTCCAAAATTTAGCTAACCTTATAAAAGAAGACATTAGTTCCACTACAAGAAAATATGGTATTAACGACAGGATATGTGGTCGTTAAAGGTTCAAATGTGGTCGCTAAAAGTTATTAACGACCACAAAAATGTGGTCGTCCATGGTCGTTAAAAGCTCCGTCGTTAATATAGTTAACGACCACATAATATTTCCCGTCGTTAACTTTTCAACGACCATATAATATGTGGTCGTTGATACTAGATTAATAACGACCACATTTTAAGTAATAACAACCACATTTTCCATCGTTAATGTTTTTGCACCATCTACCATGAGGCACCAACGACCACATTTCTAGGAATAACGACCACAATTTCCATCATTTATTTTATTAATAATACTTTAGGCCACATTTATATTGATTTATAGTGATATTTTTTCACATGGCCTACTTATTTATAACCAGCCACCACTAGCACCAAATATGACATATTTTCCACAACAGAAGGATAAAAAATTAATAAACTTGTAACAGAAAGAAAATATTATTGATTCATATGGTCAATACATCAAGATGTATCTTTGCAAAAAAGAGAAAAAATATCAACTAACCAAGAAACTAACAGTGCCTAACTTACGGACAGTTCCTATGACAAAAAATAGCAGCAATATGCTATGCTTGAAGGCAGATTGTGAACACCACCTGTACTACTATAACAAAATACTAATCTTCAACTAGAGGCACACCGCCACACTATCCTTCGACAGCTTGGTCTTGTCAACAAGTTCCTTCGGAAGCCTACAGTAACTCAATGTTAATCATATATACGACCCAAACAGAATCATAACCAGTTTATAACTAAATGAACTTATGTGAAATTGCAAGGTCTAAAGCAATGGAACTTGTTACCTTATATGTCTGTATACCCATATCCATTAGTCATTATTAAAAGAATTACCAAGACATGTAATTAGTCAGTAGCAGCCACTTTCCACTAAACTAAGCACAGCTCCTCTTCCCTAAAAAGCACCTTTATGTGTCACCGAAACTCTGCTAAAAAAATGTGCCACCGAAACTAAGGTAAATATAGCTTTAATACCATCAGAACAATTAGCAAACCTGCTGAAGAAAAAATAATTAAGATGAAAATTTGGAACAAAATGCCAAATTTTTGCGGTGCATGTCACCAACAGCCACCATATTGCTTAGCATACTACATGGTAAATTGATCATACAGGCTATAATACTTAAATCAGAAAAAAAACAAGTATCATACCATGAATCAGTAATCAGCAACGCGCCTGACAAGATCTATGAGATCTTTGACATCCAAGCAGCACACAAATATGATGAACGGCAATACTGCTTAAACCTATCTTACAAAACCCAGGGATGAAAAAACATGAACTCTATGATATCATCTGAAGCAAGAATAAAATTTGGAAACTAACCTTTACTTCATGATAAAAAGAAAAATTATTAACCGAAACAGTATTAGGCAGGATAAGATATCTATGATACTTATCCCCTTTCATGAAGCTGAAACATGATAACAGAAGGGTTCAGACAAATATCTTGAGTACCCATTAAAGAATATGTTGTATTATTCAGAGCTAAACTATGCTGAAACCAATTGAGCTGTCCTTAATTACTTATGGGTATCTAATATCATTCACCGCTACAAAGACTGAAATATATACTCCTACAGTAAGATGGCAACAAATAGTCATATTTTGTTGTTACTGATACAATGGTTAAGAGAGCTTGTTCATATGGCAGATCTATCCTAGTTAAAGTTTAATGGAGTGGCACTTGAATATTAAGAAATTAGAAGTTAAAATATTAGATAGTTTTTTTTTGCGAACAAAAATATTAGATAGTTGATTCATGAATATATATTACCATTAAGTTTAAATAAATTATTGTCAATGATCCATACAGGCAAGAAACTAAAATGATTACTTTTACAGAACTGATACTACTGTATCCAGAGCACATGGACAATTTCAGACCACCACAGTACACCCAAAAAAGTAAAGCAATCAAATTTCAGGAAGGACGGTTTATCTGCAAGACGAATAAGCGTCATCATGTAGATATGAACAGTGCTCGTGAGCTCAACGTATTGGCCTCATGGATTAATGAATACGATCCTGCAAAAAAAAACACGAATATTCTCAGTTAAACAATTATCTGCATTCATGACATAATATAGAATATGAAGATATAGTCATGAAATCTAAAATAAACATCTACTAATATAGAAAAACTAGTGGAGGAATACTGTTGTGTTACTGCCAATATAATAATAATCTAAGAGCAGCACCACGACAAAATACCAAGCAATTCGTGGTTCTGTAATAAACTAAGAATTCATAATGTACTAGTGATGTAATCTGCAGTGCAAATAGGCCGGATCACAGTCTTCCTAGTGCAGTTTGATTCCTACGAGGAAAACAAATTGATGATAATCATAGGCTTTGGAGATTTGTCTCTAAATTATATCGAGAGACAAAACTAATTTAGTACAGAAAATTATGTTGCCACACTGACCCATTAAACTCCCTGTAACGAGTAACAACAGAGCAGTTTCGATCTAGAAGAATCAGCGAGGACAGCACTGGTTGAAATCGCAATTAGCAACTATTCCTGGTATTCGCGGATTGGTCACAAATCAAATCACATCTGAATCACGATAGACCAAGAGAATGTGGGATTGAAGAGGGGAAAGCTTCTCGAGATGCAGATGAGGATTCCATTGAGGAAGATGACTGCTTACGGTAGGGGTCGTCAAGATCTGGCCGTGCTGCTGCAGTTGCCTCGTCATCTCCGTTCATCGATGGGGCTGCCCTAACCGGCGTCCTCCCCTGCCATGACGGCGGGACTGGAGGGTGCGCACGCATCTGTTTGGGGAGGTGCGTGGGCGGATCGTCCTGGAGAGCTCGAGGGGGCTTACGGGAGGGGAGGAGGTGCGCAGGGGGTTGCAACGGTGCCGGTGATCACTGATCAGGGCAACGGAGGAGCGCCGCCGCACCGGGCTAAGGTAGGTGCGGTCAGGAGGACGTGGGCATGGGAGTTGGTTGCCGAATAGATCCGTGGCGGGGTGAGTGAGGGAGGAACCAATGGGCAATGGCTGAAACATCGAGCAGCGACCACAAAGGGTCCTCGATGACGACCGGGAAAATTTTGGTCGTCGGGCACCTTGAGGTACCAACGGAACAGATGGGAGATGGACCCGACGACCACATATTGGTAGTGGTCGCTAAGTTTTGGTTGTTAATATGAGGATTTGTTGTAGTGTTCATTAGACCACACAAGTGAGCTCAATTGGTCTACAGTTTAGCAACTTTAACAAACTAAACTTTAGACCATGGGATCCAAGGACCCTTATTTTATTATATTTAGGATCTTTTGGACATTATTTCTGAAATTTTAATAATAACCTGGTAGGAAAATTATTTATGGATCTAACTTTTTTTCACAACAATCCACCAAGCATGACAAGGTCCGTCATGCTCGCACCTAGCATGGCAGGGTTGCATGGCCTGCTCTATCGCACCGTCCCTCCTGGCATGACATCTCGTCACACACCATCCCACCTGTGTGACAGGCCTTGTCATTTCATCCTGCCTGGTGCAACAAAGATTAATACAAACTAGACGGGCACCCGCGCTTCGCTGCGGGGCTGTAGCGGGTGGGGTACTGTTCATAACGGGTGTTAATGGGTGGCAGGTCTTCACTGTTCATAATAACAGGTTGTTACTGTGCGTAATGGTTCGGATGACTGTGTTTAAATGGCCACGTGAACAGTAAACACAGTAGTTGCACAGGAAATGACGGGAGGAACTAAGAGTTTAATAGATGCCATGCTACCTTTTGTTATCTTCTTTTTCTCCTACCCCCATCCCCCTTCTCGCCTATGCCAGCTTTTGTGGGTAGAGAAGATCTGTGCATAGTTTTTTTAATCTGCTTGGGCAAATTAGGACACATGCAATTCTAATGTGCTCTTACATACTATCCGATCAGTGTGCTAGACTGTTGTTGGTACTTATTAACTTATCATTTGTTTAAGTAGCCACCTAATGTTATTGATATTTCTTAACATCACTTTTGCTAAGTTGTTATCTCTAGCTATAATGCCAGAAATGCTCGTTGGTACTGCCGAGTATTACTACTAGAATGATACTAAGAAACACTTTAAGTATTTCATTGTGACTACAAAGAATATATATATATATATATATATATATATATACACACTATAATTTCTATCAGGTTGTGATGAACTTATTAGTAAGCACTCATAAAACACTTATCAATTAATCTATATGTTTTTCATTCGTATCCATATTTTTTTCAATTTGCATGGCACTTTATATGTCTTCAATGCGACTAGTCAAAACCTTAGCTTAGGTTATGGTCGATCCTATTGCAATCCATGCCTCGTAATTTCAGGAATATAGATTTTGACTTTAACATTTTGATCTCATTTTTTACTATTCAATTTTTTATCAGGTTAATATGTTGAAACTCATGTGCTTTATTGTACCTTTTATGTGAGCTTTTTCACTAAAAAGAAACCTTATGTCTAGACAGCTCTCTTCGTATAAATGGTCATAGCTCTCTTCGTACAAACGGTGTCTGAAAATCACGAAACTTGTCGAGGCTGTGGTAAAAAATTGAGAAAGTTTTGAGCACGTTATGACGTATGATGCCTAACACCCAGACATCTCTGTCATAACGTGCTCGAAACTTTCTCAATTTTTATCGACAACCTCGACATGCGATGACACGACACCTCAATAAGTTTCGTGATTTTCGGACTCCGTTTGCATTTTATATAATTAAAAAACACTTTTCTAACAGATTGGTGGTCATATTTCATGAATAACATGTTCGAAATTTCAAGTGTGTCCCAGCACATGGCCTCGAAATACACTTAGAAACATAAATATCATTTTTCGAATCACCAAATTCCGATATTTCATGCACCTGCAGTTCAAATTTACTTTTTCAAAAAAAATTCAAGTAAACATACAAAATTTAAAATATATACCAAAAAGTCATCAAAAAGTTCCAAATTCAAACATGTGCTTCAAGGTAGTGTATGAAACCCAGAGAAAAAATTTGGAGGCAAAAATTGAAAAAAAAATATACTTTGCCAAGTGCCGGCCCTGGCACTCGGCAAAGGCATCTCTTTGCCGAGTGCCCGGCGCGCAGCACTCGGCAAAGAGGGATTCCCAATTTTTTTTAATAAATCTTTGCCGAGTGCCAACCCAGTACTCAGCAAAGAATATGTATATAATTTTTTTTAAAAAAGCAGCTCATTTTCTTTGCCGAGTGCCTGCACAACGGCACTCGGCAAAGAGCCCCGCACTTAACCCTAGCTGGCGCGCGGCCCAGCTGGCCCAGCACCACATCTCCTTCCCCCGCCCGCACTCCACACCGCGCCACACCGCCGCCACCCGTGACCATCGCGCCACCGCCGCCAGCCGCTGGCGAACCCCCGCCCCGGCCTCGCCCCACACGGATCCGCCATCTCTGGCCGGCCCGCGCCGCCCAGCCCCGTGCCGCCGCCGGACGCCCCGCTGCCCCTGCCTAGCCGGCGGCTAGATGCTGCACCTCCCCGGCCCCGTGCCGCCGCAGGATGCGCCCGGCGCCACTAGACGCCGCACCGCCCCTGCCCCTCCCACGGCTGGATGTCGCGCCTCCCCGGCCCTGCCCCGCCCGCCGCCAGACGCCTCGGCCCTGACCCGCCCGCGGCTGGCCGCCCCGGCCCCGCCTGCGCCCCTCACCGCCGGACGCCAGCAAGGCAGTGGTGCACCCCTCCGGCTGTCCCCTAGCCGTGAGCTGGCCCGACTACCCGCGTCCCTGCCCTGCCCCCCGGTTAGCCACCATCGGAGTGGCAGTCCATTGGAGGAGAGGAGGAGCAAGGGAGTAGGAGAGGAGAGAAGGGAGGTGGAGGAGAGCAGAAGGGAGAAGGGAGAAGGAAGAAGGAGAAGGGAGGATAAGGAGACTCGACCATCGGCCACTTTGCTCGTCGTTGTCCCGCCCTCGCCGTTCGTCCACACAAGTGTCACCGGCCCTCGACGTTCGCCCCCGCCGTCGTCCCCACCCCTCGCCGGAGAAGAAGGTGACCCCAGCTCCGCATCGCTCAACTCCACCGCCACTCAAGGTATAACCCCCCCTCGGTTGTCGGCCTTTGTGCCATGTATGTCATTGAAGGCCTTTGTGCCGTATGTGTCGTTGACGGCCTTCGTGCCGGAATTGTGGATGTGTGGCCTTTGTGTCGTATATGTGCTGTCGGCCATCAAGCCAGCTTCTTTCTTGCAGGTTTTGGAAACCTCCCCGTATAGGGGAGGCTCTGCCGAATTTTTCAACTTATAGTGATGTGTTTCTTTTTTTGCAGAGCAGGACCTGTCAGAGGGGAATCGGAGCACCTAGGCGACCCTGATTGTCTTTGTCGGCGCCACGGTCTTGCCTGCATAGCGCCGACTCTCCACTGCACCGACTCGCCACTACGCCGCTAGCCTGTCTCCACTGCCACCCTAGGTATAATTAACCTCTCTTCCTTACCGTTGTCGTACTTAGATCGGTGTAGCCTAGTTAGGTGTCTCCCGTCCGAAATAGATACGGTTGGAGGTATGTGGATCTTTGCATATCTATGACCGTATCTGTTTTGGATTGTCCACATTTTTTGGACAGCCCGCGGATGCGTAGATGAGTTAGTTTCCATGTTCTGCTCGGATCCGAGATGGAGTTTCAGCACCACCTCCCTGTTGTTCTCCGGATACACACTCTCCCTTCCAGGACGTGTATCGGGAGAACAGCGGGGAGGTGCTGCCAAAATTCTATCTTAGATCGGAGTAGAGCATGGAAACTGTAACACCCTAGGTGTTTGTCACTCACTAAGCAGTGGGTTTGAGCTCAAACATGATAGATTAAGTGGAGATGACAATGTCGAGGTCAACCTATGGAGATGAGCCTAACCTAAAGTTGGAGGTTGCACTATTGCTTTACATGTAGGCCATTTTCAAGATATATGCTTGGATGGTGTTATTGCAATATCTTCATGTGTCTCACCTTAGTACCTATCTATATTGATCCCTAGAAAAGTTTCATGAAGTTTAGAATGAAAAAGTCACATGAAATGATAAGTTATATGCTTGTTTGGATTATAACAGAAACATGCTTCTGAAACAAGGAAACATGCCTTACCTTCCCTGTGAACTAGTGTTTATGCAACATACAAATGCAACATGTGCAACACATATAGGACACATGTGGAACAATCTAATGAAACATGTGTAGCATATACCTTGAAACAAACACATGAAACAATTGAAACATGGTGATGAAACAACTATAGCATTTCACTTGATTTCTATGTTTCAGTGCATGTGAGGCCTACACTTTTGTGCAACCTATGCATGGTGTGTATGTTTAGCCTCTAAAATACCTTAACTAGGCTTAGGACACTTAATGGAGCAATGTTCATGTTGACCATGTTACCTAATTAAGTCTCTAAGTGATAGTTGACCTTGATTTGACCTTGTTTGACCTTGAGAGCACAGTTGCTTGACTGTTTTAAAAGGGTAGATAAAAGTATTTTCCTATAGCTGCACCCTTAAACAAAGTTATAGAAAATTTTATAAGGAACAAACTTTGTTGAATAGTCAAGTCACGAAAATGTGTGGAACATGCTCAAAAAGGGCCCACAAGTGAGGAATAGGGGCTGATTTGGCACTTGGAAAATTTGGCTAAGTCCTAACTGCGGTTTAACTTCGGGTAACCTAGTTTGGAGCTTTTTATCTTGCAAAACAGATGGATCCAAACCATGATCCTATAATGAAAGTTGTAGTGCATGTTAAGGACAACAACTTTTTGGAATCCTTGTGAAATTATCTATGCAGTGGATCTATAATTTGGCATGTTTTAGTTTAATGTTTTTGCTGTAAAAATAGATTTTTCAGATTAGGTTTTCAATGCTAGTTGTATTTGTCATTTTCATAACTGCAAATGTAGAGCTCCAAATGAAGTGAAATTTTTGTGACATGCTACTCATGCCATGTTTGATGTGTGGTAATAATTTCATGAATTTTGATTGCTGTATGAGTGAGTTATTAGTGCATCTTGCTCTCACATGATTTATTGCAATATCCATTTGTTTTTTTTATAGAGGTTGATATACATGTCCAATTGGCTTAAAATTTGAACAGTAGACTTTTGAAAGAATATGTAGCTCGCTGTAATTTTTGTAGAATTTATTATGCACTTTTGATATGTGTTCATAATTCCACCCAATTATCTAAGATAAATTAAGAAATGTATTAAAATAATTTATCTAGCTTTGGACATTATGTTTTCTGGTGTTCATTAGTCATGTGTGACATGTTGGTAAAGTTATTTTTGTCCAAGTATATGTTTACAACATAAGTTAATAATTATTTCTTGCAAATGAAGTTTCTGGACAGATCTGGAAACTTGGCAAAGTTCTTCATGATAATGTACTTTGTTGCGAAACTTGTTTATACAAAAGTTGTAGATAATTTATGTATCTAGCTGCTATTAAAATTTGGTGGAATTTGGCCATGTGGTTTAGGAGTTATAGCTGTTTAAAGTTGGGGTACAGAATTGCTTGCTCTCTGTCTTGTTAGATCAGTTGCTGTGTTTATGTAAATTCGAAATGTTAAACTTTGGAATCTTGCTGTGATGATTATAAATGAAATATATATAATTTCATAAGCTTTCCATAATGTATTCTTGCAAGTCATTTGGAGTTGTAGATCTCCAGTTATGATTAAATTACTCAGCTGTTGGTCTGATGTCCAGAAGGTAGCAATTTCTAGTTCTAGTACTTTGATTAACTTTGTCATGCTTGGGTATTGAAGTGTGACTCATATCTTTGATGATACTTGGGTGGCACCCTGTGATCTTGTGAGACTTGTTTCTTGATTGATGTGCTTGCCCTCTTCTATGTTATGTCTTAATGAGGATTAAGTTAATTAGCTCTAGGTGTTTATGTGAACTTTGGTATGCTTGCATGATTACTTTGTTTATTGCACTTCTATGCATTCATACATATGCATTATTGCACCTCATTTAGGTACGCTAGCTAAAGCACGTGAAGAACGTGATGTGGAGCTAACCAGAAGATGGTGTTGGTGGACCTATCTTGGAGATGGAAAGATCGGACAAGTGCTAGAATGAGGGAATGCTCGCCAAGCGAGTTTCATCTGACAAACTCTGACTTGAGTCGGATCCTAGGCAAGCCCCGGAGCATTATAAGCCTCCTATCTTCAAAGCAATTAATGCTATATATGTTATAAGTATTGTTGCATTAAGTGATAGGAGTTGGTTGGAAACTCTTGCTGCATTATATCATTCCTTGTCCAGATATATGAATCCTTGAATCCTATATAGACTAGGATCGAATAGATGCTTAGCCCTGCTTTAAGCGGTAGAAGTCAGGTGATTTCCTGTCACCTGCGAGATGTAGGGATATTCATATATGGCACGGTTGGCTATATTTGCTATCGTGGAATGGAACCATGTGTTAATAAAATGAATTGAGACCGGGTGGGATGACGATAGTGAAGCAACAAGGCATGGAGGTCTTGGGTGTGGATCTATCCCCGTCTGAGTCATTTAAGGAACGATTCGCTGTACGTCCTTGAGTCATGTTGAACGCAGTCTAACACTTAGTTGGCCGGATAAGTCGTTCCGACCGCGAAGCCGAGTAATATGGTTCAGGCCGGGAATCGAATGGTAGGTTGCTTCTTGGAGGAGAGAAAGGATGTGCTTGGGGACATTGGCGTGAGACCAAGGGGGGTTAGAGTCCCTATCACCTGGCAGAGTGTCGCCCTTGGGGTTGCGACATCATTCGGACCCGCGATTCCTGAATTGTATGAAAGGTGGCTTATGCGACCCTGGCAGGGGCCTGCGCGGTGAGTGTTAGAAATACCCCTCCAGCTGGATAGGAATTCGATTCGAATCGCTGTCGCTCCCGGTTAGTGAGCACTTGACTTGAGCAGCGGCAACGTAGATTCCATTAAATTGAACGGATGGTTAATTGGATAACGATGGAAAGGTTGCCTCAATTTATACCTGCTATGGTTAATATTGTTTGCTCCTAATAAAGTGAGTGCTCTAGTACAGGTTCTAATATAGATGACAGGTTAATGATAATTAACTTGATGCTTAAGCATTAATGATTACTTATTTATAATAAGCTTTTATGTAAAATGTTGTCAAGCTAGCCCACTTTATATCAGCCTTGCATGATTCTTGGTGTCACCTTATTTCTGGTTTATGACGGGTAAGTCTAGCTGAGTACCTTCTTGTACTCAGGGTTTTATCCCCACTTGTTGTAGGTTGTGATGTATCATGGCGACTGCAAGAGTTGGTTGGCTCCTGCCGTAGAGGCGGAGTGTGATCAAGCATGATCCTTCTTATTGTCTTGTCTCTAATGTTGTTGTTGGAAGTCGACCTTGGTACTGGCATGTATTTGAAATAAGATTAATGTTAGTTTCAAATTACTTTGCTTCCGCTACTTTTCAAATTAAGTTGTAATAACTATGTTAAACTCCGATGTATATTGAATTACTTGTGAAATGGTTGTAACATGTGACTTGTTATGTTGAATCACTACGATCTTGGCTTGTATGTTGGTTGGTTTGAAATCCCTCGTGATTTCATTGGACTACCGGAGTTATATGGGCTCAAGTGCGAGAATTTGATTACTTCGGTGATTGTTTTTGTACTTGTGCTCTTATAATTTGGTCGGTTCTGTTACAGCTGGCATCGGAGCAAGATTCAACATTAAACTTGTCGTATGTGTATTTAAAACAAATGTTTTGTTTTATAAAATCAGTTTTATCAACTTATAGCTATATATAGGTTTGTGAAAACTGCATTCTAAATCTAAGTATGCCAGTGGTCAATTTCCTTATGCCCATATAAGGATTATTAGGTGGCTTATTTAAGTACTAACTTGGGGGTTTTTCAATTATGCATCTACGCCCAGGCCAAGGTATGTATGTGTTATAACTCTCCCACACTATGCTACCCGGTGTGTCAGATTAGAGGTAGCCTTCATATATGAGATAGTCATATATGTCGCTAGTTTACTTTTATGCAACATCGCACCTACGCTCAGGTAAGTGTGAGTTGTGAGAGCATGACCGTACAAACTGCGGTCTAGGGGAGAGCTAGTTTTGGTTACTGGATTATTTACATGTTACACACATGTATATATGAAGGTACTTAATTGTGGGAGATTGATGATTCGGGTAGTTTTGGTACTACATGTACGTATACAGGGGTATATGTACATGGGAGTACTTAGAATTTTACTTCTCTGCTTTCATTGTGTGCTATATTGGGAAATGTTGGGCTGCAATGAAACTTTTCTACAGGTACGCTAACCACGAATGCGTAAGTCGAATGTAGCTGACGACTAGCTATATATCGAGAGAGTGCGTGTTATGCCACCGACATAGAACGTGATCGCCACTTTAGGTTGGCAATCTTGTGAGGACGAATAGGACGAAGCATGCATCTTCATGATTGTTGCCTTATGCATAGCTATGCTCCTCTCACCCTTGTTCTGTAGGAAGTAACTTGTGATTGATGTAGTACACTATCTTTCTTGTGTGGAATCAAACAAGAATGCCTTGTTCCATGTTGCTTGAGAAAAATGTGTACTTAGCCTTGATAGAAATAGTTGTGGTTACATGCTTGAACCTATAGATGTGCTTTAGTTTAGCCAAGTGGTGGATATGTTGTTCCTACAAGTTTTTGAAAATGCTTTAGACCTCACTTAAGTAAATTGGATTCTAATGAGTGAATTAAATTGGTGTTGGTCTAAGATAACAAAATTTAGAGCTACTAGAATAACATGTTTGTACGCTCTCTTGTTAAGTAGAACAAAGGCAAACTTAGTTTTGCTTGTCGAATGTTGGCTGCTAGAACGTTTTCTATTGTAGTGATGCTTTCATGGTCATAATGGTGTTTCCTGTAGTTATGGAGAATACCAAAGTTGTAGCTAACTTACTTATTTGGCTTGTCCTAAAATTTCATGACCCTAGGCCTTATGGTTTGGGAGTTATAAATTTTAGAAGTTTGTTGTCAAAATCTGCTCATGTTCAGAATAGATCTGAATGTTTGGTTTGTTTGACCTATGTGCATAAGGAATCATGTCTTGGAGATAATAGAAGAAGTGTAGTACGTTTTCTAAGCTTTTCAAAATGTCCTATAGCACTAATTGTGGTGGTCTAAATCTCTAGTTATGAGCTTGCAAAGGGAATTGACAGAATCTGTCTAAATCTGGGCAGAGATGTCTTCTTTATCTTGTTTGGCCTTGTTAGCTATAGAATCATCTTAATATGATAATAAGAAAGTTATAGAAAACTTAATAAGCTTTACATAAAGTTAAGGATCAGCCTCGTTGTGTCTCTAGAACTCTAGTTATGCATTTTTGAAGTTCTTGTCAGTTTTCTGTCCATATTGGTACAGATCTGAAAAATTAGCATTTTTGGTCATGTTAATCTATGAATTTGCTTTTGGTATGAATAACTAAAGTGTAGTCATATTCCTAAGCTTTCTAGAAAGTCTAGGATCACCTTTGTGGGATGTCTACAACCTTAGTTATGGTTGAAACAAGTAACTATTGTGCTGCTGTCCAGATTCTGTGCCCATGCTAAGTTAGTCACCTTAGCCAGCGTTTGTTTTGAGCTAAACTTGTAGTTAGTTCATGCTTGAGATAAGTGCTTAGTTTGGGTGAGCCTTGTGCCTTGTATTGGTTGCTTAAGCCCATTCGTTTGAATTTTCTCAAATGTCTGCTTGACTGTGATGTTGTATGTGTGCTTGTTATCTAGGTAGTGCCCTAGTTGTCACCTCGTTTGTCCTTGGTGAGCACACGAGGGTCGCATAGCTTTATCCTAGAACAACGTTCATGTTACGTAATTATATGGTTGTTGTCTTCAATTAGGTTTTCTCTCTTAGGAGCCTGAGCCTGTAGACTTGGTGGTTAGTCCTTGAATGTTTGTATCCATGCCTTTGCTTGACCGAAAGCCTAAAGTTGAGTTCTCCTATATGTTTGTCTAAGCCGTGGATGTTTTCTAACCCTTTTTGTGAAGACCTTTATCAACTGACCAACCAAGTTAACTTTTATCAACGCTAGCTTTTGACCATGGTTCGTACGTTGCCAGTTATGGAGACCGTACCCAAATCCATATTAGACCTTCCGGTTACCTCTCTCAAAGGTTAGCTAATGTGATGCAATGTCTCTCTGCTATGGCCTTTAAATCGTGTGCTTACAAATTCGTGCATCTACCTTATCAACTCAATCTATGACTACATATCGGTTTTCGCCTTGAAATTTGCTTAATTCGTCTCCAACCTTCCCAAGTCTCGGGATGTTTATCAGTCTTGATCTCATGTTGTTGCCTAACATGAATGAATCTCCTGTCAATCTTTTATCTGGTACTCCCCTCGGTGGACGCAAGTCGTACATAGAATTTAAGCAAGAGTCTCTTGCTCAGTTATCCTTGGCAATTGTGCGATGTTCTCTTGTGCTATATTTTGATCTTCGGATCATTTTCGTGTTGATTCTAAACCTTGTGACTACCTTTGCTTGCTATCCCTCCTTGTATGGTGCTTGCTCTTACAGCCCATTGGTGCCACTTGAAATTTCACTTTCGTTGTGCATTTAGTAATGGTGTTATGAGTAGCTGCTGATGATGCCACGACGAAACCAAGGGCCTCCTGTGGCTGCAGACACATGGCTGGCTGCTTGGCACGCGCTGGTATCACGGTTTCTAGTCATGATCCATTATCAAACGACAGATAATGTGTTATTTTCTTGTGTTCCTTTTCTCAGTTATCTCTCTATATTGTATCGTAAGATCCATATCTTAGACCGAAAGTAGTGGAGTTTCCTTCTAAAGTTGCTAAGAGCAAAATCTTTGAAGAACAGGTCACCGACATAAACATTAACAGACCGCAATAGGTGGTAGACAAGTGACTCTCCTTAGTTGTTCCAGTATTGACAACTCAATCTAGTGAGCAACGTATCTCATCTCTGTTGGATAAAAAGGACACCCAACACTTAATGTTGAACAAGTCATCCGTTGGATAAGACTCGATCGTCACATTATGCAAATTTTAACCTTTGTATACATAATGACCATACAATCGAAATCACTATCTCTGGTGTGACTCCTTATCTACTGGCTTCGATGGCAATCATTTGCTCTACATCAACAACAATTGTTGTGATCAAGAGTGGATATTTGGAACTTTTTAGTGTTGAGAGACAACTGATTAGTTACCAATAGGAAGGTTAATCTCCAGCTAGGTAACGACTCTTTGGTAGCTACGAAGGCTATGTCTTACAGAGCAATAACCAACAAGAAGTTAATCAACTAGCCAACGACTTGAGGGATATTCTATCTTCTAGAGCCATTGTGATCAAGTCAATTCCGTCTTGGACAATCACACAGGTTGTGCAAGGTGTTCAATCATCTGCGGTGAAGAATTAGAGAAATGCATGCCCTAGTTTCGATCAACATCCTTGTGCCCTTAGGTGCCACAAATAGTTTGTTGATCACTCTGTTGGACGATCTCTTGAGTGGTCTTAAGGATCCTGTTGTATACCCTTTCGCCTTGATTTTATGTCCTCTCATCAACAATTATTGGGACAATCAAGGGTTCTACGAGTAAATTTGCAAATCGAAAGCAATTTGAAAAATGTCAAACAACAGATTTCCCATCTTAGAGCTGCTGTTTGATCCTAAAAAGGAAGCCACAAGGTGAAAGTTGGCCTGACAAAGTTGCTACATTGCAAGTCAACTCAACTTACAGTGCAACTAAGTCACAAAGGAAATTTTTACTCAACCGCTTGGTGGTAGACTACTCCCCACGGTTTAGTGAATATTTACAACTTTTGTTGTCCTTAAGGCCTCGCTACATCTTTCTTTGGGAATTATTTTTTCAATGATGACATACTTTGGTACCTTATAAATGTTTTTACCCAAGAGGTTGCATCTGATCCAACCCAGATAACTGTTGTCTTTGAATAAAAGAATCTTCTTAGGTAACTTTGGTAGAAATACGAAGCCGACAGAGTCAGCTACCCCATTCCCTAATCCCTCGACAGACTCAGATAATACAGTGTTGTCATCAGATAAAGAGAACTACATGCATGGAATAGTAAGTAGTTTTCCATTAGTTGATATATGAATGATTGAACATTTACGACCAACATAGACCCCGTCTATTAGTTAGTTAGTATCCTATAGCCTCAGAGTATGTTTATCGTCTATGATCTCACCCTTTTGGAAGGTGTGCTCAAGCCATTTTGGTAGAGTACTGCTTTTCAAACTTTATGAACATCAAGTCATTGCAATGAGTATCCTTCTAAAAATTTTGGTCTAATGTAAAGTTCATACGGACTATGCTGTGTTCGCTAAAGAATCAGATACTTGTTAGTGGTTCGCTCATGGACCAAATGATCTCCGTACACTGAGAATGCAGTACGTGCTATCTTGGATTCCTCCCAAAGTAACAATGATTCATGGAAGTCAATGAAGGAAATTCTTCAGACAAATTTTACCATAAAGAGTAAATATCAGAAAGTGCCTTTGACCAAGTTGTTCACCGATGTTGAAGCTTTGTAGCTGAATGCTATAGCAAATGTTGAGAACTAGATGATGTGCCTCTCTTCCTTAAAAGGTCTTCCATTCCGAATCTCGGGACGCAATTCTTTTAAGGGGGGAGGGCTGTAACACCCTAGGTGTTTGTCACTCACTAAGCAGTGGGTTTGAGCTCAAACATGATAGATTAAGTGGAGATGACAATGTCGAGGTCAACCTATGGAGATGAGCCTAACCTAAAGTTGGAGGTTGCACTATTGCTTTACATGTAGGCCATTTTCAAGATATATGCTTGGATGGTGTTATTGCAATATCTTCATGTGTCTCACCTTAGTACCAATCTATATTGATCCCTAGAAAAGTTTCATGAAGTTTAGAATCAAAAAGTCACATGAAATGATAAGTTATATGCTTGTTTGGATTATAACAGAAACATGCTTCTGAAACAAGGAAACATGCCTTACCTTCCCTGTGAACTAGTGTTTATGCAACATACAAATGCAACATGTGCAACACATCTAGGACACATGTGGAACAATCTAGTGAAACATGTGTGGCATATACCTTGAAACAAACACATGAAACAATTGAAACATGGTGATGAAACAACTATAGCATTTCACTTGATTTCTATGTTTCAGTGCATGTGAGGCCTACACTTTTGTGCAACCTATGCATGGTGTGTATGTTTAGCCTCTAAAATACCTTAACTAGGCTTAGGACACTTAATGGAGCAATGTTCATGTTGACCATGTTGCCTAATTAAGTCTCTAAGTGATAGTTGACCTTGATTTGACCTTGTTTGACCTTGAGAGCACAGTTGCTTGACTGTTTTAAAAGGGTAGATAAAAGTGTTTTCCTATAGCTGCACCCTTAAACAAAGTTATAGCAAATTTTATAAGGAACAAACTTTGTTGAATAGTCAAGTCACGAAAATGTGTGGAACATGCTCAAAAAGGGCCCACAAGTGAGGAATAGGGGCTGATTTGGCACTTGGAAAATTTGGCTAAGTCCTAACTACGGTTTAACTTCGGGTAACCTAGTTTGGAGCTTTTTATCTTGCAAAACAGATGGATCCAAACCATGATCCTATAATGAAAGTTGTAGTGCATGTTAAGGACAACAACTTTTGTTTAAGGACCAAAACCTAGTTCAGCCTATAAGGCATCCAAAGAGTGGGTCAAAATTTGAATCCTGGGCTGTTTTTTTTGCAACCCTGAAATTTTGCTAAGTGTAGACTGAACTAGCAGTTTTCAGTTTCATGGTACCCACCTTCGGCAATGTTTAGTTTGCAAACCATTTGGATTATGGGCAAACTCCTATAAGCAATGTTGGAGTACTCATATAGCTCTATCATCAGGAATAATTGGTTAGCTGAATCATCATTCAGTTTAGGAGATACGAAGTGGAGAAAAATGCAGTTTCAGTCAGCTTGAAAATGATTTCAGTTTTCAAGTTTTGTGTACCCCACTTTGGAGCCTCGTATCTCTTGAACCAGGCCGAATCAGACTTTGACACTTAAAGCAAAGTTGGAGATCTCGCGTAGCTCTACAACTTTGGTTACTACAGCTCGTGCCAGAACTAAACGGTTTATGAGTTATGAAAGGAGGAAGTTTGATGTTCAGTTGTAATTTCGCGGTAGTATTAGTAGCTCCTTCAGAATTTGAACTACTGCTGTGCTCGTCATGGCCAACAACGCACAGGGGTCAGCGGACGCGTGGCTCGACGCTCGCTCGCATGTTCACCACGTCGCTGTGCACGTCGACATGAAGAAGCCGAGCCCGATCGCCCTCCCTTCTCTCACTCTCTCATTCACTGTCCCTCAGTTCGCCCTCTCTCGTTCTTGCTTGCTTGCAGCAGAGCAGCGCCGCTCGGTCCTCCACCGCGCCACTGCTTGCTCCTCCCACCGCCGGCCACCCTCATGCAGCCCCCACCACTGCCTTGCCCTCCGCTGAGCCACGCCTGAGCTCCCAGCTCCCTCGCTCTCCCGCGTGCACGCAGCGCACAGACGCCATGGCCGCACGCTGAAGCTTTGCCGCCGCCGCGTTCTACCGCTCCACCCCTTTTGTGGCCCAAGCCGAGAACCTCAGCGCCCTCACCATCACTTGTCGTTCGCGCTACGCCCTTCCCCGGTTTCCTCCTGTCGCCGGAGTGCCCGCCGCCGGGCTATGCCACTGTGAAGCCGCCGACGCACGTGGCCAGGCCATCACGGGTCACCGCGGAGCAAGCCACGACTACCAGCGGGTGCGCGGGGACCCCAGGGTGCCTCCCCACCACTTCCCCGACGCCTACGTGCCCTCCTCCGGCCGAACCAGCGAGCTCCGGCGACCCCTCCCTGTAAAATCGCGACCAGGGACTGCATGCAAGAATTTGACTCAAAGAAGGGGCCTAACTGCAATGTCATAGACTCATATGAATAGTACCTAAAGGACCTAGTTGTGGTAGTTTTTGCTGATTTTTGGAAATTCATAGTAAATCATAGGAAATTCGTAAAATAGCAAATGAGGACTTTTTGGAATCCTTGTGAAATTATCTATGCAGTGGATCTATAATTTGGCATGTTTTAGTTTAACGTTTTTGCTGTAAAAATAGATTTTTCAGATTAGGTTTTCAATGCTAGTTGTATTTGTCATTTTCATAACTGCAAATGTAGAGCTCCAAATGAAGTGAAATTTTTGTGACATGCTACTCATGCCATGTTTGATGTGTGGTAATAATTTCATGAATTTTGATTGCTGTATGAGTGAGTTATTAGTGTATCTTGCTCTCACATGATTTATTGCAATATCCATTTGTCTTTTTTATAGAGGTTGATATACATGTCCAATTGGCTTAAAATTTGAACAGTAGACTTTTGAAAGAATATGTAGCTCGCTGTAATTTTGGTAGAATTTATTATGCACTTTTGATATGTGTTCATAATTCCACCCAATTATCTAAGATAAATTAAGAAATGTATTAAAATAATTTATCTAGCTTTGGACATTATGTTTTCTGGTGTTCATTAGTCATGTGTGACATGTTGGTAAAGTTATTTTTGTCCAAGTATATGTTTGCAACATAAGTTAATAATTATTTCTTGCAAATGAAGTTTCTGGACAGATCTGGAAACTTGGCAAAGTTCTTCATGATAATGTACTTTGTTGTGAAACTTGTTTATACAAAAGTTGTAGATAATTTATGTATCTAGCTGCTGTTAAAATTTGGTGGAATTTGGCCATGTGGTTTAGGAGTTATAGCTGTTTAAAGTTGGGGTACAGAATTGCTTGCTCTCTGTCTTGTTAGATCAGTTGCTGTGTTTATGTAAATTCGAAATGTTAAACTTTGGAATCTTGCTGTGATGATTATAAATGAAATATATATAATTTCATAAGCTTTCCATAATGTATTCTTGCAAGTCATTTGGAGTTGTAGATCTCCAGTTATGATTAAATTACTCAGCTGTTGGTCTGATGTCCAGAAGGTAGCAATTTCTAGTTCTAGTACTTTGATTAACTTTGTCATGCTTGGGTATTGAAGTGTGACTCATATCTTTGATGATACTTGGGTGGCACCCTGTGATCTTGTGAGACTTGTTTCTTGATTGATGTGCTTGCCCTCTTCTATGTTATGTCTTAATGAGGATTAAGTTAATTAGCTCTAGGTGTTTATGTGAACTTTGGTATGCTTGCATGATTACTTTGTTTATTGCACTTCTATGCATTCATACATATGCATTATTGCACCTCATTTAGGTACGCTAGCTAAAGCACGTGAAGAACGTGATGTGGAGCTAACTAGAAGATGGTGTTGGTGGACCTATCTCGGAGATGGAAAGATCGGACAAGTGCTAGAATGAGGGAATGCTCGCCAAGCGAGTTTCATCTGACAAACTCTGACTTGAGTCGGATCCCAGGCAAGCCCCGGAGCATTATAAGCCTCCTATCTTCAAAGCAATTAATGCTATATATGTTATAAGTATTGTTGCATTAAGTGATAGGAGTTGGTTGGAAACTCTTGCTGCATTATATCATTCCTTGTCCAGATATATGAATCCTTGAATCCTATATAGACTAGGATCGAATAGATGCTTAGCCCTGCTTTAAGCGGTAGAAGTCAGGTGATTTCCTATCACCTGCGAGATGTAGGGATATTCATATATGGCACGGTTGGCTATATTTGCTATCGTGGAATGGAACCATGTGTTAATAAAATGAATTGAGACCGGGCGGGATGACGATAGTGAAGCAACAAGGCATGGAGGTCTTGGGTGTGGATCTATCCCCGTCTAAGTCGTTTAAGGAACGATTCGCTGTACGTCCTTGAGTCATGTTGAACGCAGTCTAACACTTAGTTGGCCGGATAAGTCGTTCCGACCACGAAGCCGAATAATATGGTTCAGGCTGGGAATCGAATGGTAGGTTGCTTCTTGGAGGAGAGAAAGGATGTGCTTGGGGACATTGGCGTGAGACCAAGGGGGGTTAGAGTCCCTATCACCTGGCAGAGTGTCGCCCTTGGGGTTGCGACATCATTCGGACCCGCGATTCCCGAATTGTATGAAAGGTGGCTTGTGCGACCCTGGCAGGGGCCTGCGCGGTGAGTGTTAGAAATACCCCTCTAGCTGGATAGGAATTCGATTCGAATCGCCGTCGCTCCCGGTTAGTGAGCACTTGACTTGAGTAGCGGCAGCGTAGATTCCATTAAATTGAACGGATGGTTAATTGGATAACGATGGAAAGGTTGCCTCAATTTATACCTGCTATGGTTAATATTGTTTGCTCCTAATAAAGTGAGTGCTCTAGTACAGGTTCTAATATAGATGACAGGTTAATGATAATTAACTTGATGCTTAAGCATTAATGATTACTTATTTATAATAAGCTTTTATGCAAAATGTTGTCAAGCTAGCCCACTTTATATCAGCCTTGCATGATCCTTGGTGTCACCTTATTTCTGGTTTATGACGGGTAAGTCTAGCTGAGTACCTTCTTGTACTCAGGGTTTTATCCCCACTTGTTGCAGGTTGTGATGTATCATGGCGACTGCAAGAGTTGGTTGGCTCCTGCCGTAGAGGCGGAGTGTGATCAGGCATGATCCTTCTTATTGTCTTGTCTCTAATGCTGTTGTTGGAAGTCGACCATGGTACTGGCATGTATTTGAAATAAGATTAATGTTAGTTTCAAATTACTTTGCTTCCGCTACTTTTCAAATTAAGTTGTAATAACTATGTTAAACTCCGATGTATATTGAATTACTTGTGAAATGGTTGTAACATGTGACTTGTTATGTTGAATCACTATGATCTTGGCTTGTATATTGGTTGGTTTGAAATCCCTCATGATTTCATTGGACTACCGGAGTTATATGGGCTCAAGTGCGAGAATTTGATTACTTCGGTGATTGTTTTTGTACTTGTGCTCTTATAATTTGGTCGGTTCTGTTACAAAAACTAACCTCATCTATGCATCTGCGGGTGGGATTAGGACCTATCCTCACCTATTAGACAGTAGGCACGCCGTGCAGATGTAATTGATGGTTATATTACTCCGTTATGTGTATATGCTAGAGGATGGATAACTGTGAGTGGATGTACATGGGACGCCCAAGTCAGGCTCGAATCACCACTGAATGGATGGCTAAGACTGAGAAATTCTTGGATCAAGCATTTGGCAAGGCAGCGAGTGAGATGTTCTGTCCCTGTAGTGAATGTGAAAACAAGAAAAGAAAAACAAGGGAAGTCATGGGGCAACATCTTTGCAAGTATAGATATATGCCAAACTATACCTGGTGGGTGTACCATGGTGAAGTCTATCGTCCTAGAGAGGAGGTCGTGAGACCACGCTTGGAGGCATTTGATGATGATGGCGGGGTAGCAGAATGGTTAGGTGACTATCAGGATGTGATGTTCGCTGAAAGACCTACGGAGGATGAGGAGGAGGAGCCAGAGCCAAGTGCTAGGGCGTTCTTGGCCATGTTGGATTCGACATAGAAGCTCCTACATGAGAAGACAATGGTTTCTCAACTGGATGCCATTAGGCGCCTACTGGGGTTGAAGTCCCAGCACAACATGACTTGAGCCTTCTTCAATGCTATGTTGGCAATTATTGGGGGCTGCTTTCAAAGGGTCATCATCTGCCGAGCAGCTTGTACGAGTCAATGAAACTCCTTCGGGCACTGAAGATGCTGTATGAGCAGATACATTGTTGTCTGAAGGGGTGCGTCCTATTTAGGAAAGAACACAATGATGCAAAGTACTGTCCAAAGTGTAAATCATCTAGGAATGTGGAGGTAGACAAAGGTGATGGCAAGAAGGACCAGAATGAGGAGATCCCCATGAAAGTCCTATGACACCTTCCGATCATACCGAGGCTCCAACGGCTATTCATGTCCGAGGAGTCCGCGAAATAGATGACATGGCACAAGAATGGCGTTTGATACAATCCTGACAAGATGGTACATCCAGCAGATGGTGAAGCTTGGAAAAGCTTTAATGGAAACCATTGGGGCAAAGATGAAGAGGCCCATAATGTACGTATTGCGCTGGCAACGGATGGGTTCAATCCTTATGGAATGATGTTGGCCCCATACACTTGTTGGCCCGTGTTTGCTATCCCCCTCAATCTCTCCCCCGGGGCACTACTTCAACGACAAAACATATTCTTGATGTTGATAATTCTAGGACACTCGGGAAACAAAATGGGTGTGTACATGAAGCCTGTTTATGATAATTGATCAGTGCTTGGAATGAAGGTATATGGACTTACGACCGAGCTACAAAGAAGGACTTCAGAATGTATGTTTGGTACCAGTACTCCATGCATGACTTCTTAGCGTATGGGATATTCAATGGCTGGTCTGTCCACGGGAAGTTTCCATGCCCGGTATGCAAGGCAACTCTACAGTTCATTTGGTTAAAGAAGGGTGGCAAGTTCTCGTCGTTCGACAAGCATCGACAGTTCCTTCCTCTTGACCATGCATTCAGAGAATACACCAAGAACTTCACGAAAGGTGTCACGGTGACCGACCCTATACCTCAGAAGATGACTAGTGCCTAGGTTCATACTTAGATAGATGCTCTCATGGTCTAGGCATAGAAAGATAATCCAAAGAAGGGTAAAAGAAATAAAGATAATCCAAAGAAAGATAATCCAAAAAAAAGATTGCTTTATGGGCTATGGTGTGGAACATATGTGGACTCATAAGTTGGGATTGGAGAGGCTTCCCTATAAGGTCTCGTCATTTAACGCTTATGACATGAATGGATATCGCTTTCACACAACAAGCTACGAGAAGAGTCGGCCCAATCCAAGGACCACGAATACCGGAGTATTTACGCCCGGAGTAGTTACACCTGACGCTGATCAGGAGGACTATTACGGCATAGTTGAAGAAATATACGAGCTCGAATACCATGGTGAAAAAGCACCTAAGCCTGTCATATTCAAATGCCCGTGGTTTAATCCTGCAGTATCGAGAAAGTCCCCTAAATTTGGGATAGTAGAAACTAGACAGGATTCCTTCTATCCAGGAGATGATGTCTATATTGTGGCTCAACAAGCCAGTCAAGTTTATTATTGTCCATATGCTTGCAAAACCGACCCACGTCTTCAGGGTTGGTATATTGTGCACAAGGTATCACCACATGGTAAATTACCTGGCCCAAACGATGATGATTACAACTTGAACCCACCCACGCATGATGGGGAGTTCTATCAACAAGACGAGGGGCTACCAGGGATGCCTGAGATAGACTTAACCAGAGAGATTGAAATGGAAGTAGACGAGGAGTGGGTTGTTGACAAGAAGGTGCAAATGAGGTGCATGATCTGAGGGACTTGAAAATGCTTGACGGACTACAACTAGGCAATGACAGCGATGAGGATGAGGCCATTGATGATTTGGAGGCTCTTGATAGTGATGACAATACCTATCGTCCAGATAATCCCGATCATGAAGAATATTAGAAATACATGTAATACTATGTTATTTTGTAATTACATTTTCTTTATTTTGCATCCCTTGCTAAGTACTTCTTGTTTATCTGTACTAATAATGGTTTATTCTTTTTAATTGCAGGGGATGGGGCCCACCAGGAGGAGCTGTCCCTCGATTTACTCGAGACCGAGGGACACGTCAGCACCTGAGGAGACGGAGCTGGAGCTGTTAGAGAGGTGGAGGAGGCCGAGGGGCAGGCCTAGGCGAGAGCCGCCAACTAACCACGAGCGCAGCTCCTCGCGCTCTTCTAGGGACGATGACGTCCCTCAGCACACGGTGGGCAAGGAGGTGGTTCCATAGATGTACGACGATGCGGTTCCACACACGTCCGAGGAGGCGATTTCGCACACGTCCGAGGAGGGGGCAGGGGGTTCGACTTCCTGTACAGCCTCGAAACCCTACTTGCGAGGTCCCGCGAAGCTCCCGAAGCGACCGATTCCTGTTGACCGCTGCCCACTGATTGCACCCGAGCGGGATAAGTAAGTAACTTCATATGTTCTTCATTTGATATGTTGAAAAATCATAATAAGAGATAATAATAACTATTGTTAACCACTTGTGCAGGAACTAGATGCTTGTGGATGAGGGGGTCGAGGCTCGCAATGTCAATGGGATCCTGGGACTTCTGTGCAGGGAACACTTCCCTGGCCTGGTGTGGACGTCAGAGGATGAGGAGCCACAGGCACCCACCTCGTTCGACCACTACGCCCTCGTTGACGATGCTCCAGATGTCCAAGGAAGGAAGTTCAGAAACTTGGCGGATTGGGTGATTATGGAGTTGTGGGTAAGCCTTTCTCACTACGGCCCTCAATTCATCACGTTCATTGGAAATTATTGAAATAAAATAATGGATACCTCGTGTCTTTATGCAGGACTTCTTCAGATGCTAGCCGGGATAGGAGGAAAGGGCGTATCAGGTGGCTTACGCTTCCTGTAAAAGATGTGTCTTGGACTTGCTTTACGAGTCCCGCATCTAGGCGCACATTGACTACAACGCCACCTTCCGTAATAGAAGAATCAACAAAACTCAAGCAAGATGAGAGACGCTGACAAGGGAGCAGTACCTACAGGTAAATAGAAAACATCTCCTATTGATTTCTTTTAAGATTAACTATGACTAATTTGATCTTCTGATGGCTTGTAGGTGACTCCAAACTGGTGCACCACCCACCCCGATTGCTAGGCAGTTATAGTGGACAAATGGTTGGACGCGGACTGGCAGAAGGCGCACCAAGAGAAAAGCGAGTAGCGTATGCTGATGCTAGGTGTACCTCACCATCAGGGCAGCGCCAGCTTCAGCAAATATGCAAAGGCATATGTAAGTCTCCACCATTTGTCTAATCTAGCCGCGCTCAATTCTGCATGATTTCTAACCACATGTTGTTGTCTTTCTCGCAGTCGGCGGCGCACGGTGGCCAGCCAATTGGCCAACTCATGGTGTATGCTCTGGCCCACTTGGGCCCGACAAAGTCCAACATCTAGTACAACCTGGATGCGGACCCAGAGGTGTGTTGGGCATTCTTAACGTCATTACTAAAAGCAGACTTAGTTTTCTAATTCTGATAACGGCGCCAAAAATGCCGAACCTATCCCTCATGCCACTTAAGCCAAGTTGTCATCCCCAGCATGACATGAGAGACGCGGTATTAAAATATGCAACTGCTCTTCTAAATAAATAATAAATAAGATCTGCATGCGCACAGATTAATACCGATGTAGCATTTTAACCGGAAAGTATTCCAGGTATCGTTATTTATATTTTTACCACTGGGAAGGGATTACTAACATCAATGTTGATTATGGAATGGAATATAGGAATGAGTATCAATCATTGCATGTATAAGTGAGAGCATTCATCTATCTCTTGCATACAGGGGTAAGTGTCACATAAAATATAGATAAAGTATGAATGGTGACAAAGATAATTAATCTGATCAGCTAGCCACATATAATAATGATAAGCACCTCAACAGATATTCTAGCAAGTCATTAGCATGGTATTAGGACGAACTACAAGGATATTTCCTAAGTTATTCTTAACTATAAAGTCTAGCATATCATAGTTAGTGCAAGTACACTTGGCAATCATTGCGAAAAAGGACTACGCCCATGCATAGTGATATTATCAAGGAAGATGAGAAACATAGCAATCACTCCCCCGTAATAATGTTGCTCTGCCTGCCTTACACACGGGAGGGGGACTATATAAGAACCAACGAAGCTGTCACCATCGCGGACCACCCCACGATCCGGCATATAAGGTGCAATCGCAGATAAATATGGTCTAAGCACCATGCCTATACAATATTTATCATTTACCCATGGATCCGATGGATAAACGCTATACGATCCTAAACATGTATATAATTCCAATCTAACTAAGCCAAGCGTATAACTACGATAAACTAAGAACAATATAATCGCAAACATAAACAAGTAGAGCATAGTCATAATCAATATATTGAAATAGTAGGGTTGTATAGGCGTCCGGCTTGTTGCTCTTCCTTTTTCTTTCTCCTGTTTGTAAGTTGTTCTGTACTTTGCTGTTTGGTTTTTTATAAAGTCACCGTGGGGAACTCCCCCACGGTATTTTACGTCAAAAAAAAATATATTGAAATAGAACAAAGTTGTATTCATAATATTGAAGAACAAAGATGAACAATGAAGAACAGTAAAGAAATTACCAAGAATCCTCTTGACAGATCCGGAAACCAATCGAAGATTGACTCCTTCTAGTTCTAATCCTATGTAGCTATGCTATACTAGAGATCTAGTTGATGTGGTGGCTCTAGGGCTTGATCAGAGACTCTCCTCCTGAGATTAGGGTTTGAGGAATTGAGAATGAGGGAGTGCCTCCTCCAGGGGCCAAGGGTCCTGCTTATATAGCCCCCTCAAGTGAACGTGGGCCGTCGGATCAAACCGACATTAATCGCACGGTTTTCCTTGATCCCTTAGGTCGGTGGAGCATAATCCGCGAGACGGAGCCTGATTGGCTCTCAGGCCAGGGCGGGCGCCCTAGGGAGCAGGGCGGGCGCCCTGCCTCTGGGCCCGTTCGGCCTCCCGTTCGATCTCGTGGCTTCTAGAGTCTTCTAGATGATAGAAAATCGGTGAACACGTTATTATCTCTATGTAAACCTGACGTGTGGGACTTTCCTCCGTATTTTCTGATAACCCCCTGCAGAAACAGACAAACACCAAAATTCAGTTTAGCATAGCTACTTTATTTATTTATTAAACTAAGCAAATATATATAAACACAAAATATTTATTTGGGTTTTCATGATTATGCATCTTTTTATTTTAATAAAGCATAGGTATAAATGTAGATAAAAATACTTATCGGAATAAATGGGGGTGCTCTCCCCCAAGCTGGATCTTGACGTAATTTCTTCTGATGTAGCTAGCAGGTGCAGAGGTGTATTTGAATGTCGGCAGCACCCTGACAACGATTAGGATATCCTCTGTCTGCTAGTCTTCCTGAATTATGTGGAGCTCAAATAGACAACAAAGCTTCGTGGAACTTGATTAAACGTTAGCATAAATATCTAGCCATTATCATGTTTGAGCTTCCTTGATAAATGTCACTATCTATTTTTATTTTCATTTTTATAGAACAGAAAAAATATATATTATTTTTTTATGCCACCACAGTGAATGTACTCATGGGTTTTATGCCACTCGCATACTCACATGGGGCTTACCGTTTTTATTTTTTTTAAGACAGAATGAACATGATTAACTGAGCAATAATTAAAAGGAAAATGATAACTACCAAGTTTACCTCTTGGCACGGCGTTCGGTTTTTTTAAGTCCTCCGAACAGGACTTCTTTTCTTCTTAGTTGTCCTAGGATTTGGGTGGCGTAGACGGTGGTTCCGGCAGCGCCTCCTCTTCTTGTGTAACTGTCTTCACTTTCCATACCCGACTTGGTGCTTCGGTCTCCTGTTGTGTATCCTCGGGCCTTATGACCTCTCCTTCATAGTCTGCCCATACGTCCTTGATGGTTTGCCTCCTTTGGTTACGGTTACGTCGCCTTCTTCTTGTCCTGACCTGCTTAGAATCTTCAACTATATAGTTAGGGTCATTAAAGTAGCGGCGTACCTTCTCAGAGGGAAAATGCATATGGACTTCTCCGGTTCCAATGTAGATGATTGCTTTGACGGTGCCTAGGAACGGTCCTCCTAGGATGATGGGTGGATCGTACTCGTCGTCTCCCATGTCAATGACCTGAAAGTCTGTATGGACAAAATGATCGTTAATTTTAACAGGGACATCGGTTACTATACCTTCGACCTTTTGGGATGTCTGATCTGCCATCTGGAGCTGAGTGTATGTTGGTTTTAAGGGCATGGTCCCGTACAAGAGCTGATAGGTGACTGTGGCCATTATGTTGACGCCTGATCCAGTGTCGCAGAGCGCCTTCTGAAAGGAGTATCCATTGATTGAGCACTCAATGCTTGGCATACCTGGGTCGTCCTTCTTGTTCAGGAAGGGCGACTTGAGTCGACCATCTTGACCTCCTTGAACTGCAGTGACCATCTTAGCTGATTCGGTCCATCCTTGGTTGTTCTTGTTCTGCTTGTTCCTCCTGTTGGTCCTCTTCCTTGGTTTATGTTGGGGTTGCTCTGGGATTTGTGTAATCTTGTTCTTGAAGGAAAACGTCTCCTTCCACCCCTTGATGTTGAAGTTGATCTTCGCAGCGCTGGCATAGATGACAGCTCCCGAGGTGTTCAGGAATGGTCTTCCCAGAATAACTGGTGACCTCTCATCGGACCCGGTCTCTATCACCACGAAGTCAGCTGGAGCGTACGAGGTACCAACTCGGACACACATGTTCTTTAATATTCCTTTAGGAAAGCTTAGTGTCCGATCTGCAAGCTGCAAACACATAGTTGTTTCTGATAAAGGATATGTAAAGAATTTTTCATAGAGTACCCTGGGCATAATGTTGACGCTGGAGCCAAAGTCGCAGAGTGCTTCTGGGAAGTCCACCATGCCGATGGAGATCGGGATGACGGGGCGTCCTGGATCGCCTCTCTTGACTGGAAGAAGGTCATTATGTACTCCGATAGCGGGATTACTCCAATAGTTACCTGCATCAAACATATCTACAAGATTTGCAGATTCTAATCCTTCCGGTTGTGATGGTATACCGGGGTTAGTAGCAGGAACAGCAGCAGCTATTTGATTTAACTGAGATTCAATCATTTTATTAAAGCTAATTTGGTTTTTGATGGCAGTAGAGAAATTATCCATTCTATTATTTATGTTTTCTAGTATTTTATCATTGGATGCCAATTTCTTAGACAAGTTATCCATTAGCTTTCCTTGATTAGACACTAACTCTCTCAGGGGTGGAAAATTATTATTGTTGTTGTAAGAGTTATTACCTTGATAATTACCTGAGTAGTTACCTGAGTAGTTAGGCCTCTGTTGATTCCAACCTTGATTTTGTTGAGGACGGTTGTAGTTGTTGTTGTTGTTGATGTACCTTGCAACCTCAAGCATCTCAGGGCAGTGATTGCCTGAGTGTCCAGTATCTCCACATTCCTCACAAGTCATGTGAGAGTCATAGACGTTCATGACTTCTCTTTTGTCTCCAGCTTTGTCATCGAGCTTTTTCATGAGTAGGTCTAACTTTGCAGACAGCATGTCTACCTCCTTGAGCTGGTGCATACCTCCACCCTTCTTGCGTGTTTGAGTCCTCTCTTCGTTCCAACCTTGGTTGGACGCCATCTTCTCCACAAGGGCTGTAGCTTGTGGTATGGTGAGTGATAGAAATGCGCCTCCAGCTGCAGCATCCATGGTCTCACGAGCACTAGTGATGAGCCCATGATAGAAAGTCTACATAAGTAGCCAGCTCTCCATTCCATGATGGGGACATTCTAGGATGTAATCTTGAAAGCGCTCCCATGCTTCTGGAACGGATTCATCATGTTGTTGCTGAAAACTTGTAATCTTCCCACGGAGAGCATTGGTCTTGCCCATGGGAAAGAACTTAGCCAGAAAGTTCGTAGAGCAAAGTGCCCACATAGTGTTCTTATCCTTCGTCACGTAGAACCACTGCTTCGCTCTCCCCAATAGTGAGAATGGGAAAAGGCGAAGTAGTATGGCGTCTCTAGGAACATCTAATATAGTGAATGTGCTGCAAATCTCTAGGAAGTGTTGGAGATGAGTACTTGCATCTTCGTGCGGCTTCCCACAAAACTGGTTGGCTTGTACCATGTTGATGAGCCCTGGCTTGAGCTCAAAGTTCTTGTCGATGGCCGCGGCAGGTCCAGTGCGGATGTTGTCCGTAGTGGGAGCTGAGAACTCGCGGATCGTCTTGTTCGCCATGGCTGCGAACTCTGTTGACAAATTCCGGATGAAACTTCGGCGGTCTTCTGAATTGGATGAAGTGTTGCGTCGAAGTGTTGACTTCTTGAGCTTGGCTCTTGCCCCTCTAATTAATGCTTCGGGGTTGTCAACAAAATTTTCTGGAAGATGTCCTCTATTCATACATCACCCTGCAAAACAATAAGAATGGAAAAATACAGGGGTAAATCTGTATGGGAGAATTGATGATCTCAATCACTTAATGATGCTAATGATGACTCAAATTCCGTATTCATTCCTTGTTAGTAAATCAACCTTCCCCGGCAACGGTGCCAAAAATGCTTGTTGGGCATTCTTAACGTCATTACCAAAAGTAGACTTAGTTTTCTAATTCTGATAACGGCGCCAAAAATGCCGAACCTATCCCTCATGCCACTTAAGCCAAGTTGTCATCCCCAGCATGACATGAGAGATGCGGTATTGAAATATGCAACTGCTCTTCTAAATAAATAATAAATGAGATCTGCAAGCGCACAGATTAATACCGATGTAGCATTTTAACCGGGAAGTATACCAGGTATCGTTATTTATATTTTTACCACTGGGAAGGGATTACTAACATCAATGTTGATTATGGAATGGAATATAGGAATGAGTATCAATCATTGCATGTATAAGTGAGAGCATTCATCTATCTCTTGCATACAGGGGTAAGTGTCACATAAAATATAGATAAAGTATGAATGGTGACAAAGATAATTAATCTGATCAGCTAGCCACATATAATAATGATAAGCACCTCAACAGATATTCTAGCAAGTCATTAGCATGGTATTAGGACGAACTACAAGGATATTTCCTAAGTTATTCTTAACTATAAAGTCTAGCATATCATAGTTAGTGCAAGTACACTTGGCAATCATTGCGAAAAAGGACTACGCCCATGCATAGTGATATTATCAAGGAAGATGAGAAACATAGCAATCACTCCCCCGTAATAATGTTGCTCTGCCTGCCTTACACACGGGAGGGGGACTATATAAGAACCAACGAAGCTGTCACCATCGCGGACCACCCCACGATCCGGCATATAAGGTGCAATCGCAGATAAATATGGTCTAAGCACCACGCCTACACAATATTTATCATTTACCCATGGATCCGATGGATAAACGCTATACGATCCTAAACATGTATATAATTCCAATCTAACTAAGCCAAGCGTATAACTACGATAAACTAAGAACAATATAATTGTAAACATAAACAAGTAGAGCATAGTCATAATCAATATATTGAAATAGAACAAAGTTGTATTCATAATATTGAAGAAAAATATGAACAATGAAGAACAGTAAAGGAATTACCAAGAATCCTCTTGACAGATCCGGAAACCAATCGAAGATTGACTCCTTCTAGTTCTAATCCTATGTAGCTATGCTATACTAGAGATCTAGTTGATGTGGTGGCTCTAGGGCTTGATCAGAGACTCTCCTCCTGAGATTAGGGTTTGAGGAATTAAGAATGAGGGAGTGCCTACTCCAGGGGCCAGGGGTCCTGCTTATATAGCCCCCTCAAGTGAACGTGGGCCGTCGGATCAAACCGACATTAATCGCACGGTTTTCCTTGATCCCTTAGGTCGGTGGAGCATAATCCGCGAGACGGAGCCTGATTGGCTCTCAGGCCAGGGCGGGCGCCCTGCCTCCGGGCCCGTTCGGCCTCCCGTTCGATCTCGTGGCTTCTGGAGTCTTCTAGATGATAGAAAATCGGTGAACACGTTATTATCTCTATGTAAACCCGACGTGTGGGCCTTTGCTCCGTATTTTCTGATAACCCCCTGCAGAAACAGACAAACACCAAAACTCGTGGAATTCTGTCAGATAAAACCCTAAGTCTAGGTGTTGGTTGCATTTGGATCCTTTTCTTTATTTATTTGATAACTATATTTGGTACTTAAGGACCGTCAACAATAACTACGATAAACTAAGAACAATATAATCGCAAATAATAACAAGTAGAGCATAGTCATAATCAATATATTGAAATAGAACAAAGTTGTATTCATAATATTGAAGAACAAAGATGAACAATGAAGAACAGTAAAGGAATTACCAAGAATCCTCTTGACAGATCCGGAAACCAATCGAAGATTGATTCCTTCTAGTTCTAATCCTATGTAGCTATGCTATACTAGAGATCTAGTTGATGTGGTGGCTCTAGGGCTTGATCAGAGACTCTCCTCCTGAGATTAGGGTTTGAGGAATTGAGAATGAGGGAGTGCCTCCTCCAGGGGCCAGGGGTCCTGCTTATATAGCCCCCTCAAGTGAACGTGGGCCGTCGGATCAAATCGACATTAATCGCACGGTTTTCCTTAATCCCTTAGGTCGGTGGAGCATAATCCGCGAGACGGAGCCTAATTGGCTCTCAGGCCAGGGCGGGCGCCCTAGGGAGCAGGGCGGGCGCCCTGCCTCCGGGCCCGTTCGGCCTCCCGTTCGATCTCGTGGCTTCTGGAGTCTTCTAGATGATATAAAATCGGTGAACACGTTATTATCTCTATGTAAACCCGACGTGTGGGCCTTTCCTCCGTATTTTCTGATAACCCCCTGCAGAAACAGACAAACACCAAAACTCATGGAATTCTGTCAGATAAAACCCTAAGTCTAGGTGTTGGTTGCATTTGGATCCTTTTCTTTATTTATTTGATAACTATATTTAGTACTGAAGGACCGTCAACAAACTCCCCCAAGCTTACCTCTTGCTCGTCCCTGAGCAAGGATAGACTCATTATGGATCAGAAGTTGCTGCAACGCCTTTGAACGTTGACGGTACATATGCTTTCAAATAAGGTCTCATCCCTGAGTTAGAGTAAACTGTCAAGACTTAAAACTTACTCATTTTTCCTTTCACCATGGGGCTTGCAACCGTCACCTGCATCTTGAGTGGTTAAAAGATAGAACGGTCTAGTCAAACGCCATGTCTCTTATTCTTGATCAGCTATAGCTCTGGAGTTTTTTGCAAATTTTCAAATAAAACTCAGAGATTCCTTGTATGACTCTCTCGGGTCTCTCTTTTGTGGTATTTCTGGATCCTTACCAAGGCAGTAATGGTATATGCCTTCTCTCTCACCCTACTCTAATAAGGCTTTGATATCTGGAGCTCATAGGTGGGAGATACAGTATACATACTCATAGAACATTTATTGCATAGTCAAACCATGGATCCAGAGAAACAAGTCAATAAGTCAAATCAAGATATGCATGTGTGGTGAATGAGTGGTGTATGGTGATAACAAAAGTCTAATGCTCTTTTTGAGGGAATACATACCTTTCTTGCTTTTTAAAACTTTTGAGGGGAATGAGATGCTCTGTAGTTTCTCTTCTTCTTTTTTTTCTCTCAGGTGGGTATCTTGTACCCCTAATTCTACTGTCGGACACTTGTCCATTTTTACCTCTCGTCTGACTTTTTCTTTCTTCGAGGTTCCGAGCACTTGCTCCTTTTTATTTCCTCGTATTTATTTTTTTTAGAGCAATCTCCCTCTTTTGAAAATATAGCAAGTGGCAGTAGAAATGACTTGAGCATTAACTTCACAGGGAATAACGGGAATGGGATAATGTTTTTGTCTATTCTCTCCCGGGTCAGGAGTAGAATAATTTTGGGTGAATCTGGAGATGGAAATGAGTGGATATATGTGGATGCGTACTTCCGGAGTAGAAGCAGCATGTATGAGTGAACGTGCAAGTGAATCTTGATTTTAACCACATGACAAGTTCCTAAGGGTCTACACAGCTTGACCACACTCAATGCCCATAAGCAGTAAGTAGTAAAAGTACGGCTCTTAATCTAACAAGCATGTATATATGGCTGTGGTAGGAATTTAAACTCTCATCATACAGGAACTCATCATGCAACATTTTAAAGATTTTTAAAGATAAAATTCTCCAGAATTCTAGCATCTCTAGGAACAGATAAACAGCAGCTCAACCTTCCCATATCATATCCGCTAACAACTTAGACATTAGATCAAGTTCTCTTCCCACTAGTTCAGGTTTAGAGCCAGTTTTAAATTATAATAGTTATGTCTAAACTAGAGAGAGAACAAATTTGAAAATTAGGCAGAGCAACTATTCATCATATCCATGCTAGAGTTTTATTTTCAAGATTCAGTTTAGCATAGCTACTTTATTTATTTATTAAACTAAGCAAATATATATAAACACAAAATATTTATTTGGGTTTTCATGATTATGCATCTTTTTATTTTAATAAAGCATAGGTATAAATGTAGATAAAAATACTTATCGGGATAAATGGGGGTGCTCTCCCCCAAGCTGGATCTTGACGTAATTTCTTCTGATGTAGCTAGCAGGTGCAGAGGTGTATTTGAATGTCGGCAGCACCCTGACAACGATTAGAATGTCCTCCATCTGCTAGTCTTCCTAAATTCTGTGGAGCTCAAATAGACAACAAAGCTTCGTGAAACTTGATTAAGCGTTTGCATAAATATCTAGCCTTTATCATGTTTGAGCTTCCTTGATAAATGTCACTCTCTATTTTTATTTTCATTTTTATAGAACAGAAAAAATATATTATTATATTTTTTTATGCCACCACAGTGAATGTACTTATGGGTTTTATGCCACTCGCATACTCACATGGGGCTTACTGTTTTCAACATTTTTTTTAGACAGAATGAACATGATTAACTGAGCAATAATTAAAGGGAAAATGATAACTACCAAGTTTACCTCTTGGCACGGCGTTCGGTGTTTTTAAGTCCTCCGAACAGGACTTCTTTTCTTCTTAGTTGTCCTAGGATTTGGGTGGCGTAGACGGTGGTTCCGGCAGCGCCTCCTCTTCTTGTGTAACTGTCTTCGCTTTCCATACCCGACTTGGTGCTTCGGTCTCCTGTTGTGTATCCTCGGGCCTTATGACCTCTCCTTCATAGTCTGCCCATACGTCCTTGATGGTTTGCCTCCTTTGGTTACGGTTACGTCGCCTTCTTCTTGTCCTGACCTGCTTAGAATCTTCAACTACATAGTTAGGGTCATTAAAGTAGCGGCGTACCTTCTCAGAGGGGAAATGCATATGGACTTCTCCGGTTCCAATGTAGATGATTGCTTTGACGGTGCTAAGGAACGGTCTTCCTAGGATGATGGGTGGATCGTACTCGTCGTCTCCCATGTTAATGACCTAAAAGTCTGTATGGACAAAATGATCGTTAATTTTAACAGGGACATCGGTTACTATACCTTTGACCTTTCGGGATGTCTGATCTGCCATCTGGAGCTGAGTGTATGTTGGTTTTAAGGGCATGGTCCCGTACAAGAGCTGATAGGTGACTGTGGCCATTATGTTGACGCCTGATCCAGTGTCGCAGAGCGCCTTCTGAAAGGAGTATCCATTGATTGAGCACTCAATGCTTGGCATGCCTAGGTCATCCTTCTTGATTAGGAACAGCGACTTGGGTCGTCGGTCTTGACCTCCTTGAACTGCAGTGACCATCTTAGCTGATTCGGTCCATCCTTGGTTGTTCTTGTTCTGCTTGTTCCTCCTGTTGGTCCTCTTCCTTGGTTCATGTTGGGGTTGCTCTGGGATTTGTGTAATCTTGTTCTTGAAGGAAAACGTCTCCTTCCTCCCCTTGATGTTGAAGTTGATCTTCGCAGCACTGGCGTAGATGACAGCTCCCGAGGTGTTCAGGAATGGCCTTCCCAGAATAACTGGTGACCTCTCATCGGACCCGGTCTCTATCACCACGAAGTCAGCTGGAGCGTACGAGGTACCAACTCGGATACACATGTTCTTTAATATTCCTTTAGGAAAGCTTAGTGTCTGATCTGCAAGCTGCAAACACATAGTTGTTTCTGATAAAGGATATGTAAAGAATTTTTCATAGAGTACCCTGGGCATAATGTTGACGCTGAAGCCAAAGTCGCAGAGTGCTTCTGGGAAGTCCACCATGCCAATGGAGATCGGGACGACGGGGCGTCCTGGATCGCCTCTCTTGACTGGCAGAAGGTCATTATGTACTCCGACAGCGGGATTACTCCAATAGTTACCTGCATCAAACATGTCTACAAGATTTGCAGATTCTAATCCTTCCGGTTGTGATGGTATACCGGGGTTAGTAGCAGGAACAGCAACAGCTATTTGATTTAACTGAGATTCAATCATTTTATTAAAGCTAAATTGGTTTTTGATGGCAGTAGAGAAATTATCCATTCTATTATTTATGTTTTCTAGTATTTTATCATTGGATGCCAATTTCTTAGACAAGTTATCCATTAGCTTTCCTTGATTAGACACTAACTCTCTCAGGGGTGGAAAATTATTATTGTTGTTGTAAGAGTTATTACCTTGATAATTACCTGAGTAGTTACCTGAGTAGTTAGGCCTCTGTTGATTCCAACCTTGATTTTGTTGAGGACGGTTGTAGTTGTTGTTGTTGTTGATGTACCTTGCAACCTCAAGCATCTCAGGGCAGTGATTGCCTGAGTGTCTAGTATCTCCACATTCCTCACAAGTCATGTGAGAGTCATAGACGTTCATGACTTCTTTTTTATCTCCAGCTTTGTCATCGAGCTTTTTCATGAGTAGGTCTAACTTTGCAGACAGCATGTCTACCTCCTTGAGCTGGTGCATACCTCCACCCTTCTTGCGTGTTTGAGTCCTCTCTTCGTTCCAACCTTGGTTGGACGCCATCTTCTCCACAAGGGCTGTAGCTTGTGGTATGGTGAGTGATAGAAATGCGCCTCCAGCTGCAGCATCCATGGTCTCACGAGCACTAGTGATGAGCCCATGATAGAAAGTCTGCATAAGTAGCCAGCTCTCCATTCCATGATGGGGACATTCTAGGATGTAATCTTGAAAGCGCTCTCATGCTTCTGGAACGGATTCATCATGTTGTTGCTGAAAACTTGTAATCTTCCCACGGAGAGCATTGGTCTTGCCCATGGGAAAGAACTTAGCCAGAAAGTTCATAGAGCAGAGTGCCCACATAGTGTTCTTATCCATCGTCGCGTAGAACCACTGCTTCGCTCTCCCCAATAGTGAGAATGGGAAAAGGCGAAGTAGTATGGCGTCTCTAGGAACATCTAATATAGTGAATGTGCTGCAAATCTCTAGGAAGTGTTGGAGATGAGTACTTGCATCTTCGTGCGGCTTCCCACAAAACTGGTTGGCTTGTACCATGTTGATGAGCCCTGGCTTGAGCTCAAAGTTCTTGTCGATGGCCGTGGCAGGTCCAGTGCGGATGTTGTCCGTAGTGGGAGCTGAGAACTCGTGGATCGTCTTGTTCGCCATGGCTGCGAACTCTGTTGACAAATTCCGGATGAAACTTCGGCGGTCTTCTGAATTGGATGAAGTGTTGCGTCGAAGTGTTGACTTCTTGAGCTTGGCTCTTGCCCCTCTAATTAATGCTTCGGGGTTGTCAACAAAATTTTTTGGAAGATGTCCTCTATTCATACATCACCCTGCAAAACAATAAGAATGGAAAAATACAGGGGTAAATCTGTATGGGAGAATTGATGATCTCAATCAATTAATGATGCGAATGAGACTCAAATTCCGTATTCATTCCTTGTTAGTAAATCAACCTTCCCCGGCAACGGCGCCAAAAATGCTTGTTGGGCATTCTTAACGTCATTACCAAAAGTAGACTTAGTTTTCTAATTCTGATAACGGCGCCAAAAATGCCGAACCTATCCCTCATGCCACTTAAGCCAAGTTGTCATCCCCAGCATGACATGAGAGACGCGGTATTGAAATATGCAACTGCTCTTCTAAATAAATAATAAATAAGATCTGCAAGCGCACAGATTAATACCGATGTAGCATTTTAACCGGGAAGTATTCCAGGTATCGTTATTTATATTTTTACCACTGGAAAGGGATTACTAACATCAATGTTGATTATGGAATGGAATATAGGAATGAGTATCAATCATTGCATGTATAAGTGAGAGCATTCATCTATCTCTTGCATACAGGGGTAAGTGTCACATAAAATATAGATAAAGTATGAATGGTGACAAAGATAATTAATCTGATCAGCTAGCCACATATAATAATGATAAGCACCTCAACAGATATTCTAGCAAGTCATTAGCATGGTATTAGGACGAACTACAAGGATATTTCCTAAGTTATTCTTAACTATAAAGTCTAGCATATCATAGTTAGTGCAAGTGCACTTGGCAATCATTGCGAAAAAGGACTATGCCCATGCATAGTGATATTATCAAGGAAGATGAGAAACATAGCAATCACTCCCCCGTAATAATATTGCTCTGCCTGCCTTACACACGGGAGGGGGACTATATAAGAACCAACGAAGCTGTCACCATCGCGGACCACCCCACGATCCGGCATATAAGGTGCAATCGCAGATAAATATGGTCTAAGCACCACGCCTACACAATATTTATCATTTACCCATGGATCCGATGGATAAACGCTATACGATCCTAAACATGTATATAATTCCAATCTAACTAAGCCAAGCGTATAACTACGATAAACTAAGAACAATATAATCGCAAATAATAACAAGTAGAGCATAGTCATAATCAATATATTGAAATAGAACAAAGTTGTATTCATAATATTGAAGAACAAAGATGAACAATGAAGAACAGTAAAAGAATTACCAAGAATCCTCTTGATAGATCCGGAAACCAATCGAAGATTGACTCCTTCTAGTTCTAATCCTATGTAGCTATGCTATACTAGAGATCTAGTTGATGTGGTGGCTCTAGGGCTTGATCAGAGACTCTCCTCCTGAGATTAGGGTTTGAGGAATTGAGAATGAGGGAGTGCCTCCTCCAGGGGCCAGGGGTCCTGCTTATATAGCCCCCTCAAGTGAACGTGGGCCGTCGGATCAAACCGACATTAATCGCACGGTTTTCCTTAATCCCTTAGGTCGGTGGAGCATAATCCGCGAGACGGAGCCTGATTGGCTCTCAGGCCAGGGCGGGCGCCCTAGGGAGCAGGGCGGGCGCCCTGCCTCTGGGCCCGTTCGGCCTCCCGTTCGATCTCGTGGCTTCTGGAGTCTTCTAGATGATATAAAATCGGTGAACACGTTATTATCTCTATGTAAACCCGACGTGTGGGCCTTTCCTCCGTATTTTCTGATAACCCCCTGCAGAAACAGACAAACACCAAAACTCGTGGAATTCTGTCAGATAAAACCCTAAGTCTAGGTGTTGGTTGCATTTGGATCCTTTTCTTTATTTATTTGATAACTATATTTGGTACTTAAGGACCATCAACAAGGTGTACACCAACTCCAGCGTCCACACCTGCCTCACTGCATACACGGAGGCGACAAGGTCAGTCAACGGGCCGGACTATGATCCGAGGACCGAGGAGCGCCTTGATCCTCAACTCATGATGAGGGTGGGGCAAGGCAAGAAGCATGGGCGGTTCTGGCTTGGCGACGGCATCCTCGACACGGGCTCTACTCCTCTCAACCGCCTCCGAGCAGCGAGCACGAGCTCTAGCGTGCCCATAAGCCAACGGCCGACAGTGGTGGCGACACTCCAGGTAAGTATTCCAGTTTCATTCGTCGTTCTTTGACTTTTACGTTCCTTAGCTCTGCTTTATTGAAACATTGGGGTCAAATGTTGCAGACCGAACAACAGCTACTTCGGGCCCAGCTGGCTGAGCGGGAGGCCGAGCGGGCCGAGCGGGAGGCCGAGCGTCATAGGATACACGCTTTGGAGGCCCAGCGGGAGCATGATCAGCGACAGGTGGCAGATTTGGTCAAGTTTGTGCAACAAATTGGGCAGCAAGAAGGTTGGGAGATCCCACAACACCTGCTTGCACCACCACCACCACATCATCTAGATTCTACTCCAGTGAGTATGAGTACGGATGTTTTACTTTCTATGCTCATGCTTAGTGTCAAACCTAGTGATGGCCTTCGTGCCGGCTTTGTTGATTTGTGGGCCTTCGTGCTGGATTTGTTGATGTGTCGGCCTTCGTGCCGAAAATGTGATTGTCGGCTTTCGTGCCAACGTTTTTCTTGCAGGTTTTGGAAACCTCCCCATACAGGGGAGGTGCTGCCGAATTTATTAACTTTCCTTTAAACTGCTTACATATTTATCTTGTCACTCACGTACAATCTTTTCTCTTTTGTGCAGCATCAATCGGGGGCGGTGTCGAACTAGTACGGAGGGTCGCCGGGGTCGTACGTTGGGCCATCCCAACCCTCATAGTCGCCGTGAGCAGCTTGCGGAGTTGTTTTTATGTAATGAAATTGTGAACTTTGAACTTGTGGACTTTGGACTTGTCGTTTGTAAGATATTGTGGATTATGTACTTGTCATGATAAATTTGGTCGTTTGTGATATAAATATGTGGTTTGTGATATATTGCTGTTAAACTATGGTTTCTGATATATATATATATATATATATATATATATATATATATATTATTGTTGACATGGAAAAGCAAAAAATAAAGAAAATAAATTTTAGAGGTGGCTTTGCCGAGTGCATTGACCACTGCACTCGGCAAAGGGAATTTAAAAAAATTGAATGAACGAGCTTTGCCGAGTGCCGGGGTAAGGCACTCGGCAAAGAGGTTTTTTTAAAAAAAACAAATTTCTTTGCCAAGTGCCTGCGGTGTGGCACTCGGCAAAAAGGATTTAAAAAAACAAAAGTCTTTACCGAGTATTGCACTCGGCAAAGAAAATTAAAAAAAGACGGTGTGACCCTTGTGGGATGGATTGCCGAGTGCTAGCACGGCACTTGGCAAAGTCTTTGCCGTGAGACTCTTTGACAGAGCCTCTTTGCCGAGTGTTGCACTCGGCAAAGGCTTTGCCAAGAGCAAACATGTCTTTGCCGAGTGCATTGGGCACTCGGCAAAGAGGCCGCATGCTGTAGTGAATGTTTGAGTGAAAATGTAGAGTGTTTTTGTAAATTAACAGTTTATATAATTTGTTAGATATTCATAATGTTTGAAGGCTTAAAGGATGTTTTTATGATTGTTGAACATATAATATATATTATCGCTTATGCACAGATATACTTACTTTAAGTTAATTTACATATTGATAGTGATATAGTGGGTAATTAGAAACATATATAGACTTGTTTTATGGTTATGTAGCTTTTTCATAATAGCATATCTTGGTAGTTCAGCTGTATATATTGGAGGGGATATTTTAATTTATTCTTAGTTATGGTAGAAGTGGTATTTTAGATAAAAAAATTGAAGGATCTACCATAATGGCACGAATGGATAATTTTGAGGCAAATTTACGTAGGGGTAACTTATGTTGTTTTTCATAAAGGTGAGACCTAGTGGCTATTATATCGATGATGTTTATAGTGTACCATATTGATGGCCAAATCTTTCTTATTTTTATTACAATTTCTTTTATTTATCTTTTTTTAGCACATATCATGAGGATTAATGTTGGAGAGAACGTTGTTGGCATCCATAGTTAGATGAAAATGTAGAAAAATGTATTTGCATCATTTAAACAATAGCTTTTCTTCTTGAGGATCAACCTTAAGCTCTTAAGGTCAGATTGGAAGGTATAGCTAGCCTTGGCAAAACCACCATCGGCATTGCAGAACCAAGAACTGGGACCATAACAAACCCCCATTAGATACGTTCACAGAGATTGATTTATGAAGAAGTTAGACCCATGGCATAACACCAACAGCCGAATGGTTTTGTTGCCTTCGCCACCCTTCACAGCTTGTGACGAAATGGCCAGAACTTGTTCATCAGGCACGACATTGTCAGGACTGGAAAAAAAACAGGGGCTTCATTGTCTTCATCCACCAAACCCATTGCCCACATCTCTTCAACCAAGTGAAGTGGAACTGAGACACAACAACTATTATTATGACTCCATTTCTCCCCACACTTACGGAGTATAACAGAGCCCCTTCGCCCACCAATATGCCTTGAACGTAGTCAGTTTTGGATCATCCGTTCTTTGAATCGTTTTCTAAAGATCTTTTCTATCATTTGGAGAGACTCGGAGGCGGTATAGGTAGAGCTGTAGGAAGAGGACGAGTTGCTGACTTGGAGAATAGACGCTGATCCAACTAGTCAGGCGTCAGCCAGAGCTGCAGGAAGAGGCTGAGCTCCTGGCTTGGAAAATTGAGACTGATCCATCCGCTTAAGTTCTCTACGATGTTTATAAAAAATATAAAACTGATTTCATTTTTTAAGCAAAATAAGGAGGTAAATCAAATGGTTTCAAAAGTTGATAGAGTCTAAACATCTGGTTTTCTAATTAATAGAGGTAAATTGGACTTACATAATAGATGAATTTTTTTTCTTCTTTTCCTATGTACTCTTTCCACAGCGACAAATGGGACTAGTTGCTGAAAAGGTAAAATGAAGCGAATAAAAAAGTCGATGTAGCACGCGGCAAGTGCCAGGTTGGCATGCCGCTGGACGAAGGCAGCGGCGACTCGGCCTCACCTGCAAGTCTAGAGCCGTCGGATGAAGGATCGGCGCAGGAAATCCATCCGGTGAGGTGTCTCTGGTCCCCGTGGTCTGCTCTCGTCGCTTGACAGAAACATTTCTTGTTTTTTTTTTCTTCCCTTCAATTTTTTGAAACGTAAAAAAAAAGATCTATGTCTATATAGAGCCTGGGCTGGGATGCATGTCATGTCAGTTGTCAGGTCGTGTTTGTAGGATTGACACCTTACCGAGCGAGACGAGACTGCCGTAGTGCCGTGCCGGTCTCTCGTCGGCGGCGATGTTTCTGGTGGATTGGTTCTACGACTTGTTTGTCTCCCTGGGGCTCTGGCAGAAGGAGGCCAAGATCCTCTTCCTCGGCCTCGACAACGCCGGCAAGACCACGCTGCTCCACATGCTCAAGGACGAGGTACACATTCTGGCGCCTGTTCTTGCTTGCTAAATGCTACCACTGGTTGACGATCCTCGTGCCGGCCGGGAGTTTGAATGGTTGCCGTGTTCATGTACATATATATGCAGCGGTTGAGTCAGCACGCGCCGACGCAGCAGCCGACGTCGGAGGAGCTGAGCATCGGGCGGATCAAGTTCAAGGCGTTCGACCTCGGCGGCCACCGGATCGCGCGCCGTGTCTGGAAGGACTACTACGCCAAGGTTTGCTTTGCTGGCTAAACGTCGAAAGCATTCGATCACCTGCTGCCATCACTCATCACACGCCCTGCTGCTTCATTCAGCTTCACCCATATTTGCATTCACCCTGCCTGCAGGTCGACGCGGTGGTGTACATGGTGGACGCCGCCGACGGCACCCGTTTCGGCGAGTCGAAGACGGAGCTTGGCGCGCTGCTGTCGGACGACGCGCTGGCCGGCGTGCCGTTCCTCGTGCTGGGGAACAAGATTGACATCCCGCAGGCGGCGCCTGAGCATGCGCTTGCCTACTACCTCGGCCTCGCCGGCTGCACCACCGGCAAGGGCACCGTCGACCTCGCCGGCACCGGAGTGCGGCCCATCGAGGTCTTCATGTGCAGCGTCGTACGTAAAATGGGCTACGGCGAAGGGTTCAAGTGGATGTCGCAGTATATCAAGTAGCTAGGCATGTCCCGTACGGTACGGTAGCCTCTGAGTACCTGACCCTGACATCTCTCTGTGTGACTGTGCACGGACGTGGTTGCAGAGTGCAGTGGCCCAGAGTTGTGGTGAGGTGGTGCGTGTTGTTATCCCAATGTAACCTACCGTTGTCTTTAGCTATTTTTATTGCTCAATTGTAAGGCCTAATGTGTTTTAATATAGTGATCGGCTGTTTGATTTTTTTTAAAAAAGAAAAGACCTGAGCACTATCGAGCATGCCTGCTGCGAGACGCTGGAAAGGCTTTTCAATTCAGGGGACCCAAACATGTCGTTATAGAGAGGAAAAAAAAATCTATATAGCGGTCGCTTTCAACTGACCGTGCTATTTCCATCTTCCCTCGCAGCAAAGTTTCTGGGCCCTTTCCATCTGCCCCATCGAAGTCCACGCAAATTCACGTGCCGAATTGACTCGACACCAGCAAGCTCATCTGCAAACCAGATAACGCTCAAGAACCTTGGCAACCAAGGCACAGCTTATTTTAGCTGCTTGCAGAAAACAAGAAGTCACACAGACTCACCCTGCCCTTCCGCTCCAAGCCAATCAGTCCTTTTATTGGATGAAGCTTCAAGCCTCATTCGTCACAACAAAAGCACCTCACAATTCGTGATCATCTCGGCATCCAATCCCCTATAAAATACCTCCCAGTACCGCTCAGACTCACAGAGACGTAGCATTACAAGAACATCGGAGTATCAGCTTGTGTAGTTCACCAGAATTCGAACACAGTCGGGTGCCCATCGAGGCAAGGAAAAGATCCATCATGGTGCTGGGTTTCGGAGGATGCTGCGGCAGCGTCGCCGTCGCCATCGCCGATGAAAGGAAGGTGTCGCCTGCAGAAGCTAAGGGTCAACGGCGAGCAGTAAAAGATGCGGCATCATCAGGCTGTTCTTCAGGAGAGAAGGAGAAGACGAAAGAGGAGAGGAAGAAGAGGGATCATGAGAAGGCTTCCCCAATCATGATGCATCAGTTCCCCTTCCACTCTCGCCCCAGCTTACTCTGAATTTCGATTCATTGGTCCGGTTCTAGTCCCTTTGGACGATCAGCAATGTAATTTTTTTGGTTCTTTGTTCACTTTCTATCCGTAGTATGTATAAAAATTACCATTTGCGTCCACCATGCACCATCTCCTTCGTCTTCAGAGAAATATCAGTTTATGTATTGTCGACAGCAGGGAACAGGCAACTGAAACTATGAAAAATGCAATCATCCACTGGTGTAGGTAGTGTTTTTTTTTTGAGGAAAACCGGTGTACGTAGTGGCCAAATCCAAGAAGGGATGTTCCTAATTTAGTTTTGGGCCGGGCCAACCTCTTTGATCACTTGGCAAGACGATAACTCGGTCCATGGATCATCTTCCTAAACTGGTCATTTTTCCATAGGAGGCCTACCTGCACTTGTATAATTCAGGGTACATACGTGCAGAAATCCCCGAATTCTTCCGGTCTGAACGGCCGGACGGAAGCCGTGCGCCGAACGGAGCCGAACGGGAGCACGCCGATTTTCCCAAGCGAATCATCACGCGCTGCGGCTTGTACAGATGCTGCACTGAGGCCGCCCACCACATGCACGAGCGAGGGCGCGGGATTTATGACTGAGAGCAGCGTCCAGGTACGTGTATTTTCTTATACCCTCCATATCGGATTTAAAAGTTGTCTAGGACAGTGATACGGTCTCTAAAACACAATTTTAATCTCTTGTTTTTATAAAAAATATTTATGAAAAAGTGATATATGTATACTTTTATAAAAATATTTTTCAAGACAAATCTATTCATATAATTTTTACATTTGCAGACTCAACAACTTAAAAGTTATTGATTATTTATATTCTCAACGTTTGACTCAAACCTTCTCCAAAACGACTTCTAAATTCGATATTGAGGGAGTACGTATGTTTTCTTTTTTTTCTTTTTTTTCCTTTTCTTCTTCTCTTTTTCCTTTTTCTTTTCATGCTTCATTTTTTATTTTATTTTCTTTTTTCTTTCCTTTTCTTTTTTCTTTTTGTGCTTCATTTTTTTATTTTCTCTTACGTTTTATGTAATTTTTTTATTATTCTTTTCATTTTTTTATTTTGTATGTTTCTTTTATTTATTTTTTCTTTTCTTTCCTTTCCTTTTTTATTTTTTATTTCTTTTCTTCAATTTTTCTTTTATTTTTCATTGCATGTTATTTTTCATTTTTTTTATTTTGTATGTTCATATGTGTCTTTTCTTCTCTCGATATAGGCTAGTAGTTGGCGTCATTTTTTTCTTTTGCTTATTTTCTCCTTAATTAACTCATAGTAGGCTGTTACGTTAGTTTCTCTTTTTCTATTTCTTATCTTTCTTTTTTCCTTTTTCTTTTCCTTTTCCTTTTTCTTTTCTTATTTTCTATTCTGTGTTATTTTACTCTACTTAATTATTTTATTTTCATGTTCATATTTATTTCTTATTTTCCTATATATTTATCATTTGTTATTCATGTTTTATGCGTGTTTTCTCTTCTTTGCTATTCTTTTCATTTATTATATTATTATATTTTTACTATAAAATTATTTTTAGTTTAATTTTTTATTTTATATATTCCATGAGATGCTATGTTCATATAGTATAGATGTGATGTTCTACGATGTTTTTTTATGTTCACATAGTATATAATGTCATGTTTTATGATGTTCATGTTCTATGATAATTTTTGTGATGTTCACGTGTTATAAATGTGTTGTTCTATGATGTTTTTTATGTCCACGTGATATAGATGTGATGTTTTATGATGTATTTTGCGATGTTCGTGTAGTATACATGTGATGTTCTATGATGTATTCTCTGATGTTCATGTAGTATACATGTGTTGTTCTATTATGTTTTTTGTGATGTTCTATAGTGTATTTAGTGGTGTTCACTTAGTATACATGTAATATGTTTTAGTATATTTTAGGATGTTTGAAACATACCCATGTGATATTCTTTTAAATTTTTGTCTATTACGTATTTTTATTTTTTTCTCTTATGCTTTGCTCTAGATTTCATTATTTTTTAATTATGTTATTTATTTATTTATGCATATTGTAATTACAATTTCATGAACCTAAACGGAGAACATTCTTCTTACAAAGACGGAACATCGTTCTTTTAAACCAGAACATCGTCTCTGCTCATAAAAGAAAATGTTCTATGTTCATAAGATAAATGTTCGTTAATAAAATTTTATATAAATATATCCATGTGGGATTTTGTTTTGAAGTATTTATTGCAATAAATCCAATGATATAATCAGAATTTAATTTTGATATTTAGTTTAAGAGTTATAACTTTTTTTATTTTATTGGAAGTCATTGCATGCAACGTTGGATGAGTGGGCCCTACACGATTGGCTGCCTGCGCTAGCTATCCATCCAGGTGCGCTACCGCCCGGCAGCGCGGGAAAGCTATGAGTGCACAAGCGGGATTTGTTGGACGGTGCTTATGGTCCGATGGGTGGACCGTAGCACGTCCCCAGAAATCTTGTGCCTTCACGTAGCCGGCCAGACTCCACCATTGTATTTTTAGGGTTTAGGGTTTAGAGTTTTGCTTCTTTTGACGTAGTGATCAATGTTAAAAGATCAGTAAAAATGGTGATGTAGGCTGCCGTCATTGTAGATTTTTTTAATCTTGGAAGAGACCCACCAGAAAATCTCCACGGCGGCAAGTCCCGAGTTACGGGGTCTTTTATAAACATGCGGCTGTTAGGGATGGAACTCACACCTTCAGACCTTGTGTATTGCTTCCTTAGCAGTGTGCCTCAAATTCACTTAAATGGTTGACACATTCTTTTGTATTCACTTAGTGAATATCATAATACATATTTGAGACCCTAAACGAGTTTAAACAAAAAAAAGTCTAAACTGAAAAGTTTTAGATCTCTTTTAGTACTATAACTTTGGTTTAGGTTATTTTTCTATCCGAGGTCGTTTGAAAAATTTAAAGAAATACTAATTTCAAAATCACTAATCTTAAAACAAAATATATTTGGACCCTAAAAGATTTCAAAAAAAATAGTCAACTTTAAAGTTACATATCTTTTCGAGTACTACAACTTTGGTTTATGGAGTTTTCCACGTTTGAAATATTCCAAAAAAAATTATGTCAAATCATTTATACTAGTTGTAGGTTAAGAAAACTGCTAGTGTAAAGATATCTAGACTGTGGTTGGCTTAATCCCACCACTAGTATAAATCAAAGATTGACAGTAACAGTTCCTTAAGCCAACCGTCAGTATAAATCCAAGACTAACACTATTGGTTTGTTAAGCCAACCGCCAGCATAAATCCAAGATTGACACTGATGGTTCCTTAAGTCAACTGACACTTGATCCAATTTACAATGGCGGTTGTCTTAAGTCTATCGTCATTGTAAGTATAGGACTTGTATTTGGGGTAATCTTAGAAAATCCACCAATAGAAATATATCTCCACTGGTGGTAACCATGGGCCCACAATTCTATCTGTACTAGCGCCCGTTCTTTATTAACTGCCATTGAAAAAAATCACTCAGTGTCGACAAAATGCATTTATGTACTAGTGAGGGCTCGTTAGGCGCTGGCCGGTGGGGCCCTCCCCGGTTAAAAATTTTTTTTACTATTTTTTTAGATTTTTTCAATTCGTTCTTTGTGAGTGTTTAGTTTTTGCTGAGTGTTTTTTTAGCACTCGGCAAAACCTTTGCCGAGTGCTCGACAAAAAACACTCGGCAAACACCTCTTTGCCGACTAAGCTTTAGGCGAGTATCTTATGCCGAGGGTGGCACTTGACAAAGCCTTTGCCGAGTGCCCCTGGCATACGACAAAGTAGCTGAATCCGGTAGTGGCTACTGGCAATGTCTACGAGTTCTCGAGTGCTCATGACGTCCTTGCCACCGATCTCGTGGACCAGTAGTTCAGGGCACAAGACTCCTTTCATAAAGGGACCGATGAAATTACTGTTCTTGTGCACAGTGCGTCAGTGTCCAAGAGCGCTCCTTCCCTTGCATACAAACTAGCTAGAGGGGGCCCGCACGTTGTTGCGGGCCCACCCGGAGAAAAGGAAAACTTTAGAAAATTACGGTTAAAAACCTAGAGCAGAAAGGGAGAAAAAAATTATTTTCGTGCGAAACTGCGCCTTCCTCCACCAGCAACCCGAAGTTCCGGCCTCAGACCGGAAGTTCCGATCTCGGACCGGAAGTACGGACCGGAAGTTCCGGTAGCCCAGGTCTCAAACCGGAAATTCCGATCTCGGACCGGAAGTACGGACCGGAAGTTCCGGTAGCCCAAACAGATATTTTCTCAGAGGCATAACTCTCTCATCCGGACCCCAAATTGGACATTCCACATATGTTTTTTTTGACCATCTCAACGAGAGGAACGCAATGGTGAGGTCTGTTATACATTTTGACAACTTCACAAAATGGACATTTTTTGTTGTCAACAGTTAGCTTTAGTTTTTTGTCTTTTTATGTGCATATTACGTGTAAATACGATGGGAAATTGATTAACATTAGGACATGACGTTATATATTTTTGTTTTTAACATCTAGAATAATTTTCAAGACGGAGGGAGTATTATTATTCACTAACAGTTACATCGGTGTTCTTGCCCATGCTCTTGATCGGAGACATGCAACGTGGGCAATAAATAGCGTGGCCGTTCAGCCGGTGAGAGATAGCAGCTGCCAGAACAATGCGTGAGCTAGCAAACCTAACAATTGGGCACGCACACATGCACGGCGGCCGGCGGGTAGTTTATTTATTTGTAAGACACAACGTACAGCTCATACAGGTAGCCATGTATATATATACATTCTCCTGTGTGTCGTAAGCAATCTTGTACGCCATAAATTCATGTCTGTCGATGCCTAGTCGCAATCAGCACAGATTAATCGACCTGGATAATGTAGTTTCCTCCATTTTATTCTATTAGTTTCTGTTGTTTCATTTGGTTTTAACTTTCTTCTTGAAAAGAAGGGAATTTAGATACATGGGTCGCTTGCTTTCACTATCAAGGTCTTTTTTTTTCTGAGCTGAGAATGTGTCTTTCAGGACCTTATACTGGTTGTTGTCCCAATACTTCGGCCTTTTAATTGAGTGGGCCACGCTTCGATACTGCACTAAAAACAGCAGCTAGTAGTCACTGATCTTAGAACTGTTTGATGACGAAGTTGTGTAGTCTAAAACAAATTATTTTAAGTATAGTAGTCTCTATTCGGAACCATACATTTTCATGATGGCTGTCAATGAACAATTGCTATGCTCATCGCCCGGAACTAATTGAATTTTCTTATCCATAGTTTTTCTTACTGGTGTGTTGGTGGATTTGTTCATGATTCAGGCTTCGCATTATGGCACAAACGTACTCTTCGTCTCAATCAAAATTTGCCCTCCAATGAGGTAAGTCCTTGGATTTGATAGATGAGAAAATTTGTTATGTGCCATCGAAACTTATACTCGTTTCTTTTATGCCACCGGAAAATATAACTTCCCTTATATGCCATTCGTTTTATATTTTCTCTCCTTAACTGCCATTGCCGTTAGATCTGTGCAAAATCTCCGTTAGCCATCAATGGCACCGTGTTGGTTGTCTTCCTTCTGCGTAACATCCGTGTTCAAGACAAAATTAAATAAAAAAAACATTTTTTCCTCTCACACAGCGAGGGTTCCTATGCCACGCCGTCGGAGGGCACTTGCGTGTCGCGCCACCATGGCAGGCCACTTGCGCCTAGACGCTGCAGCCCTCTCGTGCCGCATGCTGCCACAGCTCTCTCTCACACATAAAATTCACTGGCGGTCCCTGAACTTGGTAGCTGGTGTTACTTAGGTCCCCGAACTTTGAACATTGTATTTCTAGATCCCTGAACTTGACTTCAGGTGTCATCTAGGTCTCTGAACTTGGCTTTGGGTGTCACGGTCCCCAAACTTTGAACAGTGTATTTTTGGGTCCCTGAACTTGGCTTCGGGTGTCATCTGGGTCCTTGAACTTGGCTTTAGGTGTCATCCACTACGGCACACAGTGCCTTTACCTAGCGCCTGGGTCTTTGCCGAGCGCTATTTATCGGGCGCTCGGCAAAGGCCACCTTTGCCTAGCGTCGGGCTCTCGGTAAAGAATGCGCTCGGCAATGACTCCTTTGCCTAGCGCCAGGCCCTCGGCAAAGAGAAACACTCGGCAAAGAACGTCTTTGCCAAGCGCCAGACGCTCGGCAAAGGATAGCACTCGGTAAAGAGCCACCGCGGAATATACCGTCGTTCTTTTCCGAGCGCCCTCCGTTAGGCGCTCGGCAAAGGTGGCTCTTTGCCGAGCGCCCTGCGTTAGGCGCTAGGCAAAGGTGTCTCTTTGCCGAGTGCCAACCTTAGCGCTCGGCAAAGGCACCTCTTTGCCGAGCGCTGACATTTGGCACTCGGCAAAGAATTTTCTTTTTTTTTGTTTTTTGTTTCAAACTTTTTTATCATGCATTACACATTATTTAAAAGTATATGTTAAGTTTTGGTACTTTTTTAAATCTTTTTACTATTTATCGTTAGATGTCTAGGTTTCTAACTAACTTACGTGACAACGTGCACGAAACTTTACCAAATTTTGACCATAGCCTCCACATGTGCTCCAAAGACGTTTCGCTAAGTTTCGTGATTTTCGAACTTTGTTTGCTTTTTTTTAATTTAATAGCACTTCACGCGCAACTTGGTCGCCGTGTTCCGTGCGCTAGATGTTCGATATTTCATGCGTGCTCCAGGATACAGCCTTAACATACGCTAAGTAATGCGAATATCAATTTTCAAACCGTCCAATTCGGAGATTCGATGCACCTACAGTTCAAACACGCGTTTATCGGAGAAATTCAATTAAATCAAATAAACTAACGATAAATAGTAAAAAGATTTAAAAAAGTACCAAAACTTAACATATACTTTTAAATAATGTGTCATTCATGACAAAAAAGTTTGAAACAAAAAAACAAAAAAAAGAAAATTCTTTGCCTAGCGCCAAATGTCAGCGCTCGGCAAAGAGGTGCCTTTGCCGAGCGCCAAGGTTGGCACTCGGCAAAGAGACACCTTTGCCTAGCGCCTAACGCAGGGCGCTCGGCAAAGGCACCTCTTTCCCAAGCGCTGAAATTTGGTGTTAGACAAAGAATTTTCTTTTTTTTCTTTCAAACCTTTTTTTGCATGAATGACACATTATTTGAAATTCTTTGCCTAGCGCCCCCGATCTAGCGCTCGGCAAAGGAGTGTACAGCAATTAAACAAATTTAAAAAAACAAATAAAAAAACAAATAACAAAACAAATTTAAAAACAAATTTTTTAAAAAACGGAAAAGTCTTTGACGAGCGCCTCCGATCTGGCGCTCGGCAAAGGAGTGTACAGTACTTAAACGAATAAAAAAACAAATTCACAAAAACAAATTTAAAAAAAACGAAAAATTATTTGCCTAGCGCCTGCGATCTGGCACTTGGCAAAGGCACATCTTTGCCGAGCGCCAGAACGCGGGCACTAGGCAAAGAGCATCTCAGCCGGCCAAAATTGAAAAAAAAATCAACGAAAAATTCTTTGCCTAGCGCCCACGTGCCGAGCGCCAAATCACGGGCGCTAGGCAAAGGCGTCTCCTTATTTACATGAACCGGCCAAAATTGAAAAAAAAAAGAAAACTTCACAGCACAGCAGCCGGCCGCGCCCGGCCGCCGCCGCCTCCGCGCCCGGCCGGCCCTCGCCTCCGCCCCCGGCCGGCCACCACCTCCGCCCCCCGCGCCGCGTGAAGGTCTGCGGCGGTGGGCCGCTGCCGCGCCCGGCCGCCGCCGCCGGCCTCCCCCGCGCCGTCGCCGGCCCCCAACTCCGCCCCCGGCCGACCCCCGCCTCCGGGCCCCCCGCGCCGGCCCCCGCCCCCGCCCCCTACGCCGCGCCGTGCGGCCGGCCGCCGCCGCCGCGCCCGGCCGCCACCGCCGCCGCGCCCGGCCGGCCCCCAACTCCGCCCCCGGCCGGCCCCCGCCTCCGGCCCCCCCAGCGCCGCGTCAAGCTCCGTCCCCGGCCGGCCCCCGCCCCCGCCCCCCGCGCCGTGCGGCCGGCCGCCGCCGCCGCGCTCGGCCGCCGCCGCGCCGCGTGCTGCGCCCGGCCGGCCCCCGCCCCCGCCCCCCGCGCCGCGTGCCGCGCCCGGCCGGCCTCCGCGCCGCGTGCCGCACCCAGCCGGCCCCCGCCCCCGCGCATCGTGCCGCACCCAGCCAACCGCCACCGCCGCCCCGCGCCGCGGTCGGCCACCTTCGCCACGCCCGGCCAACCGCCCCCGCCCCGGCCCCGGCTCGCGCCCGCGCCGGCCTTGCGCACCCCGACCGCGACCCCGCGTCGGCCGCCACACCCCGCGTCGTCCGCCACAGGTACGTCTAGTTTGACGTAGTAGGAGTAGTAGGCGTAGTAGTAGTGGTAGTTGGAGTAGTAGGAGTAGTAGTATGCGAAGTCGTGGTCAATGTGGTAGTAGTAGGATTAGTAGTAGGTGTAGTAGTAGTTGGAGTAGTAGTAGTAATTGTAGGTGTAGTAGGTAGTAGTAGTAGAAGGGTTAGGACTAGGAGTAGTAGGCGTAGTAGTAGTGGTAGTGTGAGTAGTGATAGTACTAGTAGTGGTTATACTAATAGTGTTAATACTTGCATATATTCTTCTGCATGGATTGGAAATACATATGTGCTAGTCGGCCATCGTGCCGGTGACGTATTTGTGGTTGTCGGCCATCATGCCGTCTTTTTTTGTAGGTTTGGTAACCTCCCCGTACAGGGGAGGTGCTGCCGAAATTTTTCGTTCTCACTAATTGGTTTTTTTTCAGGAGGGCTCCCGTTGGAGGATAGCTGAAGGAGCACGACTTGGCACTGCCCCGCTAGCCTGTCTTCACCGGCACCTACGGTATGACCCCTCTTTCCGTCACATGTGGATGTAGGTCGCGTTACTCAGTTAGGCGTCTCCCGTCCGAAACGGATACGGTTGGAAGTATGCGATCTTTGCATATGTATAACCATATCTGTTTCGGATTGTCCACTTTTTTTGGACAGCCCGCGGATGCATAGACGAGGTTAGTTTCTACGGTCTGCTCTGATCCGAGACAGGGTTTGGGCCTCACCTTCGTGTTGTTCTCCGGATACACACTCTCCCCGTCGGGACGTGTATTTGGAGAACAGCAGGGAGGTGCTGCCGAAATTCTGTCTCGGCTCGGAGTAGCCCATGGAAACTAACCTCATCTACGCATCCGCAGGTGGGATTAGGACCTATCCTTACCTATTAGATGGTAGGAACACGAAGTAGATGCACTTGATGTTTATGTTCATCTTTGATATGCATGTTAGAGGATGGATGACCGTGAGTGGATGTATGCGGGATACACAAGTAAGCATGATTTTAGCATTGAATGGGGGCAGAAGACGGAGGCTTTCTTGGAAGGTGCATTTGGCAGTGGTGTGAATAGAGCGCGATTGGCGAAGTGTCCCTGTAGCAAGTGTGCAAATAGGAAATGGCAAAACCAGGAGACCATGGCTAAACATCTTCAGTTGAATGGCTTTGTGTCGGGCTATACCCGGTGGGTACACCATGGTGAAGCGCATCGGTTGAGAGAGGAGGTCGTGCGGCCTCGCCTCGAGCATGTCGATGATGGTGGCGGGGTTTTAGACATGTTAGATGACTTCGCGCAAGCACAGATCCCCGATGGACGTGCGGAGGAGGCGGAGGCATCCGCAAAGGCGTTCTATGACATGATGGCTTCGGCACAGAAACCCCTTCATGATCGCACGACGGTTTGTCAGCTCGATGTCGTTGGACGCGTGATGGCGTTTAAGGCCGAGATCAACATGAGTCGGCAACACTTCAGTGGCATGCTGGCCTTGATTGCTAGCCTGCTTCCGGAGGGCCACGTGTTGCCAAAGAGCCTGTACGAGTGCCAGAAACTCCTTGATGGACTCAAGATGCCGAACGAGCAGATACATTGTTGTCCGAACGGGTGTGTCCTCTTCAGGAAAGATCTTGAGCAGGAGAAGTATTGTCCGAAGTGCGAAGCCTCCCGGTACCTGGAGGTAGACTCTGGTGGAGGCCACAAGGAGCAGCTTACCGTCCCAATGAAAATCCTACGGTACCTCCCTTTCTTGCTGAGGATCCAACGGCTATACATGAGCGAGGAGCATGCTAAGCAGATGACATGGCACAAACTGGGGAAACGATACAATCCCGACAAGATGGTGCATCCGTCCGATGGTGAAGCATGGCAACACTTTGATCGCATCCATCATGAGAAAGCATCAGAGGCTCGTAATGTACGCGTGGCGCTGGCAACAGATGGGTTCAATCCTTATAGTATGATGGCTGCCCCGTACACGTGTTGGCCTGTGTTCGTCATCCCACTAAACCTCCCCCCTGGCGTCTCCTTTCAATGTTTGAACGTATTCTTGTCGTTGATTATTCCTGGACACCCGGGGAAGAAGATGAGTGTCTTCATGGAGCCTCTGATTGATGAACTCGTCAGTGCTTGGGAGGATGGGGTGTGGACATACGATCGAGCTACAAAGACCGTCTTCAAAATGCACGTTTGGTACCAGTACTCCATGCATGACTTCCTAGCTTATGGGATATTTAGCGGTTTGTGTGTCCACGGGAAGTTCCCATGTCCATTATGCAAGGCTCATCTAAGGTTCATCTGGCTCAAGAACGGTGGCAAGTATTCGTCGTTCGACAAACATCGTCAATTCCTGCCCCTCGACAACGCATTTAGGCGAGACACCATGGGCTTTACGAAAGGTGTCGAAGTCACTGAACCTCCACCACAGATGATGACTCCTGCCGAGGTCCATGCTCAGATTGATGCTCTCGTGGAGAATGAACAAGGTGATGGGTTCGTGGGATATAGCGAGGAACACATGTGGACTCATAAGTCTGGCTTGACGAGGCTCCCTTATTTTGATGACCTCCTCATGCCACATTACATTGATGTCATGCACACCGAAAAGAATGTCGCAGAGGCACTCTAGGCAACGCTCATGAACACTGAAAAGTCAAAAGACAACCCTAAGGCTCGAGTTGACCTCGCAGAGTTGTGTCATAGACCACATCAAGAGATACGAGCTCCTAGTGGTGGTAGGACATGGAAAAGGCCTAAGGCGGATTTTGTCCTGGATCCCAGACAAAGGAGAGAAGTAATCGAATGGATGAAGACGTTGATGTTCCCCGATGGGTACGCAGCAAATCTGAGGAGGGGAGTGAACTTAAGTACTCAACGAGTGAACGGGATGAAGAGTCATGACTACCACATTTGGATTGAACGTCTTCTCCCGACGATGGTCCGAGGCTTCGTCCCTGAGCCCATATGGACAGTGCTGGCAGAGTTGAGCTACTTCTTTCGCCAGCTCTGTGCCAAGGAGTTATCTCGGTCCATGATTGCAGACTTGGAAAAAGTGTCACCTGTCCTGCTTTGCAAGTTGGAGAAAATCTTTCCACCAGGCTTCTTCAATCCCATGCAGCATCTGATATTACACCTCCCGTATGAGGCACGGATGGGAGGGCCCGTGCAGGCCCGTTGGTGCTATCCAATCGAGAGGTGCCTAAAGACTCTTCGAAAATAGTGCAAAAACAAGGGTAAAATCGAGGCTTCCATTGCAAGTGCATTCACTTTGGAGGAGACGTCAAACTTCACAACATCGTATTACGACGACACCCTTCCAAGTGTGCATAATCCACCTCCTCGCTACAATGCTGATGAAAATGAGTGGACCCTCAGCCTTTTTCGAGGGCAACTTGGAAGAGCCGGTGGGTCAACCACTAAACCCTTGTCAAATGTGGAGTGGCATAAAATTATGTTGTATGTGCTGACCAACCTAGAAGAGGTGGACCCATACATTGTGTAAGTTCTCAACGGACTTGTTTCAATAATCCCGCACCTTTTTTACATCTAACCCCCTTGTTACTCGTCACAGGGAATTCATTCGTCAATACTGGCACCGTTCAAGGGAGCCTACCCCGTCGGAACAAGACACCCTCCTCGCCAATGGTGCAGGACAAGGGAGGCCCGATTTCATTAGTTGGTTCTCAACCAAGGCCCGAACCGATCCTTCTATCGGTGCTGACCTGAGATGTGTTGGCAATGGGTGTGACCGCCGAGTCAAGTCATTGTCCGCTTATGACGTGAATGGATTTCGGTTTCACACAACAAGCTATGAGCGTGTGCGGCCAAATCGAAAGACCACAAATAGCGGGGTTTTTACGCCCAGCACTGATGGCAGGGACTACTATGGAAGAGTTGAAGAAATATACGAAATCACATTCCCTGGTAGCACCAAAGCTCGTCCTGTCATATTCAAATGCCATTGGTTTGATCCGGAAGTAACGAGGAAGACCCCAAATCTTGGTCTTATTGAAATTCGATAGGATTCTGTCTATCCAAGAGACGATGTGTATATTGTGGCACAACAGGCCACACAAGTTTATTATACGCCGTATGCTTGCAAGACTAGTCCGGATCTCAGTGGTTGGTGTGTTGTGCACAAGGTGTCGCCACATGGCGGAGCACCTCTCCCAAATGATGAAGACTATCACTTCAACCCAACCACGTATGACGGAGAGTATTACCAAGAAGATGGGCTACAAGGGAGGTTCGAGATAGACTTAACCTGTGAGATAGGAATGGATGTAGATAATGTAATGGTCATTGATGACGACGATGGAGATGAGGTGCGAGATCCAAACGACTTACAAATGCTTGAGCGGTTGCGTCTAGGCAATGACGATGAAGACAACATTCCTCCGCCAGATGTCGTTGATTATTTTGACCTGGTTGATAGTGATGATGAGACTTACAGTCCAACTAATCCCGATCATGAAGAATATTTGTAACATACATGTAATACTTTCAAAATTTATAATTTAGTTTTGTTTATTTTGTATCTATTTCTAATTACATCTTCGTTCTTAATTGCAAGTGATTGAGCAACAATGCCAGGGGCCCATCAGAGGAGCCTAAGCCACTTCTACCAGGGCTCTGGTAGTGGAGGGGGCGCGGATGACGCGCCAAAGCCCACTCCAGCGGGGACGAGACGCAGGACGGCGAGGAGGCCGCCGAGGAGGCCGCCAAGGACGACTCCCGTGGTCCAGCCTGAGCCTCAGCAGGAGGACGACGAGGATCAACCGCAGCAGGAGGAGGAGGACGAGGAGCAGCAGGTGGTGCAGCAGGACGAGGGGGACGACGACGGGGACCTCGGCGTTGGCGGGGCCGAGGGCTCTGCCGGGACGTCGTCTTCCACTGCTGCGGGGAGTGTCTACTTCCGAGGTCCCACGTCTCTCCCTGACAAACCGAGGCGACGCATTTCGATTATCCCAGAGGGGCAAGCGTAAGACACCTCTACATGTTATCACTATTACTTTGTATCCTTTGTTCAAAATCTAAATATATACTAATATATTTACTCAATCACTTGTGCAGGACCTGGGTTGTGTCGGAAGAGGATTCACGCCATGTGAATGGCGTCCTAGGGGCCCTGGTCAGGCACTACTACCCTGGCATTGTAACACATGCCGGGAAGGACGAGCCTGCCTACACGTGGGCCCACTACGAGTCCGCCCACCACGCCACCGCAGGCAACGTGGCAGCGCACATCCTTCAGGAGTTCTGGGTAAGTCTTCCTCGCACTACATGCCTCAATGCAACACATTCATTGGATCCTACTTGAAATAACTAATGCATACATCGTGTCTTCATATGCAGACGTACTTCAAGCTCGACGAGAGCTACGAGGGCAATGCGGACGCCGTGGCTAGGAAAGCTTGCAGGAAGCACGTTACGGACATGTACCACGAGGCGAGAGTCCAGGCCATCAGAGATTACTATGGGAAGCAATTTGGAGAGAGCGTCAACAAGAAACAAATCCGAGATCGGAGGCTCTGTCTCACCAAAGAGCAGTTCATGCAGGTAACTGAACAACTTTAAATTAAGTTCCTTTCAACATTAGGTGCTATGAACTTGACTGCCTAACGTGTCGATTACTTCATGACGTGTAGGTCATTCCTTGGTGGTGCGAAAAGTCCCCTGAGGCGTGGGGGCAAATCGTGGACCGTTGGCTGAGCGAGGAGTGGCGGCAGCAGCACGCGGCTGCCCGGGCTCACCGTTTGGCCATGCCAGGTGTACCTCACCATCAAGGCAACCACAACGTCGGCGGCTTCGGCCGAGCTTGGGTACGTCATCATGTTTGTAACTGTTGCCATGCTTTAATGTAACTAGGCAAAGACTACTAACAAACTTCTCTTCGTTCTCGCAGTCGGCGGCGCACGGTGGCCAGCCATGCTCCTACTTCGCTGCATATACCATGTCACACAAGGGCAAGGCGACGTCCGACGTCTCCTTCAACCCGGAGGACCCGCCCGAGGCGTACACAAGTGAGAGCGCCTACAAGAAAGTCACCGAGTACCATGAGGCGGCGAGGACGATGTATGGTTCGGATTATGATCCAACGACTGACAACATCGATGCGCACCTCGTCATGTGTCTTGGAAAGGGAAAGCAGCATGGGCGCTACTGGATGGCCAACAGCGTGATCGACACCGCCACTACTCCCACTCTCTCCCAGATCCGAGCACAGACCACGAGTGGCTCTGGACTCCCGCCGATACGTGAGCGGCCGGCCTATGGACAGGCCCAGGTCGAGGCACTACAGGTTAGTTTTGGTTTACTCATCGTGCATTACACGAGGATTTCCTTGTCGCTTCACTAACATTACCTTTGCAACAATGTATAGGCTCAGGTGGAAACTTCGAACAAGAGGGCCGACGAGCTGGAGGCAGTTGTGGCTTCAGAGCGGGCGGCGCGACTGGCAAGTGACTAGAGGATGTCGGACGTGCTGGCGTTTCTGCAGAGTTCTCTGGGTGTTACTTTGCCACCCAGCTTGATGGGTCCACCTCAGCCTCCTCCCGTCGTTCCTCCCTTCGTTGCTCTCAACACTACTCCGGTGAGTAATATATATCATACATGCATGTTATTTAGCTATTTAACTTTGTCTCATGCAATCACTGCTCCTGTGTGTAGCCTCAATCGGCAGGTTCGAACCACGTGCCGAACGAGCATGGGGGACCGTCGCCGCCGTCACATGGGTGGCCCGGGTACCAACCTCCACCGCCGCCTCAGTGAGTAACGTCGAAGTTGTTGTCACGTATTCCTTCTCTTGGTGATGGACCTGGACTTGTCGTGTTGAACTTCATGTCATGGACTTGGACTTGTTGTGTTGAACTTCATGAACATCAAGTTGTTGTAATGGACTTTATCGCCGAAAGTGATGCTATTATGAGATATATGTGCTATTGTGATATATATGGTGATGGTGGTGACAGAAGCGATGAAATTGTGATATAAATGGTGTTATTTATGTTCATGGTGATATCCATTTGATGTATATATATGATATGTTGTGTTTGCAGCGATAGAAAGCAAAAAATAAAAAAACAAAATCTGGGTTCCAGATTTGCCTAGCGCAGCGCTAGGCAAAGAGCCTTGTAGTTTACCCAGCTTTGCCGAGCGCCAAGCTGAAGGCGCTAGGCAAAGATTTTTTTTTAAAAAAAATTGTTTCTCTTTGCCGAGCGCCATGCGGGAGGCGCTAGGCAAAGAATTTTTTAAAAAAAATCAGTGTGGTCTTTGCCGAGCGCCAGGCTAAAAGCGCTAGGCAAAGAATTTTTTTAAAAAAATCGGTGTGGTCTTTGCCGAGCGCCAGGCTGGAGGCGCTAGGCAAAGATTTTTTTTTAAAAAAATTATTTCTCTTTGCCGAGCGTCAGGCGGGAGGCGCTAGGCAAAGAATTTTTTAAAAAAAATCGGTGTGGTCTTTGCCAAGCGCCAGGCTGGAAGCGCTAGGCAAATAATTTTTTTTAAAAAAATTGTTTTTCTTTGCCGAGCGCCAGACGGGAGGCGCTAGGCAAAGAATTTTTTAAAAAAATCAGTGTGCTCTTTGCCGAGCGCCAGGCTAGAAGCGCTAGGCAAAGAATTTTTTTAAAAAAAATCAGTTTGCTCTTTGCCGAGCGCCAGGCTGGAGACGCTAGGCAAAGAATTTTTTAAAAAAAACTCAGTTTGCTCTTTGCCGAGCGTCTTATTGGAGGCGCTCGGCAAAGAAAACATCACGCCGTGACTACCGCCGTGACCGTCACTTTTCTTTGCCGAGTGCCGCCTAGGCGCTCGGCAAAGGTTTTGTGGAGCGCCCGATAAAAAACGCTCGGCAAAGGAGGCTTTGCCGAGCATTTCATTGCCGGGAGCCCTTTGCCGAGCGTTGCGTTCGGCAAAGCCTTTGCCGAGCGTAATTCGGCCTTTGCCGAGCGTCTCAGGCGCTAGGCAAAGCCGCAGTCTGCAGTAGTGATCTAGGTCCCAATGCTGACGTGACGCGGTCCTACATGTGGGGCCCACATGTCAATCGGTTATATTTCTATTTCGGGGTACTGTAGCTACACTTTCTAAAATATTCCAAAAATTGTATCTTTTTCATATGATCTCAGATGAAGATGATTTTTATATGAAAAATGTAGCTCTCGACGAGATCTACAACTTTCTAGTTTTGAGTTTTTTTAATTTGAGATCATTAAAATGCTTAAAAAAATTAAACAAATTTTCAGCAGTATATTAATCGCATACAAGCGCTTGTCGCCTTGGAAAAATCATATCTTTTTTATATGCTGTCAAATGGAGATGATTTCTATATTAAAGTTGTATCTCTCGATGAGATCTACGACTTTCTAGTTTTGAGTATTTTAATTTGAGGTCGCTAAAATGCTCAAAAAAAATTAAACAAATTTTCAACGGTATATTAATTCCTGAAAAATTAAACAAATGGAGCTAAGTTTAGGGACCCAGAAATACACTGTTCAAAGTTCAGGGACCTAAGTGCTGCCAAGTTCAGGAACGGCCGGTGAATTTTTCTCCTCCTCGCCCGCACACCGCCAGATGCCTCGCCTCCCTCACGCTCACCGCCTGCGCGTGCTGTGGCCGCTGGCCCGCGCACACTCGTCATCACCGGTCGCCTGGCTGCCCAGGCTTGCCTCCCCTCCCTCGAGCGAACCGGCCCCCGTGATGTGGCATGCTCTGCGCTGCCTTGACGACCGTGGCCCCACGCGTTGTCGGATGAAGCAGCGGCGCACTACACGCGCGTTCATGTACGTCGCTCGCTCGCTCAAGCGGAGGTAGCAGCCTAGCGGGCTTGCCGTCGACCGCACGTGGTGGAGATGTGGCCATGTCGTGACAATGAGCCCAGGCGCACGCTCAAGATGGTTGACCCAGTGCTCTGCAGGCTGCAGCGAGGCCGACGGCAAGGAGGAGAACACGCTGCTGCCGTACTTCTAGCTTGTCTTCGCTTGTGCCAAGGCGCATGTTGTGCCTCGAGGGCGAAGAGCACGCAGAGGCGGAACCAGCGATTTTGATTAAGGGGGCCGGACAAATGTGATCGTATTTTTTACTATGATAAAATATACATAATTATATGTTTCAATAAATTTTCAAAAAAATCCACACTATTTCTAACTAAAATCATCATATTTTAATAAAAAATTGGTGAAATTAATAATTTTTTGCTATAAATACAAATATTTATATAGATATTTAAATGAATCTACTATGCCTGGGGGGCGGGCCACGGCCCCTGCTAGCCCCCCCCCCCCCCTCCCCCTCCCCCTGGTTCTGCCTCTGAGAGCATGGGCGCGACCTTGGTGAGCGTGGCGTCCAGCTGCCTCGACGCTCAGCTCCAAGTCCAAGCGGCCATCGCCCCTTCATGCTTTGGTTTCATAGTTTTTTTTTCATTTCTCGTAACATATGTTTTCAGGATGCCTACCATGCAATTCTGTTCTAGAATTTCAGGTTAGCACACATATATCATCACAATACCCATGAACTGGCTAATTCTCCCGTCGCCTTATCCACTGCAGCTTCAATTAATTCATATGGAATCCACTGCAGCTTACAAGTGTGAAAGAGGTACAGAGTACACACACTTTTGCCTCCTACGGAGTACTTGCTACTTTCTGGATGAAATCCTAGGACTGCAGGTGCAGCCAGTGACACAAGTTTTCATACGTTGGGGTGCACGTACGCAGTCCTGGTTTAGTTTCCAAAAAATTTAAGGTTTACTCATCACATCGAATATCTGGACATATGCATAGAGTACTGAATATAGATAAAAAAAACCTAGTTGCACAGTTTTGGTCAGAAATCGCGAGACAAATATTTTAAGCCTAATTAGTCCATGATTAGCCTTAGTGCTACAGTAACCCACATGTGATAATGATGGATTAATTAGTCTTAATAAACTTGTCTCGCAGTTTCCAGGCGACCTATGTAATTAGTTTTTTTATTAGCATCCGAAAATCATTTTCGACATCCCATAAAATATTCAAATGTGACACTTAAATTTTCTTTTCACGGACTAAACGCTGGCTAACCAAAGCCAACCCTGGGAGCTCAGCCGACACCCTCATGTGTGCGGCGCGCGGTGCCGACCACGTATTGAACCATCTCCTCCTTCCTGCACGCCCCTCTTCCGTGACAACTAACGGGTCCTCTTAAATTGTGAGCGATGGATAGATGAACACGCCACTATGGGATAGATGCACTGTAGCCTGCCAGCCTGCCACATATTACTCCGGTGACCCTATGCGAACGTCCTATGCCCTTCCATCGGAGGCTCCGGAATGATGCAGCGCAGCATCCATGGTGGAATCCAAGATTGAACTCCGGAGAATGTAGATTCAGCTGGCCGGTATTATTCTGGTCGTGCAACATTTTCACGTCGCAAAATCTGATAGCTACGAATTCGGAGCGAAATAAATTAAATTTGTGTCTATATGTATATACACGTGGTCTAAAAAGACGAAAATCTGATAGCTATTAATTCAAAACTACGCAAGTGAGCAAAATATGCATTGCAGTTTTTGTACCGTACCAGACGTTTGGCACGTACCTACATACCCAGCAATACACTCTGGTGACAGGAACACATGCGCCGTGCACAACACATGCGCCACACCATTGACGCCAACCGCCTCACCAAAACAGCCTAAATGGCCTATAAAACCTCATTTACGCAGCTCACAGGACTTGCACCTCCTCCATCATCCCTCCTGCTAGTACCCACGTCGCCACCTCCGTCCCTCGCTCTAAGATGGCCACCACCAGGTGTAGTAGCAGCAGCAGCAGCAAGGTGCCACCAGGCTTGGCCCTGCCATGCTTGCTGCTGCTCGTCGCCGGCGTCTCCAACGGCCAGCTCCAGGTGGGGTTCTACTCCAACTCCTGCCCCGGCGCCGAGTCCACCGTGGCGTCCGTCGTCCGGCAGTCCGGGTCCGCCGACCCCACCATCCTCCCGGCGCTCATCCGCCTCCAGTTCCACGACTGCTTCGTCCGCGGCTGCGACGCGTCGGTGCTCATCAAGGGCGGCAGCAACAACGCCGAGGTGGACAACAGCAAGCACCAGGGCCTCCGCGGTGTGGAGATCATCGAGGGCGCCAAGACGCAGCTCGAGGCCCAGTGCCCCGGCGTCGTCTCCTGCGCCGACATCGTCGTCCTCGCCGCCCGAGACGCCATCGCCTTCGTACGTACTACTACCACCTGTGGATAAATATATATGTGAACACTAACTGGGATCTCTACCGACCGACTTGCACACGCTCGCGTGACGATGGCGTGAATGCAGACCGGCGGGCCGTCGTTCGACGTGCCGACGGGGCGGCTCGACGGGAAGGTGTCCAACCTCCGGGATGCCGACGCGCTGCCGGACGTGCACGACGGGATCGACGCGCTCCGCTCCAAGTTCCGCGCCAACGGCCTCGACGAGAAGGACCTCGTCCTCCTCACCGGTACGCGCTCATGCATGCATCTCGCTGCTCTTTTCTTGCATGCATGCACGATGGACGCGCGAACTGAACACGTGCATACACACATGCATGATGATGCAGCTGCGCACACGGTGGGCACGACGGCGTGCTTCTTCCTGCAGGACCGGCTGTACAACTTCCCGCTACCCGGCGGCGGCCGTGGCTCGGACCCGACCATCCCGCCGGGGTTCCTGTCGGAGCTCAAGTCCCGGTGCGCGCGGGGGGACTTCAACACGCGGCTGGCGCTGGACCGCGGCAGCGAGGGCGTGTTTGACACCTCGATCCTCCGCAACATCCGCAACGGGTTCGCCGTGATCGGCTCCGACGCCGCGCTCTACAATGACACGGCCACCATCGACGTCGTCGACTCCTACTCCGGCCTGCTCAGCAACTTCTTCGGGCCCTACTTCCGGCAGGACTTCGCGGACGCCATGGTCCGCATGGGCCGCATCGGCGTGGTCACCGGCCGCAAGCAGGGCGAGGTCAGGAAGGTCTGCTCCAAGTTCAACTGACTGATCCGGCTCCCACCAATGCAAGCGTACCGGTCCATCCGTCCATAGATCCCTTCATTCATTGCACACAGCTAGCAGGCCGGCTCATCCATGGTTGGACAGCACGGTGGCGTTTGGTGGCCTGCTTTCATGGCAGTGTTCTCTCTTCATCAATTCGTTCATTTCATCAGTAGCACATCGTGTAGATCCCATCTCATCTCACTGGGCAAAGGGAAATTCAAGTTCTCCAGGGCCTCTCCAGCTGTATAGCTATAGTATCCACGAAACGAAAATTGCACATGATTTTGAAAAGCAATTTGCTTAGCTTTAAGATCTGTGCAGTTTTCCTTTCGATGCGGTACTAAGACCTGGCGTCAAGGAGGGAACATATATACGGTATAACATGAATTATTTGGCCTTGTGTGTTTATATAGAATTTACTATATATAAGTGGATGTATATGTTAGTCATTTGCTGTTGTGTCCACTGTAACTGTAAAAAGTGTTGATTTCTATATTGCAAAGAGGTGTCAAATATTGTGACGACTTTTCCTCTGCATAATTCAATTTTTTTACTAGCTGCTTGTCAATGAACATTATTGCGCCATTATTATTTTTTCTTGAACTGCAGAAGATACTGTGCATCATAGTACAATTACACAAGTACTCCGCGTCCCCCAAGTATTTATTCATCTATACTGGCAGATGATAACTGAGTCAGAAATACAGGTTTTATATTCTCTTTAAGTAATGATAATTGTGTATGTCACTTCTTTAAATAATGATAATGATAATGGAGTATTGAGGAAACTTCACGGTGCAACTGTAAACAAGATCAGCATTTATGTGGTTTCCAATTTCTGCATGTTGACTGTAAGGCTACGCAAGAGCTGAAGAATGAGCTGCAGCGCAGATGTACCAATCTCACAACACTGCACCATTCTCCTTCCAGAGACGCCATCAAGAAACTTTGGAGCATTTCTCTTGGTTCCTTGCCCAGTTATGGATGGTTGGCGAGCACAAGCTGGCAAGAGCTTTATTGCATTGGGTCTGTTTTTATTGGGAAAAGGACTACTTCTCTGCAGGAGTGTAGCAAAGCATCAGCATGCAACTGCAAAGTTGTATAGCATTCATGGCATTTTCCAGCTTCTAGATCTGGTGTGTCTGCCTGAACCTGTTTGGCTTCCGAGGCCTTGTTTAGGCCTCGTTTAGTTACCAAACTTTGGGGCCAAAATCTGCATAGTAAATGTCCCGTCACACTGTAGCAATTTTATTTTTATTTGGTAATAATTATCCAAATATTGATTAATTAGGCTCAAAATGTTCGTCTCGCAAAGTACAACAAAACTGTGCAATTAGTTTTTGATTTCATCTACATTTAGTACTCCATATATGTGCCGACATTTTGATGTGATAGGGAATCTTCTTTTTGCATAGTGAAGTTTGGGGATGAATTTGGGTATCTAAACAAGGCCTTAGTTTCAAAATTCAGAATTTAAAAAGTGCTAAGTAAAACTTGCGACATATGTATGGAGTATTAAATATAGACGAAATAAAAAAAAACTAATTGCACAGTTTACGTGAAAATTGCAAGACGAACGTTTTGAGCCTAATTAGGCCATGATTTGACACTAAAGTGCTACAATACACTTTTGCTAATGATGGATTAATTAGTCTTAATAAATTCGTCTCGCTGTTTCCAGGCTAGTTGTGCAATTAGTTTTTTGTTAGTATCTGAAAACCCCTTCCGACATCGCACGAAACACCCGATGTGATATTTTCGTCAAAACCTTTTCGAAACTAAATGAGGCTGAGGTTGCATTTTGTTTTCGCCAAGATTTGAACAAAGGTACTTTGATTTTGGCTTTTAGTAGTGTACTGGCAGGAGCTAGCTACCTGGCAGTTACACCTATATATATATATATATATATATATATATATATATATATATATATATATATATATATATATATATATATATATATAAAACTATTACCCTACAGCTGGCTACAAAATAACTTATTCTGTAGCCACTTTGAGTTACGATAATTGCTATGCTAATTTACGAGATTATAGTAACTCCTTACTATATGATTTACTATAATATTATGGTAAATATCCCCATATGTTATAGTAACCCAACTATCGTAAATATGTATTAACATTATCGTAAATTAGTATATAAAATTATCGTAAATAGAGGTGGCTACAGAATAACTTATTTTGTAGCTAGCTATAGAGTATACTCTCCCTATATATATATATATATATATATATATATATATATATATATATATATATATATATATATATATATATATATATATAAGTTTACTGGACTCAAGATACAGTTTTGCAAGTTTAAGTTTATGGTTCAAATTCTTTCCAGGGATGGTACCAAAATTTGCGTGCTACTTGGCATGACTAATGTTTCCAATAGAACTGGATGAATCAGCCATGCGTTACATGGTCCATGATGGGTAACCTGTCAGATACTATCACAAGGATCTCGAGGACGGTGGTGACCGTGTTACCTTTGGTCGGGAAACTTGCAGTGACTGTCGGATTACTGGTCCAATCTTCAGTGGCATTTAATTTATCTAGAGATTTTTGTATTTTCTTTCTAGAAATAAAATTATCTTTACTTCGAGCGTTTGGCAGAGCTTCAGATTCTCATAGAAACGTTTCAGACGTAGGTTTTCTAAAAAGACATTTCTCATTTAGCTAGCTCATAGGATTCTTGAAACTAGAACTACAATTAGGAGCATCGGTTATATGGACCCTACAGAAAAGCCCACTATGGGTAGGATGGGTCGAGGCAGTCGAATATAAGGCCCAACCCAGGTGGGGTTCATCATCGATGTGGAGTACAAGTTAGTGGCCGATACTTTGATGCCAACATATATGCCTAGAATAACTAATTCTATCCGATTGATTCCTCAGTAATCAATTAGAAAAACTCGTATCTCAACCGAATGTGATCTAATCTGTAACCGTACCTCCCGCACTATACAAGGTGAGGCAAGGAGCCCCCATTTGGTACCTTACAACTTCTCTACATACTAGGCAATTAGGCTCGCATAGCCATCAATGTCCCTTGTAAACCTTGAGCATATGAGATAACAGATATACTCTCCACTGGACGTAGGAGGCATGGTACCTAAACACATATAAATCTATGTCCCATATGCTACCCACCTAATTCCGTGCACATGATCCCTGATCTTCATTGCCAGGGTTCATACTTCCAATATTTGATGCACCATTTAGGGGCCTTCTTGCACAGATCCATTTTCATTGCATTTCATATGGATATTATCTTCAATTTCGACAACTACGACAAGCTTCACACATGCAATGAGATCACCTTTAGTAGCCTGGACTTCGTTGCAGATCGCCTTGGAACCTGCACCTATAGGACCCCGAACCCATCATGTAGGGGAGGAGCCCCTTCCATCTGGATGTTCCACGCAGAGCTCAAGGATGTTGTGGCCGCTGGTGCACCCGAGTTGGCCCATCACATGGACATCCATGCTCAGTGCTTCTTCATCAACTTTGGTCGCAAACACATCCTTAATCGGGTCTTCAAATTCCTCCGGGATCCATCGACTGGGCTCCCAATGCAGGATAGGAGGATCTATCATGCAATATCATTGTTGATTTGTCCATCGGCTCATGCCACAGCTTCATACCAGCATACGCTTCAATAGTCTATGGCCGCGTCTCATGGCACTCACACCATCTACTTCAAAGATAGATACAGGACACCATGATGATGATAGGAATCTCAATGATGCTGTAGATTCATCGCAATGGCAAGTCTCGAAGACTACAACGACATCAACATGGATTTTGAGATCCAGAACATGATGACCACTGAGATAGATGCATATGATTTCTTTCGCTATCTTAGATGATGATGACACTCATAATTAGGATGACTATCCCTCAAGACGGAATGCTATATGGCTAACTCTGAGCAACCGAGGGACCTGCACACTATAGCTGCAAATGGTAGAGCAAGATCACATGCTAGACTCCTTTGAGGGAGTTGGGGGCAACAGAACATTACGATACCAATGAGAAAATGCGCGATCAACTCGTGCATCAGCTTGATGCACTAGCAAAAAAACGATCAACTCCGATGCAGACATCAAGCTCTCGAAGAGCAACTCAGTCTGGATGAAAGGCCGATGGTGAAGAGGTTCAAGTACATCCACATGCAAGCCAGAATCTAGCAGCAACAATGCAAATCATGCACATCAAGATTGATAGGACCTAGATGGCTAGAGGGGGTGAATAGCCTATAAAAATTTTCTACAAAACACAATTCACTAGAGCTAAGAGATTAGCAATATGAGAACCTGATAGCTTCTACTTTGCACTAGCTCTAGTTCACTCCAAGCAAGCCCCCTAAACAATAATAGTAGCTTGATTTCTAGTCTAAGTCACAACACCACACAAGCTACAACTAGCAAAACTATCTACAACTAGCAAGAGCTACTAACAAAAGCAACCACAACTAGTTACAACTATAACTACCACTATTCTAGTGAGCTACTCAAACAACACTACACTACCAAGCACAAGATATGAATGTAAAGCAAGAGTGTAGTGTGTAAACTAATGGGGCAAGAGCTGACACAAGATATAGCCTCGAAGTTCAGTTGCTTCCTGGTGACTTACGTCCTCGTTGTGGCGAGTCCCCACATGATGGTTCACGAGCTAACTAGCACGACAAGCTAGACACACCAAGGGTGTCGCAAGAACCACTCAAATGGTGCACTCCAACTAGCCATGATTTCACTATAGTTGCTCTTCACAATCTCCCACGGGGATGAGCAAAGAGCCCCTTAAAATTTCTTGATTGATGGTATATATTAATGCACATAGAATAATCCGCAAGCACACGGATATTATACTGATGTAGCACTTCTCCGGAAGTATCCTAGTTTTATAGCGAAATCAAGGAAACGTGTGTGAGAATAGCTAAATCTAACTTAACCCAACTTGGCAACAAGGCTTAGATAATAGGAGTATAAAGGAGATTACGAAGGTCTTCTAGTTCTAACTTCGGTAAGCTATGTCTTCTATTGTTCAATTATGGGGATATTACTAAGGAAAACACAGGCAGAGTATGTTTTCTATAGTAACAAGGTCATGTTAGGCCTACAAATGGGAGGTGGACTATAAAGGATTCAATGAGGCTATAAGAGTCACCCTTGCGAGCTACCACCGATCCGGAAAGTAGGGTACATCTATGAGTAACCGAGTCTAAGCACCACGCTTACACTACAAATACTACTTTAACCCAAGAGCTACAAGGATTAAAGTACTCAAAAGAGTCACAAACCTGAAGAACAATATGAACAAGATGCTTACTTGAATTAGAAGTTAATTACTAGAGAAATCTAAAAGCACTGATCTTCTCTTGATTGCCAGCTCTAATGCTGGTGGAAATAGGAATTAGGGTTTCTAGCCTTCAGGCTCTCAAGATCATTGCCTTTGAATCCCTAGAGGAGGGGGGGTACAGGTAGGTATATGTTGACAGTAATTAACCATCAACTTTATAAGTCAACAAGAATCAAAAGAAGGGTTAAAATGAGCTTCACCTTAGACTTAGGGGTTTTAAACTAATAATTTCCATAAGTTTTGGTGAATGTGTATTTCTGCAGGGGGTTGTCAGGAAAAGACCAAAGGAGACCCACATGTTAGATTTACATAGAGAGAAATCAACCCTACTACGAAAAAGAATAATCTAGAAGACTCGGGAAGGCACCTCCTCGAAGGGTAGGGCCAAATGGGCTGACAAGTGGGGTAGCCGCCCCTGGCCCTAGGCGCTCACCCCACCTAGGTGACCAATCAGGCGCGAGCTCACGGATCCTGCCTCCACCACCTTTGAGGATGAATAAAAACCATAGATCAAGGTTGGTTTGATCCGAGGGATGTGGTGCTTCCTAGAGGACTATATAAGCAAGGCCCCTAACCCCAGGAGAAACCCTAATTCATTAGCAGAGGGAGCCATCAGCAGTGCTAGGGTTTAAAGAGTTTCTCTCCACCAGAGAATTAGAATAGCTACTCCAATTCTTCAAGTTCTAATAGGTTTTGACTAGATAGAGGAAGAGTCGGGCGACTTGTGCTCGGGATTCGAATCTTTGTCATCAAAGTATTGGTACTATTTTGTATCTTTGCTCTATGACTTTATTCTAATATCATTATGTTTCTATTTATTATGTTCCTAGTTTGCTCTAGTAGTACATTTGATATGGTTATGATTGATAATGAGTTTATGTATAAGTGTGCAAAGCGCTTAGCTATCTTCGCGAAGGGGTTAAGTGGTAGATCACACGTAAGCATGGTGCTTAGATGCTATTTACCTGCAAATGTATCCTATTGGCCGGGTCATGTGGTAGTTTGTTGGAAGTGAAAGTTCTATTGAGTCTTATATAGTCCACCCTCCATTGATAGGACAGGCAGAAACAACGTTACGTAGTAAGTCTTGCTATGTCCTGGCTTTCTTCAGTAATATTCCTTATACATAGATGAAGAGCCTTTTATGCTATATATGATAGTGTGTTTGCTAGAGTAGATGAATGACTTAGTAGATTAGAACCTACCTAGAATTCAATCTCTTGAACTAATCAGACGTCAACCTACCTTTATGATGAGTAGTCTATCTCTAATCTCTGCGTGATTTATTCCCTATGCTTTACAATTCAATTATACTTATTTATCATGGTTTATCCCCCCTGCCAAAGTAAGTGACTGTGTGATTGATTTCTCATAAGTAGTCATATTTTGCAAATCCATCCGTTTAGGTTTAAGTCCTTAGTTCTTTCTCTTGAGCTAAATATAAATTAACAAAACCTAGAATATTTCCCGGTGAAGTGCTACGATGGTATTTTATCTGTACGCTTGCAGATCACATTTTTATTCTAAGAGGAGCAGTTCTATACCAACACTTCTGGCGCCATGCTAGGGATGACAACTTAGCTTAAGTGGTGTTAAAAGTGTTAACAGTATATATATAGGGGCCTTCAAGCATCCTAGACCCTCAAATCAAACCGACTTAAAAGAACGGCGTAGATGTAATCCTAGAGCCGGTGGAGAACCGACGTAGCGAAACAGAAGCTGACAGGTGGGCCAAGGTGCTGGCCGGCCAGCAGGTGGGGCCAGCCAACCCCACATGGCAGTGACTTAGGTCCTGCTTTGATGGAGAGCCTCCTAGAGTCTTCCTTCATTGGTCCCATTGTGGATAAATGTAATTTCCTTTGACGAATAAGTCCTTGGTGGTTTTCTGATTAAATCCTGCTAGAAACACATGTTCCCCTAAACTCGTGAAAATTGTTAGTTAAAACTCCTAAGTCTATGTTGACGATTCATTTTAGTCATTTATGCAAGGTATATTGATGGTTTGTGATGAATGTTAACTACCGTCAACAAACTCTCCCACACTTAGGCTTTTACTCGTCTTTGATAAAAGGATGGATTGCTTAAGACATAATCTTAGGACAAGTCATCAACATAAAACCATTCCTAGTCCTACATGCTCTACAGGATTCAAAGTGTCTACCATGAAACTTTGGGTGGATGAAGAATGGAACAGCTTGAAACAGATCACCATCTTTCTTTAGTCAAGTCAATTGGAGAAACATTTTAAGATTTTTGAAAAACAAAACATAGCTTACCTTCTCCTTTTGTGGTACTCTCAAATCACTCAGTATATGTGGTATTTTTGGATCCTTACCAAGGCAATGATGACTTTGCCTTCTTTTTGTCTACTTCTAAAAGCTTATGTGGAGCTCAAGTAAGGATGAATATGAAAACATACTTGCATTGCATATTTTGTAAAGTCAAAACAAGGATCCAAGGAGAAAAATGTCATACTCCTAGATCAAGATGTGCATGTGCGTGGATATGTATATGGTGGCTATCCTAATTCTACTATGCTTCTTGAAACATATCTCTCTTGTTTGAAATTTGGAAAACTTTGCAAGAGAGTAGGGGCTATCTATTCATTTTTCTCTTTTTTCTATGGCGAGCATCTAAGTACCCATTGTTTTAGATATCTCGGACACTTGTCCGTTTTTTCCAATTCCTTCTTTTTCTTTTCTTTCATGAATAACTTTTGCATTGCCCATGCCTCTTTTTCTGCAATTGAAACTTTTCAAGAGAGACATTTACAAGAACTTAGAGCATTTATCCTAACAAATATATTTTTATGTCTATTCCTAATGTAGAAGTAGAACATTTTTGGGTGGATAAAAACATGTTTTTGCATACTCCTAGTGTAGGAGCAGTAGATATATGTGGAGTGTACGTTGAAAGCATCTAGGCCCCTAGAGTGGGTTTCGATGATTGATAACAACATAAAATTACTATGACAAACGTGTGTTTTGCAGAAACTTTGGTAAGTTAGGTCATGTAATGGTGATTATTTGGGCACTATGGTTTTCATGCCCCTATCGATGGAAATCATTTCGGTTTTCAAAGGATTGATGACAAGGTTAAGGACAAACTAGTTCTAAGTGCCTATTGGTGTTGGAGAGGCATTTAGAGTAGTTTAGGACTTGTTTTTCCTTTGGTCATACTATAAAGGGGGGCATGAGCAGGTAGCTTGACCTAGGTGAGTCTAATTGTTTAGGTGTGGTGCACACTTGTCAAACTTAGCACTAGGTAGCTCAGGTGAAGCCCAAAGATCATTTGGAACAAGTTTTGTTCAAGTTGCGTCGCGATCCGGAGTGGTTTGTGACCTTTTAGCTTGACCGGACGCTGTCTTTTTCTTGACCTGACGCATCCGGTCAGTGTACTGGACTGCAGTAGCAAACTGCTTATTTGATCGGACACTGGTGAGTTCATGACCGGATGAGCAGGTGGTGTTGTCTGCGGTTAACACTGCCAGGGTTAGCGACCGGACGCGATGGGCTACTGATCGGACGCGACTTCGGTGTGTCCGGTCAACAGTGAAGAAGAAACAGAGAGTTTCCAGAGAAGGTTTCAAGCGACCGGACACATCCGGTCACCCTTGATCAGACTCGTCTGTGCGTCCGGTCTCTCAGCGACTTTGATTTCAAAATCGACCGTTGCCACCGACCGGACGCGTCCGGTCACATCGATCAGCACGTCCGGTCAGTACGAAAAATGCTGAGTCAGCACATAATGGTTGGGATTGACTAAGGGAGGTATAAATACATCCCCTACTCATCCATTTGAGCTCTCTTGCTCATTTGTTCAGCTGAGAAACACCTTTCATGTGCAAGGGAGTGCAACAGCCTAGTGAGGAGATTGTGAATTGAGAATCCAAGATTAAGGACCTCATTAGTGCATAGGGAGTAGCAAGTGTGCATCCACCTTTCTCATTAGGCTTTCCATGGTCAAGTGAGAGTTCTTGCTTGTTACTCTTGGTGATCGCCATCACCTAGATGGCTTGGTGGTGATTGGGAGTTCAGTGATCATCCGGTGGAGCTTGTGGGTGACCCAACTCATCTTGTGAGCGGTTGTGGGCGATTCACCGCGACAGAGTGTCAAAGAATCAGCCCATAGAGAGCACTTGATCCTTGCGCGGATCAAGAGAGAGCTATACCCTTGCGCGGGTGCTCCAACGAGGACTAGTGGGGAGTGGCGACTCTCCGATACCTCGGGAAAACATCGTCGTGTTCCTTGCCCCTTTACTTTGAAGCAATTATTTTCTAGCATTACTTTCATTGCTTGTTTACATTCCTAGAATTGCCATGCTAGAATAGGAATTGGAACCTAGGGTGTAAAACTTTTTATCGGTAGAATCACTAGGAACACCTTTAGGCACTAGGGGTGAATCATGGGCTAGTAGGGCTTAATTCTTGCAATTAAATTTTAGAGAAGCCCAATTCACCCCCCTCTTGGGCATCTTGATCCTTTCAATTGGTACCAGAGCTGAGTTGCTCCTTAATTAGGCTTAACTGCTTAGAGCAAGATGTCTAATGGGGAAGGACCACCTCCCATCTTTGAGGGAGATGATTTTCCATATTGGAAAATTCGCATGGAGGCGTACCTCGAAGCCATAGACGTTGGGTGTCTTAGAGCTGCCACCGAAGGACTTCTTGAAGTCAAGGATCCCGCTAACCCCGTTGGTGACGAGAAGTACGACCGGTGGAATGCAAAAGCAAAAAATGCGCTCTACTGAGGCCTTGGCAAGGATATCTTCAATCGTGTGCGTAATGCCAAAGACGCTCATGAATTGTGGACTAACCTGTGTGCTCTCCATGAGGGAACTAAGAGTGAGCATGAGGAACGCTATCATATTGCTTTGAAAAAGATTAACTCCTTTGAGATGCTTCCCAAAGAAAGTGCTAATGATATGTACACTCGCTTGAATGTTCTTGTAGAGGATCTCAATGCTCTTGGACTCACTCAAATGAGTCCTTCGGATGTTGCAAGGAGAATCTTGAGCGTTCTTCCCGTCGAGAAGTATGGGCACATTGTCACCGTGCTTCATCAAAGTGATCTCTCCACCACAACACCGACTCAAGTATTGGGAAAGATCAATGCTCATGAGATGTATATACATATCACTCCGGAAGAGGGCTCATCATCTTCTAAGAAGAAAGACTTGGCTTTCAAAGCTAGCCGTGATAAGAAAAAGAAGAAGAGCCAAGCCAGGATTATACAAGAAAGCTCAAGTGATGATGACATTGATGATGCATCTCTTGCTCTTATGGTGAGGAAGACCACCAAGATGCTCAAAAAGCTTAACAAGAGTGGCATCAAATTTGATGACAAGAAGAAGTTCTTTACTAGTAGCAAGAGAAAGCCTATATCCGAAATGGATTGCTACAATTATGGTGAACTTGGTTTTCTAGCTCATAAATGCCCCATGCCTCCGAAAGACAAATACAAATACAAGAACAAGGGCAAGAAAGATGACTCAAGTGATGAAGAAGAAGAGAAGAAGAAGAATAAGCCATACAAGAAGGATGGCAAGAAGGAGTACCATAAGAAGAAGAAGGGAGGTAATGCTTATATTGTTGGTGATTGGCTCACCAACATTGAGTCATTGTGTGAGTCCTCCGGTGATGAGAGCGACAATGAGAAAGAGAAGGTCACCGTATTTGTGATTGGGCCATCATTGTCTTCATCAACATCTTCACCACCACCTTCATCGCCATTGTCACCGTCATCATCCACTACTCACCTATGCCTCATGGCCAAGGGTGAACGAAAGGTACAAAGTAATGATAGTGATGATGATGATGATGATAGTGATAGTGATGATGAATTTGATGCACCCTCCTATGATGAGCTTGTAAAATTGCTAAACAAGTACACTAAGATCATAAGAAAGATAAGAAATGAAAATGATGAGCTTCAAAATGAAAATGATTCACTCTCATGTAAGCTTGATGTTGCCCAAAAGACTAGTGATGAGCCTAGAGAACAAAATAAAGTTGTGTCTTCTAGTCTCAAGGAGCTCAAAAGTTCTAACAAAGAGCTTAGAGATGAACATGATAAGCTTGAGAAGAGGCACAATGAGCTCACCACTAGGTACAACTTGCTAAAAGAAGAATATACAACTTTGAAAATCAATCATGATAGTCTTGTTGTTGCTAGTGAGCTTTCTCTTGAGTCACATGATGCTACTAACCATATTGTTAAGATTGATATAGCCACATCATGTGATGACTTGATTGTTGAGAGCATTGAGCAAGGTTCTAGTAGCAAAGGCAAGAAAGTGGTTGAGTCCAACAATTATGATGATTATGCCAAGCTCAAGAGTGAAAATAAAATGCTTAGAGATGAGAACAAGAAGCTAAAATGGTTGATGGCTCTTGAAAAGCAAACATCAAATGAGTCACTCATTGAGGAGAACAAGAAGCTAAAGCAAGAGAAAGAGCATCTCAAGACCGGATTGAGCAAGTTTACAAGAGGTCAATACTTGCAAAGTGAGATACTCATGAACACCGTCATGAAGATGGATAGAAGTGGTATTGGTTACTTGGCAAATCAAGAGAAGAAGGCCAAAGCTCAACAACAACAATAACACAAATCAAAACCTAAGCCAAAGAGATGCTTTGAGTGTGGACAAGAAGGTCACTTTGCACATGAATGTCAAACTCCACCACCACAACCCTTGCCCAAGCATACTAGACCCTTTGCCTTCAATGATCACTACATGCTAAGAAAGGATTCTAATGGAAAGATGAAAGTCATGTTCTTAGGTCCCCCAAACAAGAATAGGCCTAAGAAAATTTGGGTTGCTAAGTCACTAGTTGAGAAAGTCAAGGGCTCTACTCAAATATGGGTCCCTAAGCAACAAGCTTGATCTCTTATGTGTGTAGGTGAACTACAAGACCGGTGGAACACATTGGGTTATTGATAGTGTTGCACTCAACATATGACCGGTGATCCTCGTATGTTCGCCTCACTAGAAGAAAATGGAGAATGTCATGAGAAGATCACATTTGGGGATAACTTAAAGGGGAAAGTCAAGGGTTTGGGAAAGATTGCTATATCAAATGATCATTCACTCTCAAATGTGCTATATGTTTCCTCGTTGAGCTTTAACTTGCTATCCGTTGGTCAATTGTGTGATCTTGGCTACTGTTGACAGTAATTAACCATCAACTTTATAAGTCAACAAGAATCAAAAGAAGGGTTAAAATGAGTTTCACCTTAGACTTAGGGGTTTTAAACTAATAATTTCCATGAGTTTTGGTGAATGTCTATTTCTATAGAGGGTTATCAGGAAAAAACCAAAGGAGACCCACATGTCAGATTTACATAGAGAGAAATCAACCCTACTACGAAAAAGAATAATCTAGAAGACTCGAGAAGGCACCCCCTCGAAGGGGAGGGCCAAATGGGCTGACAAGTGGGGCGGCTGCCCCTGGCCCTGGGCGCCTACCCCACCTAGGTGTCCAATCATGTGCAAGCTCACGAATCCTGCCTCCACCGCCTTTGAGGATGAATAAAAACCGTAGATCAAGGTCAGTTTGATCCCAGAGCTGTGGTGCTTCCTAGAGGGCTATGTAAGCAAGGCCCCTCACCCCAGGAGAAACCCTAATTCATTAGCAATTCATTAGCAGAGGGAGCGATCAATAGAGCTAGGGTTTAGAGAGTTTCTCTCTACTAGAGAATTAGAATAGCTACTCCAATTCTTCAACTTCTACATAGGTTTAGACTAGATAGAGGAAGAGTCGGGTGACTTGTGCTTGGAATTTGGGTCTTCGTCATCAAAGTATTGGTACTATTTTGTATCTTTGCTCTACTACTTTATTCTAATATGATTATGTTTCTATTTATTATGTTCCTAGTTTGCTCTAGTAGTACATTTGATATGGTTATGATTGATAATGAGTTTATGTATAAGTTTGCAAAGCGCTTAGCTCTCTTAGTGAGGGGGTTAAATGGTAGATCACATGTAAGCGTGGTGCTTAGATACTATTTACCTGCAAATGTATTCTATTGGCCGGGTCATGTGGTAGTTCATGGAAGTGACAGTTCTATTGAGTCTTATATAGTCCACCCTCCATTGATAGGACAGGTAGAAACAACGTTACGTAGGAAGTCTTGCTATGTCCTGGCTTTCTTCAGTAATATTCCTTATACATAGATGAAGAGTCTTCTATGCTATATATGATAGTGTGTTTGCTAGAGTAGATGAATGACTTAGTAGATTAGAACCTACCTAGAATTCAATCTCTTGAACTAATCAGACGTCAACCTACCTTTATGATGAGTAGTCTATCTCTAATCTCTGCGTGATTTATTCCTTATGCTTTACAATTCAATTATATTTATTTATCATGGTTTATCCCCCCTGCCAAAGTAAGTGACTATGTGATTGATTTCTCATAATTAGTCGTATTTTGCAAATACATCCCTTTAGGTTTAAGTCCTTAGTTCTTTCCCTTGAACTAAATATAAATTAACGATACCTGGAATATTTTCCGGTGAAGTGCTACGATGGTATTTTATCTGTACGCTTGTGGATCCCATTTTTATTCTAAGAGGAGTAGTTCTATACCAACACTTCTGGCACCATGCTAGGGATGAGAACTTAGCTTAAGTGGTGTTAGAAGTGTCAACAACTACCAATGCTTATTCACTCCAAATGAGTGGTTGTATCAAAGATGGATGACAAGCAAGTGATATTCAAAGGCTTTAGATACAACAACCTCTATCTTGTTGACTTCACCTCCGAAGATGCAAATTTGATGACATATTTGTTCACCAAGACTTCACTTGGGTGGCTTTGGCATAGGAGGCTTGCTCATGTTGGAAAGAACACACTCAACAAGCTATTGAAGAAAGAGCTAGTGAGAGGCTTGAAAGATGTCAAGTTTGAGAAGGATAAACCTTGTAGTGCATGTGAAGCCAGTAAACAAGTTGCAAATACTCATCCAACAAAAGCATACACGTCAACATCAAGAGTGCTAAAACTTCTACACATGGATTTATTTGGGCCCACAACTTACAAGAGCTTCGGTGGAAATCTCTATTGTCTTATGATTGTTGATGACTACTCAAGATACACTTGGATATTCTTTGTTCATGACAAATCCGAGGTGGCCGCTTGTTTCAAGAAATTTGCCAAGAGAGCACAAAATGAGTTTGAAGTGAAGATCAAGAAGATAAGAAGTGACAATGACAAAGAGTTTGACAACACAAACATTGAAGCTTATTGTGATGAAGTTGGGATCAAGCATGAAGTCTCCACAACCTACACTCCTCAACAAAATGGTGTAGTTGAGAGAAAGAACCGAACATTGATCACTCTTGCAAGAACAATGCTAGATGAGTACAACACACCTCAAGATTTGTGGGCCGAGGCAATCAACACTACTTGTTATGCATCCAACCGCCTCTTTCCACAAAAGTTCCTTGGCAAGACCCCTTATGAGTTGCTAAATGGGAAGAAGCAGGACGTCTCATTGTTCCGAGTGTTTGGTTGCAAATGCTATATCTATAAGAAGCAACAACATCTTGGGAAGTTCCAAAGACGTTGTGATATTGGTTTTCTTGTTTGCTACTCATCAAAGTCCAAAGCATATAGAGTATTTAACCATGCCACCGGTTTGGTTGAAGAAACATATGATGTGGAATTTGATGAATCTAATGGCTCCTAAGGAGCAATTGAGAATTATGATTATGTAGGTGATGAACCATTGAGGGAGGCAATGAAGAACATGCCAGTGGGAGACATCAAGCCTAAAGATGATGAAGATGGTATTCAAGTGATCAATCCACCATCTTCATCAAGTGTGCCTCAAGATGATGACAAAAATGAGAGAGTTGAAAATGAAGACACTCATGTCTCACATGAACAAGCCGAGGCATAAGCTCAAGATGTTGAGGCTCCCCAACCTCCTCCTCAAGTGGTTGATAGAAGACATTCACCCCTACTTCAAGCACATCCACAAGATCTTATCATAGGGAGTCCTACAAATGGTGTAATGACTCAATCTCAAAAGCTTGCTTCTTTTATTGAACATTACTCTTTTGTCTCTTGTCTTGAGCCTAAGAATGTAGATGAAGCTCTTCAAGATCCGGATTGGGTGAATGCAATGCATGAAGAATTGAACAACTTCACCCGTAATCAAGTTTGCACACTTGAAGAGCATCCAAAAGGTGCAAGAGTCATTGGAACCAAGTGGGTGTTCTACAACAAGCAAGATGACCAAGGCATAGTTGTGAGGAACAAGGCAAGACTAGTTGCAAAGGGGTTCTCTCAAGTTGAAGGGCTTGATTTTGGAGAGACCTTTACACCCGTTGCAAGACTTGAAGCCATCCGTATCCTCCTTGCATATGCATCGCATCATGAAATGAAACTATATCAAATGGATGTGAAAAGTGCATTTCTAAATGGCTTCATGTTGACGGTCCTTAAGTACCAAATATAGTTATCAAATAAATAAAGAAAAGGATCCAAATGCAACCAACACCTAGACTTAGGGTTTTATCTGACAGAATTCCACGAGTTTTGGTGTTTGTCTGTTTCTGCAGGGGGTTATCAGAAAATACGGAGGAAAGGCCCACACGTCGGGTTTACATAGAGATAATAATGTGTTCACCGATTTTCTATCATCTAGAAGACTCCAGAAGCCACGAGATCGAACGGGAGGCCGAACGGGCCCGGAGGCAGGGCGCCCGCCCTGCTCCCTAGGGCGCCCGCCCTGGCCTGAGAGCCAATCAGGCTCCGTCTCGCGGATTATGCTCCACCGACCTAAGGGATCAAGGAAAACCGTGCGATTAATGTCGGTTTGATCCGACGGCCCACGTTCACTTGAGGGACTCCCTGGCCCCTGGAGGAGGCACTCCCTCATTCTCAATTCCTCAAACCCTAATCTCAGGAGGAGAGTCTCTGATCAAGCCCTAGAGCCACCACATCAACTAGATCTCTAGTATAGCATAGCTACATAGGATTAGAACTAGAAGGAGTCAATCTTCGATTGGTTTCCGGATCTGTCAAGAGGATTCTTGGTAATTCCTTTACTGTTCTTCATTGTTCATCTTTGTTCTTCAATATTATGAATACAACTTTGTTCTATTTCAATATATTGATTATGACTATGCTCTACTTGTTTATGTTTGCGATTATATTGTTCTTAGTTTATCATAGTTATACGCTTGGCTTAGTTAGATTGGAATTATATACATGTTTAGGATCGTATAGCATTTATCCATCGGATCCATGGGTAAATGATAAATATTGTGTAGGCGTGGTGCTTAGACCATATTTATCTGCGATTGCACCTTATATGCCGGATCGTGGGGTGGTCCGCGATGGTGACAGCTTCGTTGGTTCTTATATAGTCCCCCTCCCGTGTGTAAGGCAGGCAGAGCAACATTATTACGGGGGAGTGATTGCTATGTTTCTCATCTTCCTTGATAATATCACTATGCATGGGCGTAGTCCTTTTTCGCAATGATTGCCAAGTGTACTTGCACTAACTATGATATGCTAGACTTTATAGTTAAGAATAACTTAGGAAATATCCTTGTAGTTCATCCTAATACCATGCTAATGACTTGCTAGAATATCTGTTGAGGTGCTTATCATTATTATATGTGGCTAGCTGATCAGATTAATTATCTTTGTCACCATTCATACTTTATCTATATTTTATGTGACACTTACCACTGTATGCAAGAGATAGATGAATGCTCTCACTTATACATGCAATGATTGATACTCATTCCTATATTCCATTCCATAATCAACATTGATGTTAGTAATCCCTTCCCAGTGGTAAAATTATAAATAACGATACCTGGAATACTTCCCGGTTAAAATGCTACATCGGTATTAATCTGTGCGCTTGCAGATCTTATTTATTATTTATTTAGAAGAGCAGTTGCATATTTCAATACCACGTCTCTCATGTCATGCTGGGGATGACAACTTGGCTTAAGTGGCATGAGGGATAGGTTCGGCATTTTTGGCGCCGTTATCAGAATTAGAAAACTAAGTCTACTTTTGGTAATGACGTTAAGAATGTCCAACAAGCATTTTTGGCGCCGTTGCCGGGGAAGGTTGATTTACTAACAAGGAATGAATACGGAATTTGAGTCATCATTCACATCATTTAGTGATTGAGATCATCAATTCTCCCACACAGATTTACCCCTGTATTTTTCCATTCTTATTGTTTTGCAGGGTGATGTATGAATAGAGGACATCTTCCAGAAAATTTTGTTGACAACCCCGAAGCATTAATCAGAGGGGCAAGAGCCAAGCTCAAGAAGTCAACACTTCGACGCAACACTTCATCCAATTCAGAAGACTGCCAAAGTTTTGTCCGAAATTTGTCAACAGAGTTCGCAGCCATGGCGAACAAGACGATCCGCGAGTTCTCAGCTCCTACTACGGACAACATCCGCACTGGACCTACCGCGGCCATCGACAAGAACTTTGAGCTCAAGCCAGGGCTCATCAACATGGTACAAGCCAACCAGTTTTGTGGGAAGCCGCACGAAGATGCAAGTGCTCATCTCCAACACTTCTTGGAGATTTGCAGCACATTCACTTTATTAGATGTTCCCAGAGACGCCATACTACTTCGCCTTTTCCCATTCTCACTATTGGGGAGAGCGAAGCAGTGGTTCTACGCGACGAAGGATAAGAACACTACGTGGGCACTCTGCTCTACGAACTTTCTGGTTAAGTTCTTTCCCATGGGCAAGACCAATGCTCTCCGTGGGAAGATTACAAGTTTTCAGCAACAACATGATGAATCCGTTCCAGAAGCATGGGAGCGCTTTCAAGATTACATCCTAGAATGTCCCCATCATGGAATGGAAAGCTGGCTACTTATGTAGACTTTCTATCATGGGCTCATCACTAGTGCTCATGAGACCATGGATGCTGCAGCTAGAGGCGCATTTCTATCACTCACCATACCACAAGCTACAGCCCTTGTGGAGAAGATGGCGTCCAACCAAGGTTGGAACGAAGAGAGGACTCAAACATGCAAGAAGGGTGGAGGTATGCACCAGCTCAAGGAGGTAGACATGCTGTCTGCAAAGTTAGACCTACTTATGAAAAAGCTCGATGACAAAGCTGGAGACAAAAGAGAAGTCATGAACGTCTACGACTCTCACATGACTTGTAAGGAATGTGGAGATACTGAACACTCAGGCAATCACTGCCCTGAGATGCTTGAGGATGTAAGGTACATCAACAACAACAACTACAACCGTCCTCAACAAAATCAAGGTTGGAATCAACAAAGGCCTAACTACTCAGGTAACTACTCAGGTAATTATCAAGGAAATAACTCTTACAACAACAATAATAATTTTCCACCCCTGAGAGAGTTAGTGTCTAATCAAGGAAAGCTAATGGATAACTTGTCTAAGAAATTGGCATCCAATGATAAAATACTAGAAAACATAAATAATAGAATGGATAATTTCTCTACTGCCATCAAAAACCAAATTAGCTTTAATAAAATGATTGAATCTTAGTTAAATCAAATAGCTGCTGCTGTTCCTGCTACTAACCCCGGTATACCATCACAACCGGAAGGATTAGAATCTGCAAATCTTGTAGACATGTTTGATGCAGGTAACTATTGGAGTAATCCCGCTGTCGGAGTACATAATGACCTTCTACCAGTCAAGAGAGGCGATCCAGGATGCCCTGTCATCCCGATCTCCATCGGCGTGGTGGACTTCCCAGAAGCACTCTGCGACTTTGGCTCCAGCGTCAACATTATGCCCAGGGTACTCTATGAAAAATTCTTTACATATCCTTTATCAGAAACAACTATGTGTTTGCAGCTTGCAGATCGGACACTAAGCTTTCCTAAAGGAATATTAAAGAACATGTGTGTCCGAGTTGGTACCTCGTATGCTCCAGCTGACTTCGTGGTGATAGAGACCGGGTCCGATGAGAGGTCACCAGTTATTCTGGGAATGCCATTGAAAGCTCTATGTTTGGTGTTGGTAATTAGTGACAATGCCTAAGTACTAATCCTATGCCTAAGTTGTATGTAGCATATGAGGATTAGTACATTCCAAGGTTGGTGGCAAGATGGACATGGTGATCATGATGGCCACACTTGGTTTTGGACGCAACCCTACATGATCAAGGCAAAGGTATATGCTTAAGGGTTGTGTTTTAGTAACCAAGACACCTAGTGGGTGTGGTTACATTATAGGATAGATAGCCGTACTATAAAGAGGGGAATGACGCGGCTATTAAACTCCTAAGTGCCTCTAGGTGTGCATTTCATGTCATATGCATTTGGATTGAACTAATAACGCCTCAAAAAATGATTGTGAAAATGCTAACACACATGCACATGGTGATGGTCACTTGGTGATGTTAGCACGTTTGCGAAGGCGGTGGAGTTTGAGCGGTAGAGAGGGTTTGGGGTCCTCTCTCCTTCCCACCGAGCCTGCGAGGCGGGATTCAGGCGTTTTCGAGGAATTGAAACGCCTATTTTCCACTGCGCCGGAAGTTGGAAATCGAACGGAAGCGAACGGAGGTCACAAAGGTGACCTGACGCTGGACCGGACGCGGTCACTGTTTGACCGGACGCGTCCGGTCAGTGTCTAGTGTCTGCGCGTGTTTCAGTTGTCTGATCGGACGCTGTTGACGGTCCTTAAGTATCAATTATAACTATCAAATAAATAGAGAAAAGGATCCAAATGAAACCAACACCTAGACTTAGGGTTTTATCTGACAGAATTCCACGAGTTTTGCTGTTTATCTATTTCTGCAGGGGGGTTATCAGGAAATACGGAAGAAAGGCCCACATGTCGGATTAATGACGGGATATTAACCGAACACGTAATTATCTTACATCTAGAAGAGTCCAGAAGCCACGAGAACGAACGGGAGGCGTAACAGAGCCGGGGACAGGGCGCCCGCCCTAGTCCCTAGGGCGCCCGCCCTGCTGGCTCAGCCAATCAGGCTCCGCCTCGAGGATTATGCTCCACCGACCTAGAGGATCAAGGAAAACCGCACGATCAATGTCAGTTTGATCCAACGGCCCAGATTCATCCGAAAGGGCTATATAAGCAAGGCCCCTGACCCTGGAGGAGAGGCCCTCGTCTCATACTTCAAACCCTAATTCAGGAGGAGAGCCTCTGATCAAGCCCTAGAGCCACCACATCAACTAGATCTCTAGTTAGCATAGCTACATAGGATTAGAACTAGAAGGAGTCAATCTTCGATTGGTTCCCGGATCTGTCAAGAGGATTCTTGGTAATTCCTCTATTGTTCTTCAATTGTTCATCATTGTTCTTCAATATTATGAATATGACTTTGTTCTATTTCAATATATTGGTTATGACTTTGCTCTACTTGATTATATTTGCAATTATATTGTTCTTAGTTTATCATAGTTATATGCTTGGCTTAGTTAGATTGGAATTATATACATGCCTAGGATCGTATAGCGTTTATCCATGTGTACAGTGGGTGAATGATAACTATTGTGTAGACGTGGTGTCTATACCATATTTATCTGCGATTGCACCCTATATGCCGGATTGTGGGGTAGTTCGCGATAGTGACAGCTTCGTTGATTCTTATATAGTCCCCCTCTCGTGTATAGGGCAGGCAGAGCAACACTATTACAGGGGAGTGATTGCTATGTTCTTCATCTTCCTTGCTAATATTCACTATGCATGGATATAGTCTTTTCTCACCATGATTGCCAAGTATAATTGCACTAACTATGATATGCTAGACTTTATAGTTAATAATAACTTAGGGAATATCTTTGTAGTTCATCCTAATTCCATGCTAATGACTTGCTAGAATATCTGTTGAGGTGCTTATCATTATTATATGTGGCTAGCTGATCAGATTAATTATCTTTGTCACCATTATCACTTTACCTTTACTTAATGTGACATTTATACCTGTATAAAGAGATTGATAAATACTCTCGGTTATACATGCAATGATGTGTACTCAGTTCCATATTCTCATTCCATTATCAACCATGATACTTAGAAATCCCTTCCTAGTGGTAAAAATATAAATAACGATACCTGGAATACTTCCCGGTTAAAATGATACATCGGTATTAATCTGTGCGCTTGCAGATCCCTTTTATTATTTATCTTGATGAGCAAATGCATATTTCAATACCGCGTCTCTCATGTCATGCTGGGGATGACAACTTGGCTTAAGTGGCATGAGGGATAGGTTTGGCATTTTTGGCGCCGTTATCAGAATTAGAAAACTAAGTCTACTTTTGGTAGTGACGTTAAGAATGTCCAACAAGCATTTTTGGCGCCGTTGCCGGGGAAGGTTGATTACTAAGTAGGAATGAATACGGAACTTTGAGTCATCATTTGCATCACTAATCTGATCGAGCTTATCAATTCTCTTATACAGTTTTACCCCTGTATTTTCCATTTTGATTATTTATTGTAGGGTGATGCATGAATAGAAGACATCTTCCAGACAACTTTGTTGACGATCCCGAAGCCTTATTCAGAAGAACAAGAGCCAAGCTCAAGAAGACATCGTCAACACTTCAGCACAAAGCTTCATCCAAATCCGAAGACCGCCGAAGTTTCATCCGGAATTTGTCGACTGAATTCGAAGCCATGGCGAACAAGTCGATCCGTGAGTTCTCAGCTCCCACTACGGACAACATCCGCACTGGACCTGCTGGGGAGATCGACCGCAACTTCGAGCTCAAGCCTGGGCTCATCAACATGGTGCAAGCTAACCAGTTCTGTGGGAAGCCACATGAAGACGCTAGTGCTCATCTTCAACACTTCCTGGAGATCTGCAGCACTTTCACCATGGCTGAAGTCCCCAGAGATGCCATACTACTTCGCCTTTTCCCATTCTCACTGTTGGGGAGAGCGAAGCAGTGGTTCTACGCTACAAAGGAGAAGAACACTACGTGGACACTCTGCTCCACGAACTTTCTGGCCAAATTCTTTCCCATGGGCAAGACCAATGCTCTCCGTGGGAAGATTACAAGTTTTCAGCAACAACATGATGAATCCGTTCCAGAAGCATGGGAGCGTTTCCAAGACTACATCCTAGAATGTCCCCATCATGGAATGGAAAGCTGGCTACTGATGCAGACATTTTATCATGGGCTCATTAACAGTGCCCGTGAAACCATGGATGCTGCAGCTGGAGGAGCATTCCTATCACTCACCATACCTCAAGCCACAGCTCTTATGGAGAAGATGGCATCCAACCAAGGTTGGAATGAAGAAAGAACTCAGACACGCAAGAGAGGTGGAGGTATGCACCAGCTCAAGGAGGTAGACATGCTGTCTGCCAAGCTAGACCTACTCATGAAGAAGCTCGATGATCGAGCTGGAGAAAAGAAAGAAGTCATGCACGTCTACGACTCCCACATGACTTGTGAGGAGTGTGGAGGTACTGGACACTCGGGCAATCACTGTCCTGAGTTGCTGGAGGACGTGAACTACATCAACAACAACAACAACTACTACAACCGTCCTCAGCAGAATCAAGGTTGGAATCAACAGAGGCCTAACTACTCAGGTAATTACCAAGGTAACAATTCTTTCAATAATAATAATAATTATCCACCTTTGAGAGAGTTAGTGTCCAACCAAGGAAAGCTAATGGATAACCTATCTAAGAAATTGGCATCTAATGATAAAATACTAGAAAATATAAATAATAGAATGGATAATTTCTCTACTGCCATCAAGAACCAGATTAGCTTTAATAAAATGATTGAATCTCAGTTGAATCAAATAGCTGCTGCTGTTCCTGCTACTAACCCCGGTATACCATCACAACCGGAAGGACTAGAATCTGCAAATCTTGTAGACATGTTTGATGCAGGAGATTACTGGAGTAACCCTATCGTGGAAGTAAGTACTGACCGTCTGCCGGTCAAGAGAGGCGATCCAGGACGCCCCGTCATCCCGATCTCCATCGGCATGCGAGACTTCCCAGAAGCACTCTGTAACTTTGGCTCCAGCGTCAACATCATGCCCAGGGTACTCTATGAAAAACTCTTTTCACAACCATTATTAGAAACAACCATGTGTTTGCAGCTTGCAGATAGGACACTGAGTTTCCCGAGAGGAATATTGAAGAACATCTGTGTCCGAGTGGGTTCCTCGTACGCTCCAGCAGACTTCGTAGTGATAGAGACCGGTTCTAATGAGAGGGCTCCCGTCATCCTAGGGAGACCATTCCTGAACACCGCAGGAGCTGTCATCTATGCTAGTGCTGCTAAGATCAGTTTCTACATCAAGGGGAGGAAGGAAACGTTTTCCTTCAAGAACAAGACCGCACAATTCCCAGAGCAACCCTAATATGAACCAAGGAAGAGGACCAACAGGAGGAACAAGAGCAAGAAGCAAGTATGGACCGAGACAGCTAAGATGGTCACTGCCGTGCACAAAGGTCAAGATCGCCAACTCAAGTCACCATTCTTGCCTAAGAAGGACGACCCAGGTATGCCAAGCATTTATTGCTCCATTAATGGGTCCCACTTCTACAAGACACTTTGCGACACTGGGTCGGGCGTCAACATAATGGCCAAGGTCACCTATGAACTTCTGTTCGGAACCATGCCCTTAAACCCAACATATATTCAGCTCCAGATGGCAGATCAGACATTCCGACAGGTCGAAGGTACAGTAACTGACGTCCCTGTCAAGATAGACGATCACTTTGTCCATACAGACTTTCAGGTTATTGACATGGGAGAAGATGAATATGATCCACCCATCATCCTTGGAAGACCATTCCTTAGTACTGTCAAAGCAATCATTTACATTAGAACTGGAGAAGTCCACATGCACTTCCCCTCTGAGAAGGTACATCTTTACTTTACTGACCCTAACTATGTATTTGAAGAATCCAAGCAGGTCAGGACAAGAAGAAGGCGGCGTAACCACAATCAGAAGCAACAGGTCATCAAGGACGGATGGGCAGATTATGAAGAAGTGGTAAGATCTGAAGACATACCACTCAACCAACACTGTCCTAAGGAGACCGAAGCACCGAGACAAGTATGGAAAGAAAAGACAGTTGCACATGAAGAAGAGGCGCCGCCGGAACCACCGACTACGCCATCCACCAAGTCCCAGGACGACTGAACGAATAAGAGTCCCGTTCGGAGGACTTAAAAACACCGAACGCCTTGCCAAGAGGTAACTTGGTAGTTATCCTTTCCTTTTTAATTATTTACTTTATCTTAAATAGTTTGCTTAGTTAATCATATTCATACTATCTTAAAAAGAAAATAAAAATGTTAAAAACCCTAAAGCCCCATGTGAGTATGCGAGTAGCATAAAACCCATAAGTACATTCACTGTGGTGGCATAAAAAATATATATATATATAATAAATACATAAATATTTTCTTCTGCTTTATAAAAGAAAAAAAAACAACATAAAAAATCAAGGAGGCTCTGCATGATAAAGGCTAGATATTTATGCTAACACTTAATCAGTTCCACAAAGCTTTGTTGTCTATTTGAGCTTCACAGAATTCAAGGAGACTAGCAGACAGAGGACATTCTAATCGCTGTCAGGGTGCTGCCGACTTTCAAATACATCTCCGCCATCTGCTAGCTACATCAGAAGAGATTATGTCAAAATCCAGCTTGGGGGAGAGCACCCCCATTATCTTGCTAAGTATTTCTATCTTTATCTTTATATTTATATATACTTCTACCCTATAAAAATAAAAATATACATAACTATGAAAAAAAAACCAAATAAAGATTTTGTGCTTATATATATACCTATATCTTTTGCTTAGTGTGTTTTAATAAATAAATAAAGTGGCTATGCTAAACTGAATCTAAATAATAATAAAACTCTAGCATGGATATGATGAATAGTTGCTTTGCCTAACTTTCAAATTTGAAGTCCTCTCTCTAAGTTTAGACATAACTGTTATCATTTAAAGCTTGCTCTAAACCTGAACTTGTGGGAAGAGAACTTGATCTAAAGTCTAAGTTGTTAACGGATATGATATGGGAAGGTTGAGCTGCTGTTTATCTATTCCTAGAGATGCTAGAATTCTGGAGAATTTTATCTTTGAAAATCTTAAAATGCTACATGATGAGTTCCTGTATGATGAGAGTTTAAGTTCCTACCACAGCCATACATACATGCTTGCTAGACTTTAAGCCATACCTTTACTTTTTACTGCTTATGAGCATTGAGTGTAGTCAAGCTGTGTAGACCCTTAGGAGCTTGTCATGCGGTTAAAATCAAGATTCACTTGCACGATCACTCATACATGCTGCTTCTACTCCGGAAGTACGCATCCACATATATCCACTCATTCTCATCTCCAGATCCACATAAAATTATTCTACTCCTAATCCGGGAGAGAATAGCCAAAAATATTTTCCCATTCTTGTTATCCCCTGTGAAATAAATGCTCAAGCTATTTTGGTTACTACCACTTGCTATATTGTTCTAAGGAGATGAGTGCTCTATACGAGGAAATAAAAAGGGGCAAGTGCCCGGAACCTCGAAAAGAAAAAGATACGAGGAAATAAAAAGGAGCAAGTGCTCGGAACCTCGATGAAAAAAAAAGAAAAAGTGTGAGAAGAGAGGTAAAAATGGACAAGTGTCCGACAGTAGAATTAGGGGTACAAGATACCCACCTGAGAGAAAAAAAAGAAAATATAGAGCACCTCATTCTCCTCAAGAGCTTTAAAAGCAAGAAAGGTACGTATCCCCTCAAAAAGAGCAAAAGTAGAATTAGACTTTCATCATTGTTATCATCACTACCACCATACACCATTTATTCGCCACACATGCACATCTTGATTTGACTTATTGGCTTGTTTCTCTGGATCCATGGTTTGACTATGCAATAAATATCTTGTAAGTATGTATACTTTATCTCCCACCGATGAGCTCCAGATATCAAAAGCCTTATTAGAATAGGATGAGAGAGAAGGCAATGTCACTCTGCCTTATACCACAAATATTACATACTTTGCTTTGAGAGAAGGCAGACATCATTACTGCCTTGGTGAGGATCCAGAAATACCACAAAAGAAAGACCTGAGAGAGTCATACAAGGAATCTCTGAGTTTTATTTGAAAATCTGCAAAAAACTCCAAGAGCTATAGCTAATCAAGAATAAGAGACATGGCGCTTGACTAGACTGTTCTATCTTTTAACCGCTCAAGACAAAGGTGACGGTTGCAAGCCCCATGGTGAAAGGTATAATGAGTAAGTTTTAAGTCCTGACAGTTTACTTTAACTCAGAGATGAGACTCTATTTGAAAGCATGTGTACCGTCAAAATTCAAAGGCATTTCAGCAACTACTGAGTCTCTCCTTGCTCAGGGACGAGCAAGAGGTAAGCTTGGGGGAGTTTGTTGACGGTCCTTAAGTATCAATTATAACTATCAAATAAATAGAGAAAAGGATCCAAATGAAACCAACACCTAGACTTAGGGTTTTATCTGACAGAATTCCACGAGTTTTGCTGTTTATCTATTTCTGCAGGGGGTTATCAGGAAATACGGAAGAAAGGCCCACATGTCGGATTAATGACGGGATATTAACCGAACACGTAATTATCTTACATCTAGAAGAGTCCAGAAGCCACGAGAACGAACGGGAGGCGTAACAGAGCCAGGGACAGGGCGCCCGCCCTAGTCCCTAGGGCGCCCGCCCTGCTGGCTCAGCCAATCAGGCTCCGCCTCGAGGATTATGCTCCACCGACCTAGAGGATCAAGGAAAACCGCACGATCAATGTCGGTTTGATCCAACGGCCCAGATTCATCCGAAAGGGCTATATAAGCAAGGCCCCTGACCCTGGAGGAGAGGCCCTCGTCTCATACTTCAAACCCTAATTCAGGAGGAGAGCCTCTGATCAAGCCCTAGAGCCACCACATCAACTAGATCTCTAGTTAGCATAGCTACATAGGATTAGAACTAGAAGGAGTCAATCTTCGATTGGTTCCCGGATCTGTCAAGAGGATTCTTGGTAATTCCTCTATTGTTCTTCAATTGTTCATCATTGTTCTTCAATATTATGAATATGACTTTGTTCTATTTCAATATATTGGTTATGACTTTGCTCTACTTGATTATATTTGCAATTATATTGTTCTTAGTTTATCATAGTTATATGCTTGGCTTAGTTAGATTGGAATTATATACATATCTAGGATCATATAGCGTTTATCCATGTGTACAGTGGGTGAATGATAACTATTGTGTAGACGTGGTGTCTATACCGTATTTATCTGCGATTGCACCCTATATGCCGGATTGTGGGGTAGTTCGCGATAGTGACAACTTCGTTGATTCTTATATAGTCCCCCTCTCGTGTATAGGGCAGGCAGAGCAACACTGTTACAGGGGAGTGGTTGCTATGTTCTTCATCTTCCTTGCTAATATTCACTATGCATGGATATAGTCTTTTCTCACCATGATTGCCAAGTATAATTGCACTAACTATGATATGCTAGACTTTATAGTTAATAATAACTTAGGGAATATCTTTGTAGTTCATCCTAATTCCATGCTAATGACTTGCTAGAATATCTGTTGAGGTGCTTATCATTATTATATGTGGCTAGCTGATCAGATTAATTATCTTTGTCACCATTATCACTTTACCTTTACTTAATGTGACATTTATACCTGTATAAAGAGATTGATAAATACTCTCGGTTATACATGCAATGATGTGTACTCAGTTCCATATTCTCATTCCATTATCAACCATGATACTTAGAAATCCCTTCCCAGTGGTAAAAATATAAATAACGATACCTGGAATACTTCCCGGTTAAAATGCTACATCGGTATTAATCTGTGCGCTTGCAGATCCCTTTTATTATTTATCTTGACGAGCAAATGCATATTTCAATACCGCGTCTCTCATGTCATGCTGGGGATGACAACTTGGCTTAAGTGGCATAAGGGATAGGTTTGGCATTTTTGGCGCCGTTATCAGAATTAGAAAACTAAGTCTACTTTTGATAGTGACGTTAAGAATGCCCAACAGACGCGAGGAGCGTCCGTTCACAGTCGACCGGACGCGTCCGGTCGTCCAGGGAGCTACTGGACTTCGACCGGACGCGGGCACTGTGGCGTCCGGTCAGTTCACCAGCGCGTCCGGTCACTGTTTCGTTGTGCGCGGCTCAGAGTTGACCAGCGCGTCTGGTCAGTCACGGGACCGGCGCGTCCGGTCGTGACCAGCGTGTCCGGTCGTTGAGACCGGCGCGTCCGGTCAGTAGTTCAGAAAATAGCCGTTGTGCGACCGGCGCGTCCGGTCAGTTCGACCAGCGCGTCCGGTCAGCGCGACTTCGGCTGTTTCAAGTTTGTAACGGCTATATTCGAAGGGGTACGTCTATAAATACTCGTTGGCCGGCTCAAGGCTCTCTCTCTTGAACATTTTGACATACTTGTGAGCACTTTGAGCTAAGCAACTCCCCTCCCACTCATCTCTCTTGCTTCTTTGCATATTCGAAGTGAGATTGAGTGATCCAAGTGCATTTGCATTGTGAAATAGCATCTAGTTGGCACTTGGTGGTTGATTTGCTGTGTGATTCTTGTTTCTCTTGGTGGTTGCCGCCACCTAGACGGCTTGGAGCAGCTTGGAGGCGTTGGCAAGAGTTGGTGATTGTTCTTGGCCACCTCCGGTGATTGTGAGGGGTTTGTGCCTACCTCGGCGAAGTGCCAAAAGCAACATTAGTAAATTGCTCGTGTCATTGCAACCTTTTGCCATTTGGTAGGTTCTTGTGGTGCCTTTTGAGAGGCTTGGTGTGAGACCGATTAGCCACCGAACCACGTGGTGAAGAGGGACACAACGGGGACTAGCGTGCCAGCAAGCACGTGAACCTCGGGATAAATCTTCATGTCATCACTTTCATATTGTGATTGATTGATCCCGGTGTTCGGTTGTTTTGGTATTCATTGTTGATCATATTGGTTGGCTCAATACTTCGCCCCTCGGTGAAACCCTCCTAACTCAACTCCGCATTACTTTCTTAGTTATCTTTGCTAGCTAGTTTGCTTTGCTAGAGTAGCTCTTTTGTGTAGCTTGCTAGTTGTAGTTGTAGTTACCTTCTCGGTTTGACTTGTACGGTTGAGTGCCAATATACTAGAATTGTGAATTGGATAGGTGGCTTGCAAACACCCCGTAGGCTAAGCAAAACTCGCATCTCGCTATTTGTTGTATTGATAAACTTGTTTAGCTTGTCTTTGTAGAAATTTTTAAAGGCTATTCACCCCCCTCTAGCCATCAAGACCTTTCAAGTGGTATCGGAGCCGTGGTCACTGTTTGTAAGGCTTAACAACCTCGGTGTAAGATGGCTCAAGTTGTGTTCAACCATGTCGGGGGCAAGCCTCCATTCTTTGATGGTGTCTCATCTTTTGATCATTGGAAAAGAAAGATGAAGCAATATCTTGGCTCTATCAATGAGAAGGTTTGGGAGGTGACACATCATGATTATGCTATCATTGATTCCGACAACCTCACCAACAATGACCGCATCAACAACCAATACAACACTATGGCTCTCAACACTCTCTACAATGGGATTGATGCAAAGGTCTTTGAGCAAATCAAGGATCTTGAAATGGCAAGTGAAGTGTGGACAAGATTAGAGGAAACATATGAGGGCACTTCAACGGTAAAAAGTGCCAAGCTCTATAAGCTCAAGGATAAGTTTGCAAGCTTCAAGATGAAGGATGATGAGTCCATACCAGAGATGTTCTATAGGCTACAAGTTATTGTCAATGATCTCAAGAGCCTAGGAGAAGATGTCAAGGACAAGGACTTCTCACATAAGTTCTTGATGAACTTACCTAAGAAGTTTGCTATCTTGAGGAAGATGATCCAAAGAGAGGGTTTGGACAAGGTGACTCCAAACCAAGTGCTTGGAGATGTCATGACCGATGCTCAATATGATGATGATGAAGATGAAGATGAGAAGAAGGAGATCAAGGTCAAGCAAGAGAAGCCCATTGCATTCAAGGCTTCATCTTCTAAGGGCAAGAGCAAGGTGGAGACCGATGATGATGATCCATTCGATGATGAGACCATGGCCCTCCTAGTGCACAAGATGGGGAGGTTCATGAAGAAGAAAGGATATGGTGCAAGAAAGAGAAGGGACTTCATGAAGGCAAAGGAGATGCTTTGCTACAATTGCAATAGCCCCGATCATGTAGTGGCAAAGTGCCCCTATGAAGACAAAAGATATCATGATGGGGAGTTAAAGTTGAAGAAGAACAAGAAGGATAAGAAGGAGAAGAAAGAGAAGAAGAGCTTCACTATCAACAAGAAGAAGATGGGTGGTGGCTATGTGGTCACTTGGGATAGTGATAACTCCAATAGTGATGATGATAGCTCTAGTGATGATGAGAGGACCACTCGGCGAGCCATTGCAAGCATCGCCCTCTCCAACAAGCCATCCATCTTCAACACTACATCGACATGCCTTATGGCCAAGCCTACCAAGGTAAAATATGATGATAGTGATGATGATTCTTGTGCTAGTGATGGTTGTAGGAGTGATGATGAGGAGGATGAGGACTACTCCAAGGATGATCTATTGGGCATAATAGATCAAATGAGCAAGAGCTACAAGAGGACAACCAAGAAGTGCAAAATCTTGGAGCAAGAGCTCATTGCCAAGAGCAATGAAAATGATGCCTTGATGGAAGAGCTTGTTGCTCTCAAAAAGAGTAAGGAGTGCAAAGGAATTGAACAAGAGCTTAAAGCTCTTAGGAAATCCTTTGATGAGCTAGAGGCCTCTCGTGAGTGTCTAAAGGAAGACCACGAGGACCTTGAAGTTGCTCACACTAGGCTTAAGGAAGCCCACTCCTCTCTACTTGAGCTCATCAAGGAGAAGGACCTCAAGTTGGAGAAGCTCATGAAGGAAGCTAAGGAGGAGCAAGTGATTGTCACTTGTGATATTGGACTAACATGTGATATTATTGATGATTCTTTATTTGTTGGTCCTACTAATGCTTCATGTAGCTCATCATCATCCACCACAATCAACTCTACCTCTACTACTAGTGATTCATCACTTATGGTTGAGAATGAGACTCTCAAGAGAGAGGTGGATGATCTCACCCGCGCATTAGGCAATGCCTATGGTGGGGATGCCCGCTTGCTAAAATATTTGGGTAGCCAAAGGTTCTCTCTTAACAAAGAGGGTTTGGGCTATACTCCCAAAAAGGGCAAGGCGGCCTTTGCTACTCCAAAGTCTCGCTTTGTGAAGAGCAATGGTCGTTTTTGCAATAGATGCAAGCAAGTTGGGCATCTAGAGATTAATTGTAATAAAATGAACAAGAACAACAATAAGTTTCATGCTAAAATGGATTACATTCCTTTTGATTCTTGTTATGTACTTACCAAGGGTGAGAAAGGTGTGCATGCTAGGTTTGTTGGTACACCAATTGTGGGTCCAAAGAAGAAGGCCATTTGGGTACCAAAGAGCTTAGTTACTAACCTCCAAGGACCCAAACAAGTATGGGTACCTAAGAAACATTAATTTATTTTGTAGGTAAATTACAAGGCCGGAGGAAGGCATTGGGTGCTTGATAGTGGGTGCTCTAAACATATGACCGGTGATTCAAGAATGTTCAACTCTCTCAAATCAAATGATAGTGGCATTGATAGTATCACATTTGGTGACAATAGCAAGGGTGATGTAAAGGCTCTTGGAAGGATTGCAATCTCAAATGATCATAGCATTTCCAATGTGCTCTTAGTTGAAAAGTTGAACTTTAATCTTCTCTCGGTTGCTCAATTGTGTGATCTCGGTTTCAAGTGCATATTTGGTGTTGATGATGTGGAGATAGTTAGTGTTGATGGCTCCAATTTGATCTTCAAGGGTTTTAGATATGAGAATCTATACTTGGTTGATTTCAATGCTAGTGACACTCAACTTTCAACATGCTTGCTCACCAAATCAAGTATGGGTTGGTTATGGCATAGAAGACTTGGTCATGTTGGCATGAAGCAATTGAACAAGTTAGTGAAGCATGACTTAGTTAGAGGCTTGAAGGATGTCACATTTGAGAAGGATAAGCTATGTAGTGCATGTCAAGCCGGAAAGCAAGTAGGCAACACTCATCCATTGAAAAGCATCATGAGTACTTCTAAGGCATTTGAGTTGTTGCACATGGATCTATTTGGGCCAACTACATACACAAGCATTGGTGGTAACAAGTATGGCTTTGTGATTGTGGATGATTTCACTAGATACACATGGGTATTCTTTCTTGGGGACAAGAGTGATGTATTTGACATATTCAAGAAGTTCATCAAGAGAGTACAAAATGAGTTTGAGACCACAATCAAGAAAGTAAGAAGTGACAATGGAAGTGAGTTTAGAAACACAAGAGTTGATGAGCTATGTGAGAGCTTGGAATCAAGCATCAATTCTCGGCCAAGTATACACCTCAATCTAATGGCCTAGTTGAGAGAAAGAATAGAACTTTGATTGATATGGCAAGATCAATGTTAAATGAGTATAATGTGAGTCATTCATTTTGGGCCGAAGCAATCAACACGGCTTGCTTCTATAGCAACCGCCTCTATTGCCACAAGTTTCTAGAGAAGACACCATATGAGATCCTAAATGGAAGAAAGCCCAACATTGCATACTTTCGGGTATTTGGATGCAAATGCTATATTTTGAAGAAGGGCACTAGATTGAGCAAGTTTGAGAAGAAATGTGATGAAGGATTCTTACTTGGTTACTCCACTACTAGCAAAGCTTATAGAGTTTGGAATTTGACTAGTGGTTTACTTGAGGAAGTTCATGATGTTGAGTTTGATGAAACCAATGGATCTCAAGATGAGGAAAATAACTTGGATGATGTGAGAGGAACTCAATTGACCAATGCTATGAAAGAAATGGATATTGGTGATATTAGGCCAAAGCAAGTGATTGATGTGGATGACAACAAAGATCAAGTGCTCCAAAGTCCAATTACACAAGCTAGTGGGTCTCTAATGCAAAATCAAGCTAGTACATCATCTCAAATGCAACAAGATCAACAAGTGGTTAGTTCATCATCTCCAACTCATGATCAACATCAACATCCAAGCAATCAAGTGCAAGTGCTTCAACCAACCAACATTGCTAGAGACCATCCATTAGATTCCATCATTGGTGACATACAAAGGGGAGTTCAAACTAGATCAAGATTGGCATCATTTTGTGCTCACTCTTCTTTTGTATCAATAGAAGAACCCAAGGACATTGATAAAGCATTGAGAGATCTGGATTGGGTAAATGCAATGCATGAAGAGCTCAACAACTTTAAGAGAAATGAAGTATGGGAACTAGTTGAGAGGCCTAAGGATCACAATGTCATTGGAACAAGATGGGTCTTTCGCAACAAGCAAGATCAAGATGGAATAGTAGTAAGGAACAAAGCAAGACTAGTGGCTCGAGGTTACACACAAATAGAGGGTCTTGACTTTGGTGAAACTTATGCCCCGGTTGCAAGATTGGAAGCAATTAGGATCTTACTTGCCTATGCTTGTGCTCACAATATCAAGCTATATCAAATGGATGTGAAGAGTGCATTTCTCAATGGGTACATTCAAGAGGAGGTGTATGTGGAGCAACCTCCCGGTTTTGAAGATGACAAGAAACCCAACCATGTATACAAGCTAAGGAAAGCTTTGTATGGATTGAAGCAAGCACCTAGAGCATGGTATGAAAGATTGAGGGACTTCTTGCTATCCAAAGGATTTGTCATGGGCAAAGTTGATACAACACTATTCACTAAGAAGATTGGGAAAGACTTGTTTGTATTGCAAATATATGTTGATGATATCATCTTCGGTTCAACCAATCAAGATTATTGTGATGAGTTTGGAAAAATGATGGCAAAGGAATTCGAAATGTCAATGATTGGTGAACTTAGTTTCTTTCTTGGACTTCAAATCAAACAAATGAAGGAAGGAACATTTGTGAGCCAAACCAAGTACATCAAAGATATGCTCAAGAAGTTTGGCATGGAAGATGCAAAGAGCATTACAACTCCAATGGGCACTAGTGGAAGCTTGGATAGTGACAAGAATGGCAACATGGTGGATCAAAAGCTATATAGATCAATGATTGGTAGCCTACTCTATGTGACGGCATCAAGGCCCGATGTGATGTTTAGTGTATGCATGTGTGCAAGATTTCAAGCCTCACCAAGAGAAAGTCATTTGAAGGCAACAAAGAGAATTTTGAGGTACTTAAAGCATACACAAGATGTTGGATTATGGTATCCCAAAGGTGCAAGCTTTGAGCTAGTAGGATATTCGGATTCCGACTATGCCGGTGACAAAGTGGAAAGAAAGAGCACTTCCGGGACTTGTCAATTGTTAGGAAGATCACTTGTCTCATGGTCATCCAAGAAGCAAAATAGTATTGCACTATCTACCGCCGAAGCCGAATACATCGCCGCAGGTAGTTGTTGTGCACAAATCTTGTGGATGAAGGCAACATTGAAGGATTTTGGAATCAATTTCAAGAATGTGCCATTGCTATGTGACAATGAAAGTGCCGTGAAGCTAACCAACAATCCGGTTCAACATCAAAGAACAAAGCATATTGATGTTCGTCATCATTTCATTAGAGATCATCAACAAAAGGGTGACATTGCTATTGAGAGTGTGGGCACCGAAGATCAACTAGCCGATCTATTCACCAAGCCACTTGACGAGAAGAGATTTCACAAGCTAAAGAATGAGTTGAACATAATTGACTTCTCCAACATGAGTTGATGCACCCAAATGTTATGACATGCCTCTCCTTCGAGCCCCAAGGTACAATTGGTTGACATGTCATACATTCTATACTAAGGACATGTTTAGTGCATCTAGTCATGATTTCTTATGTTCTAGGCTCATTCATGAAAATCAAATGACTTTGAAGTTTATATGGTGCCACTATTGTTTCCATGACTTGTATGATCTAGTGGTAGCATATAACTTGTTTGAGCAGCTTGTGATCCTAAGTGTTTAATCTAGAAAACTTGTCTAAATATTTGCTTCAACATGGTGCATGATAACCCTTCTAGTGAGGTGTGAAGAAGCTTGCCCTTGGATCAAACCGAAGCATTTTATTTATGCAAGCAATCTAGGTTGAATCACAAACTTGATCCTCACCCCATAATTCAACATGATAATCTATCTAAAATTAGTCCCTTGTGGTCATTGGTGCCAAAGGGGGAGAAAATATTGTTCACAAAGATAGAACTCAAAGGGGGAGAAGCACAAAGGGGGAGAAAAATGTTGTTCACAAAGATAGATTCTAAAAAGAGGAGATTTTGATAAAAGAAGGGGATCAACTAAAATTTTGAGCACACAAGTAGGGGGAGCAAGCTCTTAAACATGAATGTTGCATTTCCTTGTGCACTTCATATGTATGACGCATAGTTATGCATTTCTTTTTCTCCAATACTTTGCTTGTGTGGTGACTTGCTAGTATACAATTGAATGGTGTATTGAAGTACTAGCATGAATAGGAAGTAGTTAGATTTCTCTTGCTTCATGTTTTTCAAAGTGGTACTAGAGCCTTGCTTATAATGTTGATCTCACGAGGTTTCTAGTTTTGTTTGTGCTTTTTCAAGTGATATCTAACTACACAAGGTGCTAAGTTGGTGTTTATCGCTACTCCGATGGTATCACGCTTCAAAGGTCTATAATCTAGAACACTTCGCACCTATTGGTAGTCAATGCTCCTAATCTTTCCTATCTAACATGTATGCCTCCAAAATCCAAACATATAGCATACATGTAGGGGGAGCCATTGCTATCAATTTGAATTCACGATCACTTGTCCATACTTCTTACACATGGTAATATACTTGGACAATGTGACATGGGTTCAATCAAAATTTTTATCATAATATCTTTGTGAAAGGGTTGTCACCAATTACCAACAAGGGGGAGATTGAAAGCTCTATGTTTGGTGTTGGTAATTAGTGACAATGCCTAAGTACTAATCCTATGCCTAAGTTGTATGTAGCATATGAGGATTAGTACATTCCAAGGTTGGTGGCAAGATGGACATGGTGATCATGATGGCCACACTTGGTTTTGGACGCAACCCTACGTGATCAAGGCAAAGGTATATGCTTAAGGGTTGTGTTTTAGTAACCAAGACACCTAGTGGGTGTGGTTACATTATAGGATAGATAGCCGTACTATAAAGAGGGGAATGACGCGGCTATTGAACTCCTAAGTGCCTCTAGGTGTGCATTTCATGTCATATGCATTTGGATTGAACTAATAACGCCTCGAAAAATGATTGTGAAAATGCTAACACACATGCACATGGTGATGGTCACTTGGTGATGTTAGCACGTTTGCGAAGGCGGTGGAGTTTGAGCGGTAGAGAGGGTTTGGGGTCCTCTCTCCTTCCCACCGAGCCTGCGAGGCGGGATTCAGGCATTTTCGAGGAATTGAAACGCCTATTTTCCACTGCGCCGGAAGTTGGAAATCGAACGGAAGGGAACGGAGGTCAAAGAGGTGACCTGACGCTAGACCGGACGCGGTCACTGTTTGACCGGACGCGTCCGGTTAGTGTCCAGTGTCTGCGCATGTTTCAGTTGTCTGATCGGACGCGAGGAGCGTCCGGTCACAGTCGACCGGACGCGTCCGGTCATCCAGGGAGCTTACTGGACTTCGACCGGACGCGGGCACTGTGGTGTCCGGTCAGTTCACCAGCGCGTCTGGTCACTGTTTCGTTGTGCGCGGCTCAGAGTTGACCAGCGCATCCGGTCAGTCACGGGACCGGCGCGTCCGGTCGTGACCAGCGCGTCCGGTCGTTGAGACCGGCGCGTCCGGTCAGTAGTTCGGAAAATAGCCGTTGTGCGACCGGCGCGTCCGGTCAGTTCGACCAGCGCGTCCGGTCAGCGCGACTTCGGCTGTTTCAAGTTTGTAACGGCTATATTCGAAGGGGTACGTCTATAAATACTCGTTGGCCGGCTCAAGACTCTCTCTCTCTTGGACATTTTGACATACTTGTGAGCACTTTGAGCTAAGCAACTCCCCTCCCACTCATCTCTCTTGCTTCTTGGCATATTCGAAGTGAGATTGAGTGATCCAAGTGCATTTGCATTGTGAAATAGCATCTAGTTGGCACTTGGTGGTTGATTTGCTGCGTGATTCTTGTTTCTCTTGGTGGTTGCCGCCACCTAGACGGCTTGGAGCAGCTTGGAGGCGTTGGCAAGAGTTGGTGATTGTTCTTGGCCACCTCCGGTGATTGTGAGGGGTTTGTGCCTACCTCGGCGAAGTGCCAAAGGCAACATTAGTAAATTGCTCGTGTCATTGCAACCTTTTGCCATTTGGTAGGTTCTTGTGGTGCCTTTTGAGTGGCTTGGTGTGAGACCGATTAGCCACCGAACCATGTGGTGAAGAGGGACACAACGGGGACTAGCGTGCCGGCAAGCACGTAAACCTCGGGATAAATCTTCGTGTCATCACTTTCATATTGTGATTGATTGATCCCGGTGTTCGGTTGTTTTGGTATTCATTGTTGATCATATTGGTTGGCTCAATACTTCGCCCCTCGGTGAAACCCTCCTAACTCAACTCAGCATTACTTTCTTAGTTATCTTTGCTAGCTAGTTTGCTTTGCTAGAGTAGCTCTTTTGTGTAGCTTGCTAGTTGTAGTTGTAGTTACCTTCTCGGTTTGACTTGTGCGGTTGAGTGCCAATATACTAGAATTGTGAATTGGATAGGTGGCTTGCAAACACCCCGTAGGCTAAGCAAAACTCGCATCTCGCTATTTGTTGTATTGATAAACTTGTTTAGCTTGTCTTTGTAGAAATTTTTAAAGGCTATTCACCCCCCCTCTAGCCATCAAGACCTTTCAGCCATTCCTGAACACCTCGGGAGCTGTCATCTACGCCAGCGCTGCGAAGATCAACTTCAACATCAAGGGGAGGAAGGAGACGTTTTCCTTCAAGAACAAGATTACACAAATCCCAGAGCAACCCCAACATGAACCAAGGAAGAGGACCAACAGGAGGAACAAGCAGAACAAGAACAACCAAGGATGGACTGAATCAGCTAAGATGGTCACTGCAGTTCAAGGAGGTTAAGATGGTCGACTCAAGTCGCCCTTCCTGAACAAGAAGGACAACCCAGGTATGCCAAGCATTGAGTGCTCAATCAATGGATACTCCTTTCAGAAGGCGCTCTGCGACACTGGATCAGGCGTCAACATAATGGCCACAGTCACCTATCAGCTCTTGTACGGGACCATGCCCTTAAAACCAACATACACTCAGCTCCAGATGGCAGATCAGACATCCCGAAAGGTCGAAGGTATAGTAACCGATGTCCCTGTTAAAATTAATGATCATTTTGTCCATACAGACTTTCAGGTCATTGACATGGGAGACGACGAGTACGATCCACCCATCATCCTAGGAAGACCGTTCCTAGGCACCGTCAAAGCAATCATCTACATTGGAACCGGAGAAGTCCATATGCATTTCCCTCTGAGAAGGTACGCCGCTACTTTAATGACCCTAACTATATAGTTGAAGATTCTAAGCAGGTCAGGACAAGAAGAAGGCGACGTAACCGTAACCAAAGGAGGCAAACCATCAAGGACGTATGGGCAGACTATGAAGGAGAGGTCATAAGGCCCGAGGATACACAACAGGAGACCGAAGCACCAAGTCGGGTATGGAAAGCGAAGATAGTTACACAAGAAGAGGAGGCGCTACCGGAACCACCGTCTACGCCACCCAAATCCCAGGACAACTAAGAAGAAAAGAAGTCCTGTTCGGAGGACTTAAAAACACCGAACGTTGTGCCAAGAGGTAAACTTGGTAGTTATCATTTTCCCTTTAATTATTGCTCAGTTAATCATGTTCATTCTGTCTAAAAAAAATGTTGAAAACAATAAGCCCCATGTGAGTATGCGAGTGGCATAAAACCCATAAGTACATTCACTGTGGTGGCATAAAAAAATATAATAATATATTTTTTCTGTTCTATAAAAATAAAAATAAAAATAGAGAGTGACATTTATCAAGGAAGCTCAAACATGATAAAGGCTAGATATTTATGCTAACGCTTAATCAAGTTCCACGAAGCTTTGTTGTCTATTTGAGCTCCACAGAATTCAGGAAGACTAGCAGATGGAGGACATCCTAATCGCTGTCAGGGTGCTGCCGACATTCAAATACACCTCTGCACCTGCTAGCTACATCAGAAGAAATTACGTCAAGATCCAGCTTGGGGGAGAGCACCCCCATTTATCCCGATAAGTATTTTTATCTAGAGTTATACCTATGCTTTATTAAAATAAAAAGATGCATAATCATGAAAACCCAAATAAATATTTTGTGTTTATATATATTTGCTTAGTTTAATAAATAAATAAAGTAGCTATGCTAAACTGAATCTTGAAAATAAAACTCTAGCATGGATATGATGAATAGTTGCTCTGCCTAATTTTCAAATTTGTTCTCTCTCTAGTTTAGACATAACTGTTATAATTTAAAACTGGCTCTAAACCTGAACTAGTGGGAAGAGAACTTGATCTGAAGTCTAAGTTGTTAGCGGATATGATATGGGAAGGTTGAGCTGCTGTTTATCTGTTCCTAGAGATGCTAGAATTCTGGAGAATTTTATCTTTGAAAATCTTTAAAATGTTGCATGATGAGTTCCTGTATGATGAGAGTTTAAATTCCTACCACAGCCATATATACATGCTTGTTAGATTAAGAGCCGCCTTATGGGCATTGAGTGTGGTCAAGCTGTGTAGACCCTTAGGAACTTGTCATGTGGTTAAAATCAAGATTCACTTGCACGTTCACTCATACATGCTGCTTCTACTCCGGAAGTACGCATCAACATATATCCACTCATTTCCATCTCCAGATTCACCCAAAATTATTCTACTCCTGACCCGGGAGAGAATAGCCAAAAACATTATCCCATTCCTGTTATTCCCTATGAAGTTAATGCTCAAGTCATTTCTACTACCACTTGCTATATTTTCAAAAGAGGAAGATTGCTCTAAAAAAATATATAAATACGAGGAAATAAAAAGGAGCAAGTGCTCGGAACCTCGAAGAAAGAAAAAGTGAGACGAGAGGTAAAAATGGACAAGTGTCCGACAGTAGAATTAGGGGTACAAGATACCCACCTGAGAGAAAAAAAATAAAATAAAATAAAATAGAGCATCTCATTCCCCTCAAAAGTTTTAAAAAGCAAGAAAGGTATGTATTCCCTCAAAAAGAGCATTAGACTTTTGTTATCACCATACACCACTCATTCACCACACATGCACATCTTGATTTGACTTATTGACTTGTTTCTCTGGATCCATGGTTTGACTATGCAATAAATGTTCTATGAGTATGTATACTGTATCTCCCACCTATGAGCTCCAGATATCAAAGCCTTATTAGAGTAGGGTGAGAGAGAAGGCAATGTCACTACGCCTTATACCATAAATACCACATACTTTGAGAGAGAAGGCATATACCATTACTGCCTTGGTAAGGATCCAGAAATACCACAAAAGAGAGACCCGAGAAAGTCATACAAGGAATCTCTGAGTTTTATTTGAAAAATTTGCAAAAACTCCAGAGCTATAGCTGATCAAGAATAAGAGACATGGCGTTTGACTAGACCGTTCTATCTTTTAACCACTCAAGATGCAGGTGACGGTTGCAAGCCCCATGGTGAAAGGTAAAATGAGTAAGTTTTAAGTCTTGATAGTTTACTCTAACTCAGGGATGAGACCTTATTTGAAAGCATATGTACCGTCAACGTTCAAAGGCGTTGCAGCAACTTCTGATCCATAATGAGTCTATCCTTGCTCAGGGACGAGCAAGAGGTAAGCTTGGGGGAGTTTGTTGACGGTCCTTAAGTACCAAATATAGTTATCAAATAAATAAAGAAAAGGATCCAAATGCAACCAACACCTAGACTTAGGGTTTTATCTGACAGAATTCCACGAGTTTTGGTGTTTGTCTGTTTCTGCAAGGGGTTATCAAAAAATACGGAGGAAAGGCCCACACGTTGGGTTTACATAGAGATAATAACGTGTTCACCGATTTTCTAACATCTAGAAGACTCCAGAAGCCACGAGATCGAACGGGAGGCCGAACGGGCCCGGAGGCAGGGCGCCCGCCCTGCTCCCTAGGGCGCCCGCCCTGGCCTGAGAGCCAATCAGGCTCCGTCTCGCGGATTATGCTCCACCGACCTAAGGGATCAAGGAAAACCGTGCGATTAATGTCGGTTTGATCCGACGGCCCACGTTCACTTGAGGGGGCTATATAAGCAGGACCCCTGGCCCCTGGAGGAGGCACTCCCTCATTCTCAATTCCTCAAACCCTAATCTCAGGAGGAGAGTCTCTGATCAAGCCCTAGAGCCACCACATCAACTAGATATCTAGTATAGCATAGCTACATAGGATTAGAACTAGAAGGAGTCAATCTTCGATTGGTTTCCGGATCTGTCAAGAGGATTCTTGGTAATTCCTTTACTGTTCTTCATTGTTCATCTTTATTCTTCAATATTATGAATACAACTTTGTTCTATTTCAATATATTGATTATGACTATGCTCTACTTGTTTATGTTTGCGATTATATTGTTCTTAGTTTATCGTAGTTATACGCTTGGCTTAGTTAGATTGGAATTATATACATGTTTAGGATCGTATAGCGTTTATCCATCGGATCCATGGGTAAATGATAAATATTGTGTAGGCGTGGTGCTTAGACTATATTTATCTGCGATTGCACCTTATATGCCGGATCGTGGGGTGGTCCGCGATGGTGACAGCTTCGTTGGTTCTTATATAGTCCCCCTCCCGTGTGTAAGGCAGGCAGAGCAACATTATTACGGGGGAGTGATTGCTATGTTTCTCATCTTCCTTGATAATATCACTATGCATGGGCGTAGTCCTTTTTCGCAATGATTGCCAAGTGTACTTGCACTAACTATGATATGCTAGACTTTATAGTTAAGAATAACTTAGGAAATATCCTTGTAGTTCGTCCTAATACCATGCTAATGACTTGCTAGAATATCTGTTGAGGTGCTTATCATTATTATATGTGGCTAGCTGATCAGATTAATTATCTTTGTCACCATTCATACTTTATCTATATTTTATGTGACACTTACCCCTGTATGCAAGAGATAGATGAATGCTCTCACTTATACATGCAATGATTGATACTCATTCCTATATTCCATTCCATAATCAACATTGATGTTAGTAATCCCTTCCCAGTGGTAAAAATATAAATAACGATACCTGGAATACTTCCCGGTTAAAATGCTACATCGGTATTAATCTGTGCGCTTGCAGATCTTATTTATTATTTATTTAGAAGAGCAGTTGCATATTTCAATACCGTGTCTCTCATGTCATGCTGGGGATGACAACTTGGCTTAAGTGGCATGAGGGATAGGTTCGGCATTTTTGGCGCCGTTATCAGAATTAGAAAACTAAGTCTACTTTTGGTAATGACGTTAAGAATGCCCAACACTTCATAAATGAACTAATATATGTTGATTAACCTCCCGGGTTTGAAGACCCTAGATATCCTAATCATGTTTATAGGTTGTCCAAGGCACTATATGGGCTCAAGCAAGCCCCTAGAGTGTGGTATGAGCGTCTTTGGGACTTCCTCATTGAGAAGGGCTTCACCATTGGGAAGGTCGACACCATACTATTCACCAAAAAGCTTAATAGGGAGATCTTCATTTGTCAAGTCTATGTTGATGATATCATCTTTGGCTCAACAAATAAAGATTATTGCAAGGAATTTGGTGGATTGATGTCGAAGGAGTTCTAGATGTCTATGATTGGTGAACTTACATTCTTTCTTGGTTTTCAAATCAAGCAAATGAGAGAAGGGATTTTCATCTCTCAAGAGAAGTATACCAAGGACCTTCTCAAGAGGTTCAAGATGGATGATTGTAAGCCAATCAAGACCCCAATGCCATCAAATGGACATCTCGACCTAGATGAGGGAGGTAAACCGGTTGATCAAACTCTCTACCGCTCTATGATTGGTAGCTTGTTATACCTTACCGCATCTAGGCCCGACATCATGTTTAGTGTGTGCATGTGTGCTCGTTTTCAAGCTTGCCCCAAAGAACCTCACTTAAGTGCCATAAAAAGAATCCTAAGATATCTTAAGCACACTCCAAGCATTGGTCTTTGGTATCCCAAAGGAGCTAGATTCCAACTAGTTGGCTATTCTGATTCAGATTATGCCAGTTGCAAAATTGATAGAAAAAGCACATCCGGTGGGTGCCATTTGCTTGGGAGATCACTTGTATCTTGGTCATTTAAGAAGCAAAAGAGTGTGGCTTTGTCCACTACCAAGGCGGAATACATTGCCGCGAGGGCTTGTTGTGCATAAATTCTATATATGAAGTGTGCTTGGTGCATGGGTGTTGTTCTTGATAAGGTGCCACTTTTATGTGATAATGAAAGTGCCATTAAAATTGCTAATAATCTGGTACAACACTCACGCACCAAGCACATTGATATCCGTCATCACTTTCTAAGGGATCATGTTACTAAAAATGATATTTCATTAGAAGGTGTGAGGAGTGAAGATCAATTGGCGGATATCTTCACAAAACCTTTGGATGAGGCTACCTTTTGTAGGTTGAGAAGTGAACTCAATGTGCTTGACTCAAGTAACTTTAAGAAATGAGCTTGTGTTGTCCCTTGCATTGCATTGTAATATATGACATGTTTAATTTCCGTAATGCATCTAGGGCTTGTCTAACACGGTTACGATAACCCTCATTGGGAGGAGTGAAGAAGCCTAACCGTGGATCAAACTTGACAAGCAACTAGCTTTACCTTTTTGTTTTGCATTGCATATGCATGAGTGTTGCTTTGTCATTTCTTTTCAATTAAGTCTTGAGCAACCATTGTGTTCATCCATGGATAGAGAGAGCATTTGACGCTCCTAAGGTTTAAAAAACTCTATTGCATGGCCATACGTTGCTCCTCGGGTGTTTATTGCCTATTTTTCTAAAAATAAATACTAGCCTAAGGCAATTTTATTTGAAAATTTGAGGGTTTGAGAGAGGTCACTCATATCTGGTTCCAATTGGTGTTTTTTTTGTGTCTTATTGAATTGAAACTTGGTTGGGAGAAGTCACGTCGAAGATCGAAGAAGAAAAAGATGAAGACTACTAACCGGACGCCAAACCGAACGCGACGCTGCTCGACCACTGTGTCTGGTTCCGGTTGGAGATCTGACCGAATGTGCGAAGATGGTTTTCTGGTTGGAGATCTAACCGAACTCTCTCAGCGTCTCAGCGTTCGGTTGCCTCAGGGACCTTATTGGACTCTGACCGGATGCCTCTACAGCGCGTCCGATCAGTCGAGGAGCGCATCCGGTCAATGGTTTAAAAAGCAGATCTAGTTCTACTTCTTTGACTGATTTGTGGGGGCCACTCTTCATTCTTTCTTCCTTCTTGCACTCTCCTCTTCGTACGCCGCCGCTCCACCGCACTGCCCTAACCCTAGCGCAGTTGTCTTCTCCAGCGACTCCAAGAGGCCCTCGATCTCGCGTTGCTGCTCTGACGACCGCCACTCCAACACCACGAATGAGCCCAGCAGCAGGGCGCTGACCACCGTCTCCCGGTGCTCCATCAGCTTCACCCTGATCCCGCGCAGCACCGTCATCCAGCGTTCTCACCCCGTCGCGCCACCATTGCCACCCGCGCAGCCCTATTCTCCTCCTCGAGCTCGGTCATCTCCTAGCGCACGACATCTATCCTCCTTCTCCTGCTAAGGGCATCATGACATTTTCCGTTGATCTCTCCCTGAGGTGAGGATTGCATCCCCTGCACAGCATTTGTTCACAGAAATGCCTAACTCACACCTCTTGACTCATCTGTGACTGGCATTATGTTTTGGCTTTGCAATAATCAATTTCCTTTCTAGAGGTGCCCCTGCAATCGTCAAACCATCTTACCTCTTCACAGGATTCTCGCTCACCTAAGGTAGCAAGCCATGCTCTATTCTTTTCTTACCTCTTCTGCTTGCTTTCATAAGGATATTGCTCATCTATTAGTTAAAATATGTTGCTTACAAATATCCCTATCTATTCCATCTCTACAGTGAGTCGTGTCATTTGGTTTGTGTGACAGTGGGTAGCTAGTTCAGTGGCAGTTGAACCCGAGGGCCAAGCCTGCGGGTATGGATTGAGGCCAAGCCTCACGAGAATCAGTTCACCATCTCTTCAGTGACAGTACACCATCTTTCTTATTGACAGTGATTCTCATCTACTCTTGTCAGTCGTGAGTTCATTTAGGGGGAGCTCTTGCTTGGCAGTTGATCTTTCAATGTTAGTATTTCTTTGCCACAGAGTCTTGTCAGCATGGCCCGCTGCAAGAATGTTGGTGGAGCTCATAGTGACGGGGACGAAAGTCCTCCACGCTTGACAAAGGTGGCTCGAGGCAAGCGTAAGAAGACTTCCGCCAAGAAAAGGAAGAGACCACTTAGAGGTGGCTCGAGGCAGAAGGTAGCACAGGCACTGGCTGATGCTACTGATTGAGCTGAGCGAGGAGGCAGAGGTAGTGGTATTCAGATTGGCGAGCATCATTTTCACCTTGAGGGACGACAGCTTGGTACAGAGGCCACAAAGCAGATAGAGGAGCAGCCCGCAGAGCAGGGAGAGGAGTCATAGGAGCAGACACAACAGACTCCACCGTGTCGTCGCTCAGGACAGACATGTGCTCAGGTGACCCCTAGGCCAGAGGGTCAGAGACGTGGAGGTCGCCCACCTCCCAGAGCCCGTGGTCAGCCCTCGGTTGAGCACTTTGACTTGAGGGGAGCCACAGCTCGACAGGTTCAGAGTCTTCATTTCATCGAGGTTGCTCGGTGGTTCCCACCTCAGAGGGACATGAGAGCTTCAGAGGGCTTCTACACACCACTACAGGAGGACTTTTACATAGCTTACGTTGATAGTGGGATCGCTTTCAGACCACAGAGGGTTTATCGATTAGAGGCTCTTGTTGCAGTTGTTGGCGAGCAGCTCCGTCCTCATATCTCCTTTTACCCGGATTGTCAGATCTTCTGGGTCGGACAGGGGCATACTGCGACACGTGGGTCAGAGAGTTCTACTCTTCTCTTTGGATAGACCCCGCTCACCAGTTTATTCACTTTGCATTCAGAGGCCGTGACCACAGACTTTACAGTACCAGGGTTTGGGAGATTTTGAGGATCCCGACTTTAGAGACTAGGATCCACCAGCTCTATTTTGGTTAGACACGACCACCGAGGCGCCCTCACGGCGGCACTGTGCCACCTACAGACTTAGTCAGGCCGTGTTTTCGTGAGCCGTTTGATGAGGGGTCCAGACGCACTCCAGCTTTGATGACTCCTATTGCTAGAGTTCTTGATGCTATTGTGAGGAGGACACTACTTCTGAGGCTGGGCTACCGTGAGGGATTGACACGTATACAGCTTTGGGTAGTTCATCACCTTGTCTCTCAGATTTCATTTGATATTTGGGACTTGATGCTCTGTGAGATGGAGGACATGCTAGCAGAGGGCTTCAAGGGTCATCGTCAGCTACCCTATGCCCATTGGATTTGCTTTCTGATTCAGTGTGCTTGCGACCTTCCAGCTGACATCCGAGCAGAGATCTCTGACACCACGACAGTTTTCCCTGAGTACAATATACGTCAGCTGTGGGCCACTATCACCAGGGAGCAGGCACCTAGACAGGGTCAGCGTCAGAGAGTAGAGGTACCTAAGACTGCAGTTGAGCAGGACTAGACCGTTGAGGGACTTGCAGAGGCAGAGCTTGCAGACTTGTACGCTTAGCCAACTGATCTAGACAAGGATGACGCCACCGATAGCACTGACGATGACTACTAGCCACTTCCTCGGTACCACTCTCCTCGTTCTCACGATCACGAGGCCGGTGGTTCTAGTTTAGCCTCTCGCTCAGACCTAGCCATGATGGCTATAGTTGAGAGGCTGACCCAGGCTCAGGAGAGATAGGAGATACAGTTACAGAGACAGGCTCAGGACAATGCAGTTGTGTTTGCACAGATTCAGGTTCGCTAGGATGAGTTTCAGAGACAGTAGCCAGAGATACAGAGGTAGTAGATAGCTACCCAGCAGTAGTACCTTGAGCTTTTGAGACACCTTGTTACTGTTGGGGTTCCTCCACCTCTGTCCCTACTTACTCCAGCTTTACAGCCCGGTGGGCTTCAGAGTTGGAGACCACAGCCGAGCTTACAGTTTACCTCTCCTCAGCAGCAGGTGCCTCAATCATTTTAGTCCCCTAGCTACACTCCTATTTAGACAGGGTTCACTCCACCGGTCTAGCATAGGCCTCACCTTCTAGCTGGCACTCCACTTTCTACAGACTTGAGTGCATCTTACAGTGAGGAGATTGTGATTTAAGAATCCAAGATTAAGGACCTCATTAGTGCATAGGGAGTAGCAAGTGTGCATCCACCTTTCTCATTAGGCTTTCTATGGTCAAGTGAGAGTTCTTGCTTGTTCCTCTTAGTGATCGCCATCACCTAGACGGCTCGGTGGTGATTGGGAGTTCGGTGATCATCCGGCGAAGCTTGTGGATGACCCAACTCATCTTGTGAGCGGTTGTGGGTGATTTACCGTGACGGAGTGTCGAAGAATCAGCCCATAGAGAGCACTTGATCCTTGCATGGATCAAGGGGGAGCTATACCCTTGCGCGGGTGCTCCAACAAGGACTAGTGGGGAGTGGCGACTCTCTGATACCTCGGGAAACATCGCCGTGTTCCTTGGCCCTTTACTTTGAAGCAATTACTTTCTAGCATTACTTTCATTGCTTGTTTACATTCCTAGAATTGCCATGCTAGAATAGGAATTGGAACCTAGGGTGCAAAACTTTTTATCGGTAGAATCACTAGGAACACCTTTAGGCACTAGGGGTGAATCATGGGCTAGTAGGGCTTAATTCTTGCAATTAAATTTTAGAGAAGCCCAATTAACCCCCCCTCTTGGGCATCTTGATCCTTTCATACGTGATCTTGATCTTGAGATCATGATAAGTTTATCAACAAGGGCATAAGGTTTGACCAAACTCAATACAACGACAAGTAGTACATGTAGATGGTTTCCTTAGTCTATATATCATGTTTGGCTCTGGTGAGACAAGGAGTGGTGTAGCTAGTCTTTTTAGAGTTTTGAAATAAAATTCTTCAATAACAAGACATCAAGAATAAAGTTCTCATATTCTACTATATCTCATTCCACAACAACTTAATTGACATGGGGTCCCTAATAATAAGTTCCCAACAGTAGCAAGACTTCCAGGAAAAGTATTATGTGAGTTTATGCTTAAGTTATGACTGAAATAATCTTTCCTTATGTTTTAAAGCTGTTTTATCAAAGGATTTTCAATTCGGTTCGAAATAGAAAGCGAGATAGGTGAAAATAGATCATATTGGACACAAACCTGACCGAGGACAAAGCTCAGGGCGAGGCGGTGCTGGGCTTGGCCGGCCAGCCCAAGAGGGAGGCTGGGCGGCCTGCTCCAGGGGCTGCTCGAGGCCCGCTATGTTGCACGTGGTCCTTGGTTCATTGTTTTCTGAGTTTCCTGATTTTCTCGATCAAATTCCATTCTATTATCGTGGTGTGCTTCCCCCACACTTGTTTCTTGTTTTCCTTCATGTACAACATGTGGAGACAAACACATATTCAAAAGAAATAGAGAGCAGGTAGTAGCAACAAAATTCCATTGATAAGGCATTTTATTACACAATCCAACCTAAACACAAACTTTCAACTAGCTAGCACAAACTTTAACCAACCAAACAATTGAGCTGAGCAAATGACCTAAACATTGACCTAAACGTGCCCTATCAATCCACAACCTAACTCTTAATTCTTAAACTTGTCCTGATTGACAACATAGCGGCTTAAGATAGTAAGCTCATATTCTAGGTTCCTGCGATGGATGTGCTCTTTATCGATCCTATGCTGCAGGGCATGAGTATAGTCGATGAGGGTTTTTATCTTGTCATGCAGCATAGCAACAGTTAGCCATTGGCATTTCTCGTCATTCTCTTGGGCGGAGGGTAGCGCCCTCCTCTTCTTCTCCTTTGGCGACACGATCTTGACTTGCTCAGGAGTAGCACGAACACCATCTATGGTCAAGCGAGGCGTGACTGACTTGTATTTAGTGCATGTGCTATCTCCAAACTTGTTGGTTTTCACCCCAGTTAGTGTCTCATTCACCCTTGGAGGAAAGAGGTTGATCTCCTTTGGGACCTTGATCGGCTTTGGTGCATCGGGTTAACGTGGCTTGTCTTGAAGCGGCGGCGGTGAAGCGATGGACGGATGATGAATGGCTTGGGCGAAGTAGGACTGGTTGGAGGGAACTGAAGCCATATCTCACGGCGGGACGACGCTCAGCACTAAAGCGTTGGGCTTCTTGTTCATATCAACTCTATAGGGAACGATCTCTCTACTGGCCATAGGAACTTGAGAGAAGGAAAGCTTTGTTTCTGCTAGAGAAGAGAGGCTTGTTGGAATGGCTATGGAGGTAGGCAGGGACTCGTTTATATAGGGGGGAAAACTTGCAGCAGGGGTCAAGATCTATCCATTTAGGGTCTCGTAAGGAGAAACAGATGCAGCAAAAAACTGTGAGATTCTGGAGGGAAAGGTTCTAGAATACACGAGAGAGTTGACCGGAGGCGAGGCCGCTACCAAGTGGGCTGGCCGACCTGACAGTGGGGCTGGCTGGCCCCACCTAGTGCCACCTCACGGGGATCTTTCTCACATCGGTTTCTTATGCCTATCTAATCCCAAAGAATATGCTACCGCACTATGAATCGTAATTAGAAGGGCAGAGGTGTAAATGTATGGTAAAATAATAAAATCTACCTCATCCAAATCCTCAAGTGGTTTTTAGGTTCTAGAAAGATCTTGAGATGATGACTGTTTACCTTGAATAATGTATAATCATTATTTTGAAGTGTTACCGCTCTATGCGACGAGGTGCTTATAACCTTGAATAGTCCTTCCCATTTGCTCTGAAGTTCTCCGTGCCCGAATAATTTGACCTTGAATTAAAAAGTAATACCTTGTCCCCCGTGGTGAAGTGAAGTGTGTGCCTCCATCACTGATCACACTCTGAATCGTGGAAATATTGTCTATTCAAATATCTTCTTGGAGTTCTTAGCATTAGTAGCTCTACATGGCATGGCTTCGACCCACTTGGAGACATAGTCAACTGCCACCAAGATGTACTCACCATTTTTTGACTTTAGAAATGGTCCCATGTAGTCGATACCCTAGACATCGAAAAGCTCAATCTGGAGGTTGCTGGTGAGTGGCATGGCATCTCTTGAATTGATATTCCCATGCCTCCGACACGCTCCACACCTCCGGATGAAGTCCCTCATATCTTCATACATGGTTGGCCAGAAGAATCCACTTTGCCACATCTTTGAATGAGTGTGGAATGCCCCATAATGTCCTCCATATGGTGATGAGTGGCATCGTTCAACGATCCTGATGCCTTCTTCTGCCTGTACACACCTTCTGAGTAGGCCATCAGAGCAGACTTAAGAGGTACGGCTCATCCCATATGTGGAGATGACTTCTTAGATTAGCTTCCTTTTGTTCTCCTCTAGTGGTACATAACTTGCAACCATAAAATTAACAATATTCGCATACCAGGGTTTGGATTTCGTGATCTTGAAGAGCATGTCATCCTGAAGTGAATCGTTGATGGGCAATTCCTGGAAATTTTCAAACTACATTCTGGACAAGTGACCGACAATAGAATTTTCTACTCCCTTTTTATCTTTTATTTCTAAATCAAATTCTTGGAGTAGCAAAATCCATCTTATAAGTCATGGTTTAACATCCTTCTTAGTGATCAGGTATTTCAAAGCAGCATGATCAGTGTAAACAATCACCTTGGCTCCTACTAAGTAAGATCTAAACTTATTAATAGCAAAAACAATAGCCAGGAGTTCTTTTTCAGTTGTTGCATAATTAAATTGAGGACCTATCAGTGTTTTACTAGCATAAGCAATTGCATGACGCTTCTTATCTTTTGTTTGTCCCAAAACTGCCCCTATAGCATAATTACTAGCATCACACATAATTTCAAAACGTAGCGACCAATCAGGGGGTTGAATGATTGGTGCAGAGATGAGTGCCTTCTTAAGAATTTTAAAAGATTTTAAGCATGTATCATCAAATTCAAAGGGAACATCCTTGGCTAAAATATTTGTAAGTGGTCTAGCAATATGTGAAAAATCTTTTATGAAGTGGTGGTAAAACCCCGCATGGCCAAAAAAACTACGGATCCCTCTGATATTTTCGGGAGGAGGTAACTGTTTAATTACTTCAATTTTAGCTCTATCTACCTCAATCCCTCGTTCGGACACCAAGTGCCCAAGCACTATGCCTTCTCTAACCATGAAATGACATTTTTCCCAATTAAGGACTAAGTGCTTTTCTTTACATCTTTGCAAAACCTTGTCTAAATTTTCAAGACAATCATCAAAAGTTTTTCCATAAATAAAAAAGTCATCCATAAAAACTTACATGATTTCTTCAATCATATCAGAAAATATAGACATCATGCATCTTTGGAAAGAAGCTAGGGCATTACATAGTCCAAAAGACATTCTATGATAAGCATAAGTTCCATATGAACATGTAAAGGTGGTTTTGCTTTGGTCATATAGATGGATTGGCATCTGGTGATAACTTGAATACCAATCAAGGAAACAAAAGAAAGAGTGATTCGCTAGTCGCTCCAACATTTCATCAATTAAGGGCAACGAAAAGTGATCTTTCTTTGTTATCTTATTTAGTTTTCGGTAATCAATGCACATCCAGCATCCAGTGGTAATTCTTTGGGGATTAATTCATTCTTTTCATTTTTAACAACAGTCATGCCTCTCTTTTTAGGTACAACTTGAACTGGGCTTACCCACTCACTGTACGAAACAGGATAATGATCCTGGCATGCAAGAGTTTCAAAACCTCTTTTTTAACAACCTCTCTCATCGCATTATTAAGCCTACGCTGTGGCTCCCTAGAAGGTATAGAGTTAGGATCTCTATAGGGATGCGATGGGTGGAAAGAGTAGGGCTAATTCCCTTAAGGCCATGGAGTGAGTTGCCAAAAGCAGAGCGATGCTTTTCTAAGACAATTATCAAGCGAAGGGATTCTTCCTGAGAGAATTTATCACTTATGATCATAGGAGAATCCTGATCATTTTTTAAAAAAAGCATATCTAAGACCAGAAGGTAGGGGTTTAAGCCCAATGGTAGGCTTAGGTGGTTCCAACAAATCATCTAAGGGTTCAGGCTCTATAGGATTTTGGTCTTCCTCTTTGATGAAGAACTGGGCATCATCTTCAAGGTTAGGTTCGATCAAATCATCAAGAGATGCAACCTTAAGCTCTTTCATTGGGTCTCCCTTAAGAATTGGCTCGGTCTCAGCATTTAGAGAATGAGTAATGGGTATAGAAAGTTTAAAGTTTTTCTCAAGGCTTATTTTTAACTTCCATGTCTGTCCTTCTTGGATAAGTCTTTCTATTGGTTGTCCTATCAACAGGTCAAACTCCATGATATCAAAGATATAAAAACTCAAATGAACCATGGTTCCTTTTACCTGGATAGGGAAGACATGCAGAATTCCCAAGCTTGGGAGAATGTGTCCTAAAATACTTTTCAACAACTTTATTGTTGGGGTTAATGGCATGTTTTTCAATAAATCATGAGCAAAAGATGCAGATATGATATTAACATCCACAACTGGATTATAAAGTGCATTGAAAGGAGCTTTGTTAATTTGGCAGCGAATGAAAATAGAAGGTGAATCTAGATGAATCACATCAGAGGAAAGCTCTGATTCTTCTAACCATTCATTGCTTATAGCTCTTTCATAGTCTTTTTAAGGAAAGATTCCTCAGAAGGGTCTACAAGTTCTTCATGGGATGATGCTTTTCTGGGCTTCTGTGGTCTCCTCATAGTATGGTAATTCAATGTATTTTCATATTCGTCAAAAAGTTCATCCTCGAATTCAAGCATGAAATCCAAAATTGGAGTTTTCTCCTTTTTTGGTGGTTCGGGATTTGGGATAGCTGAAGTTGGGTTAGGCAAAAGTTGTGGTACAACTATCTAGGATTCCTCCTCTAGCAGCTTTTTTCTACTTCTTTAGGGGTGTTCTCTAGGATTTTAGTAAGAATGCTTCTCCCCAAATTTGCGGAAACATGGAGGAATGAGCCTCCAGAGGTTGTATCAAGATATTTCGAGGTTTCCCTATCAAGGCTCATATAAAAATATTGAAGAAGAATGGGGTCTTGAATGGCAAGGTCAGGGCCAGTATTAATGAGAGCAGTAAAGCATTCCTATGACATACCTAGAGATCCTTTTTCTTTTTGTTTAAAAGATAGAATCTCTGAACAAAGGCTGACTACTTTAGAGATGGAAAAGAAATGCAAGCAAATGCTAGAGCACAAAGCTTCCCAATCTCCTTGCCTACTCCCTATGGTTTGCTTATACCAATGTTTAGCTCTTCCCGTCAAAGAGAATGCAAAAGGCTTCCATCATAAGGTTTCGTCTGACATGCCCATAATGCGTAAGTATGCATAGGTTTTCTCAAACTCATTTAGGTGGGAATAAGGATTTTCATCATCTTTGCCTGAAAAGGTTTGATCCTAGACCATGTTGATTAAACACGGGCGTAACTCATAGCCAGGTGTTAGAATAGACTTTGAAGATTCAAATGGCTCTAGGCGTGCGCTCATAGGTGCAGCGTATTGATGGATAGGAGTAGATTCCAAATCCATAGCGGAAAGAAAAGAAAATTAAAAGATAAAAGAATAATCATACAAGGTTAAGCTATGTTCAAAGTTAACTCAGCAACCGTTTCCCCGGTAATGGCACCAAAAATGCTTGTTGGTATATATTAACGCACACAGAATAATCCGCAAGCGCACAGATATTATACCGATGTTGCACTTCACTAGAAGTATCCCAATTTTATATCGAACTCAAGAAACGTGTGTGAGAATAACTAAATCTAACTTAACCCAACTTGGCAACAAAGCTTAGATAACAGGAGTATAAAAGAGATTACGAAAGTCTTCTAGTTCTAACTTCGGTAAGCTATGTCTTCTATTGTTCGATTCTGGGGATATTACTAAGAAAAACACATGCAGAGTATGTTTTCTATAGTAACAAGGTCCTGGTAGGCCTACAAACAGGAGGTGAAGTACAAAGGATTCAGCGAGGTTATAAGAGTCACCCTCACGAGCTATCACCGATCCAAAAAGTAGGGTACATCCATGAGTAACCGAGCCTAAGCACCACGCTTACACTACGAATACTACTTTAACCTAGGAGCTACAAGGATTAAAGTACTCAAAAGAATCACAAACCTAAAGAACAATATGAACAAGATGCTTACTTGAATTAGAAGTTGAAACCTAAAGAACAATATGAACAAGATGCTTACTTGAATTAGAAGTTGATTACTAGAGAAATCTCAGAAGCAAGCTTAAGAAGAACTTGAATCTGCCAGGGTACAAGCCATAGAGAGAGCACCGACAGGCTGGTACTTCCTCCAAACTCTTCCCTCACATCTCTCTCTATTTCTAATACTAGACTAGATCCTATTGAGGATTAATCTTCTCTTGATTGCTTACTCTGATCCTTGTGGAAATATGAATTAGGGTTTCTGGCTTTTAGGCTCTTAGGATCATTGCCTTCTGAATCCCTAGTGGAGGGGGTACAAGCATATATAGGGGCCTTCAAGCATCCTGGACCCTCAGATCAAACCGACTTAAAGAAATGGCGTAGATGTGATCCTATAAGCGAAGGAGAACTGATGTAACGAAACATAAGCTGATAGGTGGGCCTAGGGGTTGGCTAGCCTGCAGCTGGGGCTGTCTGGCCCCACATGGCAATGGCTCAAGCCCTGCTTTGGTGGAGAGCCTCCTGGAGTCTTCTAGAGTCTTCCTTCGTTGGTCCCGCTGCGGATAAACGTGATTTCCTTTGACGAATAAGTCATCCTTGGTGGTTTTCTGATTAAATCCTGCTGGAAACACAGATTCACCAAAACTCATAAAAATTGTCAGTTAAAACCCCTAATTCTATGTTGGTGATTCATTTTAGTCATTTATGCCAGGTATATTGATGGTTTGTGATGAATGTTAACTACCATCAACATTGATCGAAGTTGACAACAATCACCAATAGCCAATGAATGATCCACCGCTGCTCCAAGCCACCTAGGTAGCGGCAACCATCAAGAGTAATGAGAAAACTGTAGACCAATCAATCTCTAGTGCCACTAGATGCAAGAACTCAATGTAAGTGCACTAGAATCACTCTCAGTATCAATTTGGATGAAGCACTAGGCAAAGAGATGAGTGGGAGCTGTTTGCACTAGCTCACAAGGGTGTATAATGTGTTGGAGTGCCAAGAGAGCTAGCCATATGCCAACCAAGCTTTATTTATAACACTCGTGGTCGAACTAGCCGTTGTGCCTTTACTGCTTAGAATTTGGGGGCACCAGACTATCTGGTGCCACCGTTGACTCTAAGGACGCGATGGACCTACCCGCTACAGCTGCAGACAGCAGATCAAGATCACATGCTAGACTCCTTCAAAAGAGTTAGGGGCAATAGAACATTACAATACCAATGAGAAAATGTGCAATCAACTCGTGCATCAGCTTGATGCACTGGCAGAAAAAATGATCACCTCCAATGCAGACAACGAGCTCTCGAAGAGCAACTTGATCTAGACGAAAGGCCAATGGTGAAGAGGTTAAGGTATATCCACATGCAAGCCAGAATCTAGCAGCAACAATACAAACCATGCATGTCAAGCTTGCTAGGATCTAGATGGCTAGAGGGGGTGAACAGCCTATAAAAAATTTCTACATAACACAATTCACTAGAGCAAAGAATTAGCAATTTTAGACCCCAATAGCTTCTACTTTGCACTAGCTCTAGTTCACTTCAAGCAAACCCCCTAAACAATAATAGTAGCTTGATTTCTAGTCTAAGTCACAACACCACACAAGCTACAACTAGCAAAACTATCTACAACTAGCAAGAGCTACTAACAAAAGCAACAACAACTAGTTACAACTATAACTACCACTATTCTAGTGAGCTACTCAAAGAACACTACACTAACAAGCACAAGATATGAATGTAAAGCAAGAGTGTAGTGTGCAAATTAATGGGGCAAGACTGCAAGAGGTGACACAAGATATAGCCTTGAGGTTCAGTTGCTTGCTGGCGACTTACGTCCTCGTTATGGTGAGTCCCCACTTGATGGTTCATGAGCTAACTAGCATGAAAAGCTAGACACACCAAGGGTGTCACAAGAACCACTCAATGGTGCACTCTGAAAGCATCTAGGCCACAAGGTTTGGTTTTGGTAATTAATGACAACACTCTATTACCATGACTAACGTGTGTTTTGCAGAAACTTTGGTAAGTTAGGTCATGGAGGTGATAACTGCTTTGAGCACTGTGGCTTCGTGTCCCTTGATGGAAATCGTTTCGGTTTTCAAAAGAGTGACGTCAAGATTAAGGACGGTTAGTTCCGGATGACGAAGTGTTGAGACACATTCGGAATAGTCGTTAGGATCTTCGTTGTTCTCTTTTGGCCGTACTATAAAGGGGGGCATGAATGGGTAGCTTGACCTAGGCGAGTCCTATGTTTAGGTGTGGTGCACACTTGTTAATCTTGGCGCTAGGCAACCCTAGAATAGCTCAAAGTTCAGTTAGAAGCAACTTGGTTGAAGTTGCGACGCGTTTCGACAAGTTTCGGGCTGTTTTCCAGGCACCGGACGCGCTCTTCGGGAGCACCGGACGCGTCCGGTGAGTACGATCTGCGCTAGGGTTTCGGCCTTGACCACCGGACGCGGTCCTCGCGAGGACCGGACGCGGTGGTCAGTGGCTGACATGTGTCACTCTGGGAGAACACCCGTCGGACGCGTTACTGGACTTGATCAGCGAGTCCGGTGCGAGTCCAGTAAGGTCCAGAGAGGACCGGATGCGTCCGGTCTTCAGGCATCGGACGCGGCCTCGCGTCCGGTGCGAGTACAGTAAGCACCCTTGCACGTCGGACGCGTCCGGTCACCCCTGACCGGCGCGTCCGGTGGTTCGTTTTCAAAATCGCGTTTTGACCGTTACAGGGGACCGGCGCGTCCGGTGTGTTGCACCGGCGCGTCCGGTGACCCCGTGTCAGAAAGTAACGGTTCGTTTTCTTTGAGGGGTGTATAAATACAACCCCTCCACCTCTTTTAGAGGTCTCTTGCTCATTCAAACATCTGAGAAAACCCTTTAGAGTGCAAGGGAGTGCAAGAGCTCTAGTGAGGATAGAGATTTGAGAATCAAAGTTTGAGATTCCTCACTAGTGATTAGAGAGTAGCAAGTGTGCATCCATCTCCTCATTTGGGCTCGTTGTGGTCAAGTGAGAGTTCTAGCTTGTTACTCTTGGTGATCGCCATCACCTAGACGGCTTGGTGGTGATTGGGAGTTTGGTGATCATCCGGCAGAGCTTGTGGATGACCCAACTCAAGTTGTGAGCGGTTTTGGGTGATTCGCCGCGACGGAGTGTCGAAGAATCAACCCGTAGAGAGCACTTGATCCTTGCGCGGATCAAGGGGGAGCGACACCCTTGCGCGGGTGCTCCAACGAGGACTAGTGGGGAGTGGCGACTCTCCGATACCTCGGAAAAACATCGCCGTGTTCCTTGCCCCTTTGCATTCAAGCAATTACTTTCTCGTATTTACTCTCATTGCTTGTTTTACATTCCTAGAATTGCCATGCTAGACTAGGATTGGAAACTAGGGTGCAAAACTTTTTAACGGTAGACTCTCTAGGAACACAAGTAGGCACTAGGGGTGAATTCCGGCTTGTAGGATTTAATTCTTGAAATTAATTTTTAGAAAAGCCCAATTCACCCCCCCTCTTGGGCATTTTGATCCTTTCAATTGGTATCGGAGCCGTGTTGCTCCTAATTTAGGCTTTACCGCCTAGAGCAAGATGTCTAACGGGGAAGGACCACCTCCCACCTTTGAAGGACCACCTCCCACCTTTGAGGGGGATGATTTTCCATATTGGAAAATCCGAATGGAGGCGTACCTCGAAGCCATAGATGCCGGGTGTCTTAGAGCCGCAACCGAAGGGCTTCCCGCTATCAAGGATCCCGCAAACCCCACGGGTGACGAGGAGAAGTACGACCGGTGGAATGCAAAGGCCAAAAATGCACTCTACCGGGGCTTAGGCAAAGATATCTTCAATCGTGTGCGTAATGCAAAGAACGCTCATGATTTGTGGCAAAATCTTTGTGCTCTCCATGAGGGAACTAAGAGTGAGCGTGAGGAACGCTATCATATTGCTTTAAAGAAAATTAATTCTTTTGAGATGCTTCCTAAGAAAGCGCTAATGACATGTACACTCGCTTGAATGTTCTTGTAGAGGACCTCAATGCTCTTGGGCTCACTCAAATGAGTCAATCGGATGTTGCAAGGAGGATCTTGAGTGTGCTTCCCGTTGAGAAGTATGCACAACTCCAACACAAGTATTGGGGAAGATCAATGCTCATGAGATGTACATGCACATCACTCCGGAAGAGGGCTCATCATCTTCCAAGAAGAAAGGACTTGGCCTTCAAAGCTAGCCATGACAAGAAAAAGAAGAAGGGCCAAGCCATGATCGTGCAAGAAAGCTCAAGTGAAAGTGATATCGATGATGAATCACTTGCACTCATGGTGAGGAAGACCACCAAGATGCTAAAGAAGCTCAACAAGAGTGGCATCAAGTTCGATGGGAAGAAAAAGAAATTCTTCACAAGTAGCAAGAGAAAGCCCATCTCGGAGATGGATTGCTACAATTGTGGTGAACTTGGCCACCTAGCTCATCAATGCCCTAGACCACCAAAAGACAAGTTCAAGAACAAGAACAAGGGCAAGAAGAATGATTCAAGTGATGAAGAAGATGAGAAGAAGAAGAACAAGCCATACAAGAAGAAGGATGGCAAGAAGAAGGAGTTCTACAAGAAGAAGAAGGGTGGAAAGGCTTATATTGTTGGTGATTGGCTCACCGACATTGAATCATCTTGTGGCTCCTCCGAAGATGAGAGCGATGATGAGAAAGAGAAGGTTGCCGCATTTGTGATGGGGCCATCATCTTCACCGACATCTTCACCACCACCTTCACCACCTTCTTCACCATCATCGTCCACTACTCACCTATGCCTTATGGCCAAGGGTGAACGAAAGGTACAAAACCATGATAGTGATGATGATGATGATAGTGATAGTGATGATGAATTTGATGCACCTTCTTATGATGAACTTGTAAAATTGCTAAACAAATACACTAAAATCATAAGAAGGACTAGAAGTGAAAATGATGATCTTCAAAATGAAAATGAATCACTCTCATCCAAGCTTGAAAATGCTCAAAAGACTAGTGGTGAGCTTAGAGATCAAAATGAAATTATATCTTCCACTCTCAAGGAGCTCAAAACCTCTAACAAAGAGCTTAAAGATCAACATGATAAACTTGAGAAGAAGCATGATGAGCTCATCACTAGACATAGCTCTCTAAAAGACAAATACCACCACATTAAAAATTGACTATGATAGTCTTGTGGTTGCTAATGAACTTGCTCTTGAGACACATGATGCTACTAACCATGTTGTTAAGTGTGATATAGCTACAATCATGTGATGATTTGATCATTGAAAGCATTGAGCAAGGTTCTAGTAGCAAAGGCAAGAGTGTGGTTGAGTCATGCAACCATGATGATTATGCCAAGATCAAGTGTGAGAATGAGAAGCCTTGCAAATGAGAACAAGAAGCTCAAAGGTTTGATGGCTCTTGAGAAGCAAACAACAAATGAGTCACTCATTGAAGGGAACAAGAAGCTCAAGCAAGAAAAAGAGCATCTCAAGACCGGCCTAAGCAAGTTCACAAGAGGCCAATATTTGCAAAGTGAGCTCCTCATGAACACCGTAATGAAGATGGATAGAAGTGGTATTGGGTACTTGGCAAATCAAGAGAAGAAAGCAAAAGCTCAACAACAAAAGCAAGTCAAAGCCCAAGCCAAAGAGATGTGTTGAGTGTGGTCAAGAAGGTCATTTTGCTCATGAGTGCAAAACTCCACCACCACAACCCTTGCCCAAGCATGCTAGACCCTTTGCCTTCAATGCTCATTACATGCTAAGAAAAGATTCAAATGGAAAGATGAAAGTCATTACATGCTAAGAAAAGATTCAAATGGAAAGATGAAAGTCATGTTTTTGGGTCCCCCAAACAAGAATAGGCCAAAGAAAATATGGGTTGCCAAGTCACTAGTTGAGAAAGTCAAGGGCCCCTCTCAAGTTTGGGTCCCTAAACAAAAAGCTTGATCTCTTGTGTGTAGGTGAACTACAAGACCGGTGGATCTCATTGGGTTATTGATAGTGGTTGCACTCAACATATGACCGGTGATCCTCGTATGTTCACCTCCATTGAAGAGAATGGGATATGCCAAGAGAAGATCACATTTGGGGATAATTCTAAGAGCAAAGTCAAGGGTATAGGCAAGATTGCAATATCAAATGATCACTCACTCTCAAATGTGCTCTATGTTGCTTCATTGAGTTTCAACTTGTTATCCGTTGGGCAACTTTGTGACCTTGGCTTCCAATGCTTGTTCACACCAAATGAAGTTGAAGTTTCAAAGATAGATGACAAGCAAGTGATATTCAAAGGCTTTAGATATAACAATCTTTATCTTGTTGACTTCACCTCCGAAGATGCAAATTTGATGACATGTTTGTTCACCAAGACCTCACTTGGTTGGCTTTGGCATAGGAGGCTTGCACATGTTGGAATGAGCACTCTTAACAAGCTATTGAAGAAAGAACTAGTAAGAGGGTTGAAGGATGTGAAGTTTGAAAAGGACAAACCTTGTAGTGCATGTCAAGCGGGCAAACAAGTTGCAAACACTCATCCAACCAAGGCTTTCATGTCAACCTCAAGAGTGCTAGAACTTCTACACATGGATTTGTTTGGGCCTACAACATACAAGAGCTTGGGTGGTAATCTCTATTGTCTTGTGATAGTGGATGACTACTCAAGATATACATGGACCTTCTTCCTTCATGACAAATCCGAAGTGGCAAGTTGCTTCAAGAAGTTTGCAAAGAGAGCTCAAAATGAATTTGAAGTCAAGATAAAGAAGATTAGAAGTGACAATGGCAAAGAGTTTGACAACACCAACATTGAAGCTTATTGTGATGAAATTGGAATCAAGCATGAAGTTTCTTCAACCTACACTCCTCAACAAAATGGTGTAGTTGAGAGAAAGAACCGGACCTTAATCACTCTTGCAAGAACAATGTTAGATGAGTACAATACTCCGGAAAAGTTTTGGGCCGAGGCAATCAACACCGCATGCTATGCTTCAAATCGCCTCTTCCTCCAAAAGTTTCTTGGCAAGACCCCCTATGAGTTGCTAAATGGGAAGAAGCCGGACGTCTCATTCTTCCGGGTGTTTGGTTGCAAATGCTACATCTACAAGAAGCGCCAACACCTAGGGAAGTTTCAAAGACGTTGTGATATTGGTTTTCTTGTTGGTTACTCATCAAAGTCCAAAGCATATAGAGTATTTAACCATACCACCGGTTTGGTTGAAGAAACATATGATGTGGAATTTGATGAATCTAACGGCTCCCAAGGGGCAATTGAGAATTGTGATGATGTAGGTGATGAACCCTTGAGGGAGGCCATGAAGAACATGCCCGTGGGAGACATCAAGCCAAAGGATGATGAAGACGATGTGCAAATCATTGATCCACCATCTTCATCACATGTGCCTCAAGATGATGACAAGAATGAGAGAGTTGAAAATGAAGATACCTATGTCTCTCATGAACAAGCCGAGGCACAAGCACAAGATGTTGATGCTCCCCATCCACCTCCTCAAGTGGTTGATAGAAGAAACTCACCTCTACTTCAAGCTCATCCACAAGAACTCATCATAGGGAGTCCTACAAAGGGAGTAATGACTCGATCTCAAAAGCTAGCTTCTTTCGTTGAACATCACTCTTTTGTCTCTTGTGTTGAACCTAAGAATGTAGAAGAAGCTCTTCAAGATCCGGATTGGGTGAATGCCATGCATGAAGAATTGAACAACTTCACCCGCAACCAAGTGTGGACACTTGAAGAGCATCCTAAAGGTGCAAGAGTCATTGGAACCAAGTGGGTGTTCCGAAACAAGCAAGATGACCAAGGCATAGTAGTGAGGAACAAGGCAAGACTAGTTGCAAAGGGGTTCTCTCAAGTTGAAGGTCTTGATTTTGGAGAGACCTTTGCACCCGTTGCAAGACTTGAAGCCATTCGTATCCTCCTTGCATATGCATCACATCATGATATGAAATTATATCAAATGGATGTGAAAAGTGCATTCTTAAATGGCTTTATAAATGAACTAGTCTATGTCAATCAACCTCCCGGGTTTGAAGACCCTAGATATCCTAATCATGTTTATAGGTTGTCCAAGGCGCTATATGGGCTCAAGCAAGCCCCTAGAGCGTGGTATGAGCGCCTCCGAGACTTCCTCATTGAGAAGGGCTTCACCATCGGGAAGGTCGACACCACACTATTCACCAAGAAGCTTAATGGGGAGATCTTCATTTGCTAAGTATATGTTGATGATATCATCTTCGGATCAACAAATGAAGATTATTGCAAGGAGTTTGGTGAATTGATGTCGAAGGAGTTCGAGATGTCAATGATTGGTGAGCTCACATTCTTCCTTGGTTTTCAAGTCAAGCAAATGAGAGAAGGGATTTTCATCTCTCAAGAAAAGTATACCAAGGATCTTCTCAAAAGATTCAAGATGGAAGAATGCAAGCCAATCAAGACCCCAATGCCATCAAATGGACATCTCGACCTAGATGAGGGAGGTAAACCGGTTGATCAAACTCTCTACCGTTCTATGATTGGTAGCTTGTTGTACCTTACCGCATCTAGGCCCGATATCATGTTTAGTGTGTGCATGTGTGCTCGCTTTCAAGCGTGCCCCAAAGAACCTCACTTAAGTGCCGTAAAAAGAATCCTAAGATATCTTAAGTACACCCCAAGCATTGGTCTATGGTATCCCAAAGGAGCTAGATTCCAACTAGTTGGCTATTCCGATTCGGATTATGCCGGTTGCAAAATTGATAGAAAAAGCACATCCGGAGGGTGCCATTTGCTTGGGAGATCACTAGTATCTTGGTCATCTAAAAAGCAAAATAGTGTGGCTTTGTCCACCGCCGAGGCGGAATATATTGCCGCGGGGGCTTGTTGTGCACAAATCTTATATATGAAACAAACCCTCCTAGACTATGGAGTTGTTCTTGAAAAGGTGCCACTTTTATGTGACAATGAAAGTGCCGTTAAAATTGCCAACAATCCGGTACAACACTCTCGCACCAAGCACATTGATATCTGCCATCACTTTCTAAGAGATCACGTTGCTAAAAATGACATATCACTAGAAGGTGTACGAAGTGAAAACCAATTAGCGGATATCTTCACTAAACCTTTGGACGAGGCTACCTTTTGTAGGCTAAGAAGTGAACTTAATGTGCTTGATTCAAGTAACTTTAAAAAATAAGCGCGTGTTGTCCCTTGCATTGCATTGTATCATATGTCACGTTTGCTTTATCGCAATGCATTTAGGGCTTGGCTAACACGGTTACGATAACCCTCCTTTGGAGGAGTGAAGAAGCCTAACCGTGGATCAAACTTGACAAGCAACCTAGCTTTACTTTCTTGTATTGCATTGCATATGCATGGTTGTTTGTTTGTCGTTTCTTTTCGGTTTAGCTTTGAGCAACCTCTGTGTTCGTCCATGAATAGAGAGAGCATTTGACGCTCCTAAAGGTCCAAAAACTCTATTGCATGGCCATACGTTGCTCCTCGGGTGTTTATTGCCTATTTTCGTAAAAATAATACTAGCCTAAGGCAAAATATTTTGAAAAATTTGAGGGTTTGAGTGAGGTCACTCATATCGGGTTCCAATTGGTGTTTATTTGTGTCTCTTTGAATTGGAACTTGATTGGGAGAAGTCGCGTCGAAGTTCGGAACGAAGAATGGCGAAAAACAGCGACCGGACGCTGCACCGGACGCAGTGTTGCTTCACCACCGCGTCCGGTCCCGGCGTCCACCAGCGCGTCCGGTCATCCAGAAGACAAAGTCTAGATCTAGGCACCGGACGCTGCACCGGACGTGCCTCTGACCACCACCGCGTCCGGTCCCGGCTACCACCACCGCGTCCGGTGCTCCGCGATGAATTCCCGAGCACTCAGCCATCGGACTCTGACCACGTCCGGTCAGTCCACACCGGACGCGTCCGGTCACTCCAGGCGCTTACTGGAGTGTCACCGGACGCTGCACCACCGCGTCCGGTGCTACCGTTTCGAGCGGATCTGCGCCCTCATAAAAACCTTTCGGTTTCTCTGTTTGTCTTATCCCGTACGAATCCGCCGCGCCACCTCGCCCCCAGCTCGACCGCATTTGCTCCCTTGCGCGGCTCCGTGCCCGCTGCTCGCTGCTCACCGCGCCGCCGCCATACTTCGCTGTCTTTTCCTCACCGCCGGCCATCCACCACCGCGCCGTGATCCTCACCTGCAGCTGCCGCAGCACCCCTGTGCTCCCGTGCCCTCGTTTCCTTCCTTCGGCCAAGTTTTGAACCTAGGGTTTGCCCCTAAACCCTAGCTTAGGGTTTGACAACCCTCGCTCGAGGTACTGTCTTGTTTCGACCTCTTTCGTTCTCGTCAATTCCTTTTCGTCGATAAGGCTTGCCGTTGATCATAACACTCCATTGCTATCTCGATTGGTCGTTTCAGTGCTCGATCGCCGATCTCGGGAGTTCTCGCGAACTAGGTCACCTCGTCCCTTCACCGTCGTCTCGTCGATCCGAGGTAGCTTAGCGTCGTTTCACTTCGTATCTCACATGCTTGCTATCTAGGGTTTTGTATCTTTAGATATATATGTGCTTATCGTATATCTCTCTATTCCATACGTGCAGCGAGTCAGTCGGTGTGTCGGGTCAGATCTGTTCGCTAAATCCGAGGCCAAGCCTGCGGATACGGATTGAGGCCAAGCCTCTCGAGTGTCAGTTCATCATCTCACAGAGGTTTTCAGGCAGTCGATCAGTATGGTGCGTTGCAAGAACACCGGTGGTGCTCCTGGTGACGGGGACAACAGTCCTCCCCGTCGTGATGAGATTGCGCGTGGTAAGCGCATCAAGATGATGGCCAGGAAGAAGAAGAAGAGGACACTTTCAGATGCAGAGATTGCTCAGGCCGTGGCAGACGCCGCAGAGCAGGCAGAGAGAGGTGGCAGACGCAGTGGCTTGCATATAGGCGAGCGTCGCTTTCATCTTGAAGGTCGACAGCTCGGCACTGAGGCTACTGAGAGCACCGAGGCCACTGCACCTTCAGAGCAGATGTCAGTTGATCCACCCTCAGAGCAGACACAGGCTACAGAGACTACACCCGCTACTGAGTCTACCCAGGCCACTGAGGCTCCACAGGCCACTGAGGATACAGAGGAGCAGGCAGCTCAGTCTCCGCCACGTCGCCGCTCCACACGTGCTCGTTCACAGGTGACACCCAGGCCAGAGGGCCCGCGTCGTGGAGCACGACCTCCTCCCAGAGTTAGAGGGTCACCCCCGGTCGAGCACTTAGACCTGAGGGGTGCTTCAGCACGTCAGGTGAAGAATCTGAGGTTTGTGGAGGTCAGCCGATGGTTTCCACCTGTCAGAGATCCTAGAGCTTCAGAGGGTTTCTATACCCCACTTCAGGAGGACTTCTACAGGGCCCTAGTTGACAGTGGCATTGCTTTCAGACCTCAGAGGGTATGTCGACTAGAGGCATTGGTTGATGTTGTGGGAGAGCAACTCCGTCCGCACCTGTCCTATCTGCCTGGCTTATCAGATCTTCTTGGACGGACAGGTGCTTACTGTGGCACATGGGTCAGGGAGTTCTATGCCTCTCTTTGGATTGATCCGGCGCATGAGTTTATTCACTTTGCATTCAGAGGCCGCGATCACAGACTCTACAGCTCCAGAGCCCGAGAGATCCTCAGACTACCTGCTTCTGACACGAGGATCCATCAGTTGTGCTATGGCCAGACTCCACCTCCCAGACGCCCTCACGGCGGTTCAGTGCCACCCACCGACCTGGTTTGACCCTGTTTTCGCGAGCCTTTTGGCGAAGGGTCACGTCGTACTCCTGCCAGCCTGACACCACTTGCCAGAGTTCTGGATGCTATACTCAGACGTACTCTACTGCCTCGACTTGGTTACAGAGAGGGACTGACAAGGATGCAGCTTTGGGTTGTTCACCACCTCGTGACACAGCGACAGTTTGATATCTGGGATCTTATTCTCAGTGAGATGGAGGACACCATTGCTGAGGGCTTCAAGGGTAACCGTCAGCTTCCCTATGCCCACTGGATTTGTTTCATCATCAGATCTGCTATCCAGATGCCACCAGAGATCAGGACAGAGATTGCTAACACCACTACAGCATTTCCTGACTATGACATCAGACAGCTTTGGGCTTCAGTTACTAGAGAGCAGGCTCCAGCACCAGGACAGCGTGAGCGCCCAGAGGTTCCTGAGACAGCAGCTGAGCAGGACGCTAGAGTTGACGAGCTTGCCGAGGCAGAGCTCGCAGACCTTGAGGCTCAGACTGCTGAGATACCTGAGGATGTCACTTCTGACAGCACTGATGAGGACTACCAGCCCATCCCCAGGTATCGGTCTCCTCGGTCTCACGACCACGAGGCCGGTGGATCTGGCTCAGCCTCCCGCTCAGACCCAGCCATGGTGGCTATCCTTGAGAGGCTAACCCAGGCTCAGGAGCAGCAGCAGCAGCAGATACAGCGCCAGGCACAGGATACAGCTGCAGCACTAGCACAGATACAGGCTCGCCAGGACGAGTTTCAGCGACAGCAGCTAGAGATCCAGAGGCAGCAGGTTGAGATGCAGAGACAGAGTCAGCAGCAGTACATGGATCTTCTGCGGCATCTCATCACAGTTGGGGTTCCTCCGCCTGCATCTATCATGGCTCCGGCTTTGCATTCCAGCAGTCCATCGAGTCAGGGACAGCCGAGCTTTCAGTTTACATCTCCACAGCAGCAGGTTCCCCAGTCTTTTCAGTCCCCCAGCTTCACTCCTATCCATACGGGGTTTACACCGTCAGACCAGCCTCGCCCGCATCTCCTGACAGGCACACCCATTGGTGATTTCAGTGCCACTTACAGCGAGCTGACTGGTCAGCCGACACCCTCTCACACGACTACGTTTCACTCTTCGTCAGGGTTGTCAGCTTCCGAGGCAGTCGTTCCACCAGTGACAGGGACTGGGACTACAGAGACCCTCCCTTCTTCAGTTGCCTCGACAGATCCCCCAGCTACTGGCGCACTTCAGGCTCAGGTTACTCAGATAGATCCACTTGTTGCTACACAGTCAGTGCCTGTTCCTGCTCAGACCCAGACCGCTTCGCAGCCACGTGCTTCTTCAGAGGGTCAGCCAGATAGCTCAGACTCCGAGGGCGATTCGCTTCACTTCGTGATCACTCCGCGCACCTCGGCACCCGACACGACTCCGTCTGTCCCCCCGTCAGATTAGATTAGCTTTTTGGCGCTTGTTGCCAAAGGGGGAGAGAGAGTAGTTTCAGGGGGAGTTTGTTAGTGGGTTTTCGTTTTTCGTGTGCTACATTCATGCATATCATGTTTATTTTCAGCATTGCACTCATGTGACATTGTCGTCGAGTCGTAACTCTTTGAGTCTTAATGTGTTATTCGTCTCTGTGATTAATATATGTCACCGTTTTAGCTATAGCTCTAAGGTTGTGCTTCCGTGCCTTACTCCGATTACTCTTGAGCTATTTCTTTTTGTGTACTAACGCTTTTTGTCTTATCTTTGAAGTACACTCTTTTGGCTTGGAGCACATAAGCAATTCCTGACCTTTTATGCTTATTGTCTCTTGCTTATGTGAACCAAGCATGTTCGAAAACCTTCACTCTAATCCATTGAAACTTAGTGTTGTCATCAATCACCAAAAAGGGGGAGATTGAAAGCATCTAGGCCCCAAGGTTTGGTTTCGGTAATTAATGACAACACTCTATTACCATGACTAACGTGTGTTTTGCAGAAACTTTGGTAAGTTAGGTCATGGAGGTGATAACTGCTTTGAGCACTGTGGCTTCGTGTCCCTTGATGGAAATCGTTTCGGTTTTCAAAAGAGTGACGTCAAGATTAAGGACGGTTAGTTCCGGATGACGAAGTGTTGAGACACATTCGGAATAGTCGTTAGGATCTTCGTTTTTCTCTTTTGGCTGTACTATAAAGGGGGGCATGAATGGGTAGCTTGACCTAGGCGAGTCCTATGTTTAGGTGTGGTGCACACTTGTTAATCTTGGCGCTAGGCAACCCTAGAATAGCTCAAAGTTCAGTTAGAAGCAACTTGGTTGAAGTTGCGACGCGTTTCGACAAGTTTCGGGCTGTTTTCCAGGCACCGGACGCGCTCTTCGGGAGCACCGGACGCGTCCGGTGAGTACGATCTGCGCTAGGGTTTCGGCCTTGACCACCGGACGCGGTCCTCGCGAGGACCGGACGCGGTGGTCAGTGGCTGACACGTGTCACTCTGGGAGAACACCCGTCGGACGCGTTACTGGACTTGATCGGCGAGTCCGGTGCGAGTCCAGTAAGGTCCAGAGAGGACCGGACGTGTCCGGTCTTCAGGCATCGGACGCGGCCTCGCGTCCGGTGCGAGTACAGTAAGCACCCTTGCACGTCGGACGCGTCCGGTCACCCCTGACCAGCGCGTCCGGTGGTTCGTTTTCAAAATCGCGTTTTGACCGTTACAGGGGACCGGCGCGTCCGGTGTGTTGCACCGGCGCGTCCGGTGACCCCGTGTCAGAAAGTAACGGTTCGTTTTCTTTGAGGGGTGTATAAATACAACCCCTCCACCTCTTTTAGAGGTCTCTTGCTCATTCAAACATCTGAGAAAACCCTTTAGAGTGCAAGGGAGTGCAAGAGCTCTAGTGAGGATAGAGATTTGAGAATCAAAGTTTGAGATTCCTCACTAGTGATTAGAGAGTAGCAAGTGTGCATCCATCTCCTCATTTGGGCTCGTTGTGGTCAAGTGAGAGTTCTAGCTTGTTACTCTTGGTGATCGCCATCACCTAGACGGCTTGGTGGTGATTGGGAGTTTGGTGATCATCCGGCAGAGCTTGTGGATGACCCAACTCAAGTTGTGAGCGGTTTTGGGTGATTCGCCGCGACGGAGTGTCGAAGAATCAACCCGTAGAGAGCACTTGATCCTTGCGCGGATCAAGGGGGAGCGACACCCTTGCGCGGGTGCTCCAACGAGGACTAGTGGGGAGTGGCGACTCTCCGATACCTCGGAAAAACATCGCCGTGTTCCTTGCCCCTTTGCATTCAAGCAATTACTTTCTCGTATTTACTCTCATTGCTTGTTTTACATTCCTAGAATTGCCATGCTAGACTAGGATTGGAAACTAGGGTGCAAAACTTTTTAACGGTAGACTCTCTAGGAACACAAGTAGGCACTAGGGGTGAATTCCGGCTTGTAGGATTTAATTCTTGAAATTAATTTTTAGAAAAGCCCAATTCACCCCCCCTCTTGGGCATCTTGATCCTTTCACACTCAACTAGCCACGATTTCACTATAGTTGCTCTGCACGATTTCCCACAGGGATGAGCAAAGAGCCCCTTATAATTTCTTGATCGAAACCGGCAACAATCACCAATAGCCACTGAATGATCCACTGCTACTCCAAGCCATCTAGGTGGCGGCAACCATCAAGAGTAATGTGAAAACCACAGCTCAGTCAATCTCTAGTGCCACTAAATGCAAGAACTCAATGCAAGTGCACTAGAATCACTCTCAATCTCAATTTGGATGAAGCACTAGGCAAAGAGATGAGTGGGAGGTGTTTGCACAAGCTCACAAGGGTGTATAATGTGTTGGAGTGCCAAGAGAGCCAGCCATATGCCAACCAAACTCTATTTATAACACCCTTGGCCAAACTAGCCGTTGTGCCTTTACTGCATATAATTTGGGAACATCAGATTGTCTGGTGGCACCGTTGGACCATCAGTGTTGGATGCCCTCTACTGCGCACACGTGGTGCTTGAACATTGAAATTAGTTGTTGCCCACCAACGATCACTATGACGTAGTCTGCCGCCTCTGAGTCCAATGGTCATCGGACCAAAGGCTCCCATGGTCTAGTGCAACACAGAGAGCTCCAAAATGCTTCCAACTGCATCAAACTAGGCCGACGCCCACACTTAGGACCAACGGCCTTGGCCCGGTACCTCCTTTGAATCCTTTCCACGCATGGATAGGTGGGGCCTAGCAGATGAATAGTGTCAACGTACCATCTGATGCAGCCCTGGCCAGCACCATCGGACCATACCCCATGATCCGATGTGATCTAGAGGCGCCCACGACTAGGGTTAGCCACCGGACCCGGCCTCTGCCAGTCTGGTGCTACCTCTCTGGTCCAATGCTCACATAAGAGCATCTTTAGTTCAAGTTCCAACCCTTTTCCAATAGTGCTAACTCCAAATGTGTTCTAACATTAGTGCAAGTGAGTTAACATTTTTCAAAAATATTTTTCAAATGGTTTTTCGCGTCCTCATTAGGTCTAATGAATATGCAATGAATTGATCCACCTAGTGGCACTTAGATAACCATTTTGAACTTTGGAATTCCCTCTTAATAGTATTGCTATCTATCCTAAATTCGATCACGCACTCTATTGCGTCTTGGCCGGCAAAATAAAATTTCTTAGCTTATACCTTTGCCTTGAACCCTTATATTTTGTTTTTCTCTTTCTTCTTTTCCAAAAATTGAGCAGTGATCAACATTTGCACACCATCATCATCACCTTCATGAGTGCCTTTCTTCCTCAACCTTGGTGTGGACCTAACCTATCTCAATCACAACATTTAGGTAGAGGTTAGTCCACAATGCCTGAGCTGCCATCCGCCCAGCGCCGTCAGATGACTGGGACGAGCCAGTTGTGAACCAGGCCACCCGAACTCAACAACAATAGCCTCGACGTAACTCAGGGGTTCAAGCTCCCCAGGGAGAAAGCGAAGGCAAACACCAACCAGCGAACCCACCGCTGGGCAGAAATTTTGTCCAACATCAGGTGGGGAGACAAAGACGCACGGGCCACGACCAACACGCGGCGTCGCGCGAACAAAGATCATGAGTCAAGCTTGCCTCGAAGTTCTAGAAGTAGTCTTTAGAAGTTCGATATAGCTCTTGTATCTTTGCCTTTGTAATACTTCAAGTTCTAGGTATAATTCGTCTCTACTTTGTTTTGTGCAATTGCTTTCTACAATTACTTTACTCTAGATGTAGTAACCCTGAGTTTAGACTAATGTAGTGAAGTTCTGGTTTGGCACCTCTTATCTTAATATAGTTTATCAGCTTTAGTCTTAAGCGCTGGATGTAAATCATGTGGCACCATAGGTCTAAAGAACTAACCGGGTTTTAATGTTCGGAACAGAACCATACATAGGTATTTTGAAATAATTATTCAAAGATGCAAATACGAATCATTGCTCTTGCACGAATTATTGGCCAGCAGGCATATATGAGTCATGTGGTCTGACAAAACAAAATAGGCGCGTGGCCATATCTTGTTGACAGAGAAATGGTCATACTGGAGCGGTGATCAAATTTGATATCGCAAGCAAGAGCACACTGATTTTTCCAGCAAGTACTAAAGCTAATATGGCGGCTATTTATGAATCGGGGAAGGTTGGTTTAATGTAAAATCTACGTTTTTTTTCTTAAATCTTAAGTACTGTAAATAAATTAAGAGCACTAGTTGTGGTGTTCGTGCGTGGACAAGGTACATATATACATCCCCTGTGGCTTGTTGATCGACCAATGAAATCAGAATGTTGGTAGTAACAATAACAATATTTATGCCCAAATTGTGATTCACAGTGCTTCATTGTTCGGCCGCGTCTCAAAATTAACGAAGAAGCCAGTTCTCCCTTCGTTTTTCACTGCAGCAGTAAACCTGAAATATTGACGGCATATCCTAATGAGTAATAACAAGCACTGGCGGAGTGAAATGCGACCGAACTAGAAAGAATCCCAGCAGTTGGTATATATCCTTAAATACTCTACACTTTGACAGGAACCGAAGCTGTCATGCTGCTACCCTTCCTTTAATTTTCCCCCAAATTCCACTATACAAAAAGAAGATTCGCCGTCACATCAAAATGTCGGTAAATGCATGGAGTACTAAATATTGATGAAATCAAAAACTAATTGCACAGTTTTGTTGTACTTTGCGAGACGAATATTTTAAACCTAGTTAGTCAAAATTTAGATAATTTTTATCAAATACAAACGAAATGCTATAGGAATTCTGATACAGTGTTTTTCTCCCCTATTCTCTGAACTAAACGAGGCCCTAATTGAATTAAATTGATAGCAGTAGGACAAACAGCAGGACAGGCAAATAAACCCGACCTAATATTCACACTGCCGCCCTTTAGTCCAAAATTAGGCCCGTCACCTAGCACAAAAATCAAGTAACACTATCAATGGCAATGAAGCCAGCCGCCGTCACGTCCTGGGCGTAATGCCTGCCGTGATGTCACGCGTGCGATGGCGACACGATCGATCGAAGCCGAGCCTGAGCCAACCCGGGGCCGACCGAACCGGAAAGCGCGGCTGTTAATGGCGGACGGCGACACGGCATGTGGCCGCGCCGTTGTCGGCGACACCGACCGAGCGCGTACGGCGCCATGCGCCCATCACCGTGCAGTGCGTGCAGCACGGCGACGTGTGCTTGTAGGTGCCGCACGGCGCGCGGCTGCTGCGGCACACGGCCACGGCAGCAGCAGCTTGTTAGGCTGTCTGCACCGCGTCCCTTAAATGGATCCAGTACCTGCCCATGTCAGAATATAGTGTAGAGAAGCTGTTGCACCGGGACCTCTAAAGTAGTCCGCTTTCTCTTCGTCCGCTAAATATAGAAGGCACCGTGAAATATATCGGACGACAGCAGTGCGCGAGCGGCCCACCACGCGAGGCAAACAATAGGCGCAGGAGAGAGGTGAGACATGCAGCGCGGGCCCCACGTTTTCGACACTAAAAAATATTATAACTCACAAACCATAAAACCAAATTAAATTTCGATTGTACCATTAAATTTACTTTAATAAATACTTCAAAACAAGATATCACATGGATATATTTAGATAAAGTGACAAGTGGGCCCCATAGTGGATAGAGGATGATATAGAGGATAGATGGATGCGGAAGAATTGAGTATAGAGGAGAGAATATTGATGACTAGGATGTATAGAGGATGAATATAAAGGTCCATGAGTACGGATAGCCTTAGCTCTGTCGGTAGAGGCAGCCAGCTACAAGCCTACTGGTAGTGGTAGCTCCAAAAAGCGACCTACTGTTGTCGGCCTAACGGTCTCACAGAGACGACTAGCTCTGTTCATCCGGCTTATAATCCATACTTTTTAGCTTGTTTTTTCAGCCGGAACAATATTTTTCTCTTACAACAAATTAGCCAACAATGTTTTTCAGCCGGCTTATCAGCAAAGACGTATTTCCTGTGAAAGTACACGTCTGATAAGTGATAAGTACTTGCTGCGGCGCCATGACACTGGAGTTAAGACCGGCTAACCCAAGGTTTCAAGAAATTAATATAGTCTTTAGTATTCCGTTCGTAGTAATTTACAAGTAGTTCCGAGCTTTTTAGCAGAGATTAAGATATGGAGTGGATTGCCACTTCCAAGTTAATTAGACGCAATTTATGACTGAAGGAGGTGATGAAATACCAACTTAAAAACCATTGGCCTCTTAAACCTATATAAGATATCTATCTAGATTGTATTATAATTTGGCTAAGTATTGTTATCTCTGATGCAAAAGAATTATGCAACCTCGGTTCCAATCTAAAGATGGCAAGATAGCAACGAGTAAAATACTCGTGGGTACAGGTATCACAGACCCGCACCAGCGAGAATATTTCTGTGTCCGCGCCCGTGCCAGCTATCCGCCGCGAGCATATCTTGCCTGTGGGCATGCCCACATACCCGCCATCGTTGCTGCACATCGCAATATATATCAAATTATCACTTGATTTGTTACTCCAGTAGACTAGGCAGATCTGCAATATGAAGAACAAGTGAACTTGCCTTTGAACTTGCCCACGCAAAGCACATTCTCGGACTTCCACCTTGTTCTCCCAAAATATAAATAAAAGATTTCCTTCTTGGGACTATTTCCTTCTTATATGTTCATTGGGTCAACAATCCTCAAGCTACTCGTTTGGTTCGGTTTGGTTCCAAGGGATTTTTATGAAGCAACGGGGCTACATAATTTACTTGGTGTAGCGGCCACTGCAAGGCGGCTTAAACCGACAGCATAGCGGCCACGACAACACGCGTGTGCGCGGCGCCACCAGTCACAGCCAAGCAATCTTCATCGGTGACGCGATGGTATCACAGAACCTCCTAATTATGATGGCCCACAAGTACACGTCATTGCCATAATGACCTCTGATAGTCGTACTTATGTTCACCATAACTTAAAAGGCATGCTTTCCTCCGAACAGGATCCAATCACAGGAGTATTGCAATATTACAACAGTTTATTCAAAATATTCAACAGAGTAAAGTAGCGAAAGTCTTACAATAACTTAGGGTTACAAACCAGTTTTCAAACTTCAAACCTTATGTAACATTATTACAAACCAGTAGTAGAGAAATATCGGTAGTAACTTTATTACAACACACAAACGAGATGCCTTGCCCAAAGGCCACACAGTCTACTCGTCGTCGCTTTCTTCAACCACGACGGTCATACAACAAGGCTCGAAGCAGACTTGTTCATGAACCGCACCTGCAACAAGGGGTTCAACAAACTCTGAGTACGAGAGTACTCAACAAGACTTACCCGACTAAGACAAAGACTCCAAGGGCATGCTAGCTTTAGGGAATCAAGGTACGGGTAATCCAGAATCAAATTTTCTTTTGCAGAAAAGCTTACTAAAGTAAATTCTTATCTTCAATATTTTACTTTTACCATTGATGGTTCATTAACCAATTCTAGGTAATCCTAATCTAGATTAAAGTAATTATCATCAGAACCTTTCTCATTCTTTCTTTCAATTCCAGTTCTTAACTACGATGCAAGTCAGGTGATCAAGTCTCCATAACCGAGGAGCAATGACGATTCGAACCGAATATGCCCAGCTGGGGATCTCTAACATCACGACATATGTAGAACCGAATCTGCATATATCAACCCTCATTTAGATCTTCCAAAACCAGAACGTGTCCATCGTCACCCGAGAGTACAGTACTTCTCGAACCTGGCCCGATTCTAGCCCCGAGGGTACACGCTACTCCCGCCATCTCTCCACTCCCAGTGCGAAGTTAGACGTTCTCGTAATGGAATCACCAATATTTTGGGCTTACCCAAGGCAAGAGGCTAGTTGCAAAGTCTCGAACACAACAGGCTTACAACGAACGGACCTTAACTGACAAGGCGAAAACACTACATTGAGACTCCTTTCCCAATGCATGTTAGTAGTGGCCAAACCACCCGCCCGATCTTTCAAGTTCATTCTCATATTTCAATATTCATTCAATATGCCGTCATGGCTATGTAAACATTTCATTTTAAAACTTAACTTCTAAGCATGGCAAAGCATACTACGCATTTTCAGTAAAACAGGTATCAAGGTTGATATCACAACAATCAAGGATGATAATGCAGCAATTAGGTTATTACTCAACTCCTAATTACTTAATGCAGTAAACCATAATATAAATAATAAAGCATTTGTAAAATTCAAGGTAGGGTTTAAATGCACCGGGGCTTGCCTTGCTCAGACACGACGACTGACTCAGACTCGAGGACTCCAACGTCTGGTCCGGAACCCACCGACGGTCGCTCTTCTCCGGAGACCTGCTCGGTGACTTCGGCTTCTTCGAAAGCGGAAACTACATGAATACATAACATGCTTTAATATGATGCTCGATGATAAACATGATGCTTGATGATAACATGCTACGAGTTACGACTTGAGTACAACTTCCCTTCAAGGTACGGTCGCAAACAGAAAACCTACTAACTAGTAGCGATGATTTCCAGCGATACCAGCTTTTAACCTAAACAAGGTACTAACGAGCTCAATCATGAAATTAAGGTGCCAAAGATCACCAAAGGGTAGCGACCTAAGGACATCACCCAATCAAAAGGGCACACAACACTTAAAGTTACCAAATTAACATCTATTTACTATTTAAATAATTAGGGCATAATTAGAAGTTGATCAAACTTTATCTAAACAAGCTCAAACTTTTTCTATGGGTTAAGAATGATTTATAACAGTGTCATAATAAATTTTATAATTTTTTGATAAATAAATTAATTATTAAAATTCCTGGAAGTTGCATTTAATCTTTATTGGAACTAATTAATTCTACTGCATAAATTATTCAAATTCATGATTTAACATTTTCCCTAGATAGTTTATACATTGAGAAGCTTACACAAAAAATTTTCATGAATTTTGGAACTCTACACAATTTTTAATGAAATAAACAAATAATAATACTATTCATTTATTTGAAAAAGAAAAACAAAAACAAAATCGGGCCGATTTCCCTTTTTCCCGCGGTCCGGCCCAGCCAGACGGCCCACTCACGCGCGCCCTCGCCCGCACCCGCGCTCGGCCCAGCCGCGCGGCCCAGCAGGCGGCCTGCCTCGTGCGCGCGCCTGCTCTCCCTCTCTCTCGCTGACCACGCGGACCCACTTGTCATCTTTCTCCTCCCGCTCGCCCGCGGTGACCGGCCGGTGACCGAAGCCTCGGTCGACCAACCGAGCGATTCTACAGCCTCTATGCGACCTAGTGAATCTGTTTTGCTAACTTGTAGCTCGTCTCGAGCTCCGGTGCTACCTCACCGACGGCGGTGGCGGTCCGACAACCACGGTGACCGGCGACTCGACAACACAAAGGTGTAATGATCAAGGCGAGTGGTCAGGGAGCATCAGGGGCGTACCACGATCATGAAGGAGTGATCGGTTGAAGCTGAGAGGCCCTAGAGGCGGCTGGCCACGGTGGCGGGGCTCGACTGGAACGGCGGCGACCCGAGGTGGAAGATGACGGCTCCCCGGCGATCCTGAGCAGTAGCGTCTACACAAGAAGGCGCAATAGATTCGTAAGGTGATGGTGGAGCGATTGGCGAGATGGAGATGGCTGCGGTGGAGCAGGGAGGGCGAATTTAGCCGGCGAAAGGAGGACGGTGGCGGCGGCGATTGTGAAACCGACGGCGACAGTGGCGGTGACGGCCTTTTTATAGAGCTGTGAAACCAAAGAAGCAGCTGGAGAGCGCGAGGCAGTCTCTGTGGTCGCGGTGGCAGGATGTAAGGTCGTGGAAGCGGCCAGCACGGCGGCAGCGGCTCGCCGGCGCCCATACCGCGCGGTGGTCGGCGGTGATTGGCCGGTCACTGTAGCTGTCCCCCCCCAAACTTTTGAAATTCAAACTATTTTCTCAAATTACTCTCAAATTTGTATAACAACTTGAAAAACTTCCAATCTATGAAATCTTCAGAATTTCAAGCTCTACAAGTTTTGTATTGAACACTTTTTCAAATTCTCACTGGATTTTGAAATTTGAGTTTAAATTCAAAAAGGGACACATTTTTTAGATTTGGTAAATTAGAAATTACTTTTGATTTTATATTGAAACTTCAAAATCTCCAAACATCAAAGTTGTATATCTTGACCAGACCTACAACTTTTATGTTCAAAACATTTTCAAATTCTACCTCCATTTTGAAATCCTAGTTTGGGGACAAAAATGAATTAAATCTAAAATTTGTTTATTTTCAAAATTGCTCCACATTTTAAACTAAAACTTTGAAAAATCAAAACACCAAAGTTGTAGCCCTTGAAAAGTTTTACAAACTTGGTTTTGAACTTTTTCCCAAATTTTGCTTAGATTTTGAATTATTTAAAAGGGGTAAAACAGGGTTTTCAAATTTAGGGTTTTCGGAGGAATTTTCAATTGGAATTTATTGCTACTTTGATTTGTAATTACTTAGTGATCAAAACCTTACCCACTGGCATCATTTGGACCAACATGACATGGTTGACCAAATGCCACTCTTGGTTGACCAATTTAGCTTTTGAAATTCTTTTACATTTCTCCCCAGATTTGAATTTAAATTTGAATCGGAAAACTCGTGACAAGTTTTGGGACTCCAATTCAAACTCAAATTTAGAGCTTCATTTTAGATGTTGTACTTGAGCTCATACCCTACACTTGACACTAGTGTGCAACATAGTCGCACACCTCAAATTACGCAGGGCATGGACTAAGTATTTGCGGTGGCATTCGAAATTAGGGTTTTCGGGTTCGGAGCACACCACTGAGAAACGCATTCAACCTAGATAAGTAAACTTGTTTTAGTTGATGCATAACAAAGTTAACCTAACAGGGATGCTTTGCAATCCATTAGGATGACATGGCAGATTAATTAGCACTATAACACCCGGGGTGTTACAGATGGCCACCATGAAGACCAAGGTTTGCGACAAGGTGGGCAGCAAGTGCCCCGTACGTACATGGCTCCTACGATGGCGCACATTGCCTGGCGGCCGTGGTTGAGCTAACACGCAACCTTGATGGTGCCCTGAATTATTAACAATCGAGAAGAGTGGTGTGCTATCGCTGCTAACGATAGCGCAGTGTTGGTAGAGATCAGCTTCACAAGTAGCTAGACTAGATCTCATGAAAGTTTGTTGATTGCTCTATTATCGGTCAACTTAATACCATGTGTAGACTCTCATAATTTTGTTACACTTGATGTATGCTCTGTCTTGTGTCGTCATTGCTATTCTTCTATACCCTCTCGAAGCTCAACAGGAAGGCCCCGTTTGGCAGAGTTTCTCCAGCAGCTTCAGGAGCCTTTTGGAGCCGTTTTCTACCAAACGGGGTAAAATAAAACGGCTCCATCGATGAAGCCCCTAAAAACATGCTTTCACAGAGCTTTGGGGTGGGAAGGAACCAAAAATAGTGGCTTCTCCCGGCTTCACCTCATCCTACATGGTTTTCTGTAAGAGCATATTTTAAGAATCTCTATATGTGGAGGTGTTTTGCCAAAGAGAAAAATTCACCGGCGGTCCCTGAACTTGGCAGCTGGTGTCACTTAGGTCTCCGAACTTTAAACAGTGTATTTCTGGGTCCCTAAACTTGGCTTCAGGTGTCATCTAGGTCCCTGAACTTGGCTTTGGGTGTCACTTAAGTCCCCAAACTTTGAACATTGTATTTTTAGTCCCTGAACTTGGCTTCGGGTGTCATCTGGGTCCCTGAACTTGACTTCGGGTGTCATCTAGGTCCCAATGCTGACGTGGCGTGGTCCTACATGTGAGGCCCACATGTCAGTCGGTTCTTTTCTATTTCGGGGTACTGTAACTACAATTTCTAAAATATTCTAAAAATTATATCTTTTTCATATGATCTCGGATAAAGATGATTTTTATATAAAAAATATAGCTCTCGATGAGATCTACAACTTTCTAGTTTTGAGTTTTTTAATTTGAGATTATTAAAACACTTAAAAAATTAAACAAATTTTCAGCAGTATATTAATCGCGTACAAGCGCTTGTCGCCTTGGAAAAATCATATCTTTTTATATGCTATCAAATGGAGATGATTTCTATATGAAACTTGTAGCTCTCGATGAGATCTACGACTTTCTAGTTTTGAGTTTTTTAATTTAAGGTCGCTAAAATGCTCAAAAAAATTAAATAAATTGTTGAAAATTTGTATAATTTTTTTTGAGTATTTTAGTGACCTCAAATTAAAAAACTCAAAACTAGAAAGTCATAGATCTCATCGAGAGCTACAACTTTCATATAGAAATCATCTCCATTTCACAGCATATAAAAAAGATATGATTTTTCCAAGGTGACAAACGCTTATACGCGATTAATATACTGCTGAAAATTTGTTTAATTTTTTTAAGCATTTTAAAAATCTTAAATTAAAAAACTCAAAACTAAAAAGTTGTAGATCTCGTCGAGAGCTACATTTTTCGTATAAAAATCATCTTCTTCCGAGACCATATGAAAAAGATACAATTTTTAAAATATTTTAGAAATTGTAGTTACAGTACCCTGAAATAGAAATATAACCGACTGACATGTGGGCCCTACATGTAGGACCGCGCCACGTCAGTATTGGGACCTAGATGACACTCGAAGCCAAGTTCAGAGACCCATATGACACCCGAAGCTAAGTTCAGGGATCCAAAAATATACTGTTCAAAGTATGGAGACCTAAGTGACACCCAAAGCCAAGTTCAGGGACTTAGATGACACCTGAAGCTAAGTTCAGGGACCCAGAAATACACTGTTCAAAGTTCGGAGACCTAAGTGACACCAGCTGCCAAATTCAGGGACCGCCGGTGAATTTTTCTCTTTGCCAAATGACTTACCAAAACGGCTCCAGCTCCACCGATAGAGTTGTTCATAGAGTTAAAGCCCGAAAAAACGGCTTCACTGATGAAGTGGAGCTGTATCAAACGGGACCGAAGTATTCCAAACAGATGAAATCTTAAAAAACATAATAAATCACAGGAAAGGAAACTCATAAGAGATAAAAACTTGAAAAAATTAAATAAATAAAAGCCATGGAAAGAAACACATACGGACCAAACCGGGAAAGAGAAAAAGGAAAAATGGACAGATGAAAGAAACAACCAAAAGAAAAACGAACTGCCGAAATACAAAACGGAGTCACAGATGGGAAAAAAACTAAGAATAAAAAAATTAAACATTAGAAAGCAAAGTTACGGTCGGGAAGAAAAAGCAAATGGGAACAAAAAAAAGTATAAAATAGAAAGCAAGATAAGATGAGATACATATACAAATTTATACTCCTATTTTTATTATTTGATTAGAATTCATATTTCATGTCATCTGGGATCAGAGAATTCACTTGATTAGAATTAGGATTGCTATGTATTCAGGATTGGATGAATCTATTTCGATTATGGTTCCTCTAACGATTCAAGTTACTTAAAGAAGCCCTATATAAATAGAACATAATAAATCACGGAAATAAAACTGATAAGAGATGGAAACTTAAGAAAAAAATAAAAAAACCATTGAAAGAAAACATGCGGACCAAACCTGGAAAAAGGAAAAGGAAAAATTGGACGAAAGAAAAAAATGACTGAAAGAAACCAAACTGGCGAAACAAAACAAAACGGAGTCACGGACGGGGAAAAAAGCAAACAGGAATAAAAAAGAATTTACAAACTAGAGTCAGGGTCAAGGGTCGGGAGAAAAAGCAAACGGCAACAAAAAAAAAAGTTCAAAAATAGAAACCAAGATAAGATGATACACGTATACAAATTTGTACTTTTATTTTTACTATTTGATTAGAATTCCTATTCATATTATGTGGGACCTGAGAATTTATTTGGATTAGAATTAGCAATCCTAGCTATCTAGAATTTTTTTTTATTTTTAGCCCAAATTTGAAACAAATTTTAAATTTAACCCGTCTTTCAAAAAAATTTTAAATCTAACCCGTTTGGCCCCGCCACCATGCATGGCGGGGCAAATGCACTGTACCCCGCCATGCATGGTGGCGGGGTACAGATCCGACGTGGCAGGGGTGGAAGACCACCTCGCCAGCGTGGCAGGGGTGTACCCCGCCATGATCCATGGCGGGGTTGCCCTAACCCGCCATGATGCATGGCGGGGTACACCCCCGGCCATATAAAAGCCCGGGCACTTCTTGTTTTTGGTCATTCACCCATTCCATTTCCCGCAGCGCTCTAGAACCGAGCTCCCTCACCCATTCCATTTCTCCGGCGTCCCTCCGTCGTCCCCGTCAGGTATCGGCCCATCATCGCTCCTTGTTCCGGCCACCCCTTCTTTGTGTGTATCGTTTTGTGTTGAAATCGTTTCGTTTTTTTAGATGGAGGACTCGTATCGTGAGTCGATTTGGAGGAAAAAGGGTCGTCCTAGAGAGATGTACCCCGACGTGTCTTGTAAGGATGCGCCCGTTCCTCCCGAGGAACCTATACCTAACTGTGATTGTGGTCATCCGGCACACGTGGGCCAGTCGAGGCATCCCGATACTGCGGCTCGTTGCTTCTACACATGTTATAGTTGTAGCGTAAGTAATTGTTCCCTTTGTTGTTTTTATTGGTTGCTGATGTTGTATTCGCGATGAGATAATTGAAACTTTTGTATAGCCCTACTTCCGGTGCTTTTTTTTCCAATGGATCGATGGCCCGGACAAGTTTGATCCAAGGATTCTCCTTTTCTACCCCGGCATTGATCATTGCAAGCGTGAGGTGTTTACTCGCTGGGTTCCGCCCCCTCCAAACCCTCCTCCTATGACGGACGAAGAGAAGGCCGTAGCATCGGCACGGCGGCTCGAGGATCCTCCAAAGTGCCTTTGCGGAGAGCAAGCCGTGATAAACCCACGCAATGAACAAGAGTTCATTTGTCCTCTACGACATGAGGTAAGGTTTGTGTGTACCTTGGAATGTCACGTTCTATATGTGTGTTTTACTGTTTTGATTTTGTAGAATCATGATATGCAAGACGACGGCACTCCTGATGTCTTCCTGCAATTGGAATTGAAGTATTATTATAAAAAAAAATATATGTATCTGAAATGATTGTATCAGTGATTTCAATGGGACGCAAATAAGAACTTACTTTGTGCCTTTAACTTCTGCCTCCGATGGCCTCCTACCACAGAACTGCTCCACCAACTGTACCCAATTAGACTCGTCGGCGACCCCAGTCACCGGATGACCTTTCAAACTTAGGCACAATATCATCTTGACATCTTGCATCGTGACGGTCATTTCCCCACATGGTGTGTGGAAGGTGTGCGTCTCCGGTCTCCACCTGCATCATTACAAGGTTGTGGTAATAGGCAAGTTCACAACACAATTTTTGAAAACAAAGACAAAAGATGGAAAAAGCAAGGTTACCTATCCACAAAGGCAGTAAGAAGGGCAGGGTCAAGTGTGGGGAGTGAACTGTTGTACACGCGAACGATCTCAATGAAGCCCGCACGCTCTATGTAGGGCGCGTATCGCTCGTCCCAGCTATGTACGTGGTGCGTGCGAACACGAAGCGGACGCAACGGCCTATGGAGCTCCGACAAGGCATGGGCCCGGTGGTCCTTGTCGTAGTCAGCCTCAAGGAGGCTAAAGCGTGGATGAGGAGCCCGCGCCGCCATCTTGCACACCTGAAACTCCCTGTTCGTAAAAAACAAACCAAACATTAACAACATTAGAACAATTAACAACGTTATAAAAAATTAAAGACAAGTACAAATAAAATTTATAATATTATAAATGCATGTTTACAATATATACGACCTCTTGCCTCGCCCGCCTATGAAATCTAGCGTTATGACCAGGATTCTTGCAAATGGAGCAAAGGTTCTGCGCACGTTCTTCGTCAAAGTCCCCGCCACCATACATATCGGCGCCGTAACCTTTCATACTGTCCATATCGCCTTTCAATCGCTTCGTCTTCCTCCTTCCCTTCCCTACCTTCTTTAGGTCCGGATAAGGCGCGTAGTCCTCACCATAGTATGGAGGCCACTGTGACTCGTCAAGGTATGGCTCGAAACTCTTTTCCCAAACTTTGCATGTGTTGGCACGGAGATACAAGGGTGACATGTACGGTGCAACTGTGTGGTCAAAACCTCGAAGCCAACAAGAGGTGATCATGTGTGAGCAAGGGGCATGCATGATCTGAGGGACGTTGCAACTGCATTCAACTTTACCAAGATCGACACGGTACGTTCGGCCACCAAATCGTTCGCCGCCCAGGTTTGTGCCCCCTCTAGCTCGTACGCAGAAAACAAGCATGTCCCGTCCATAAGCCTCGGCAACCTGTTGTTTGGCCAATTCCTCAGCCTCCTTCAAATATTCGTGTGCCGCCTTGCCCCATCTTCCAAGCTCCTCTTCATTCCTCAGGGCTAGGCCATACCGCTTAACAAAATACTCATTGCACTTCCTAAAAGAGAACTCGACAATACCAGACACTGGAAGAGATCGAACGCCTTTGAACACACGATTGAAAGACTCAGAGGAGTTTGTTGTCATGATGCCGTACCGGAAGCCGCCCTCATCAAAGGCTAATGCCCACTTGGCTTTATTTTCCATCTGCTGGTCTAACCATGCCTTGCCAGCTTGGTTAAGCATCTTCTCTAGTTCTACCATAGTCTCGTTGAACTCGCGTTCCGTACGTTTATTACAAAGCTCCTTTAACTTGTCAGCCACATCCTTCTTGCGTTGACGCCGCCAGAAATTGGCGGCAAAATGTCGCATGCACCAACGGTGCACTAGAGCCGGGTGACCATCAATGTGTTCATCGGCTGCATTTAGAATTCCAATGTGACGGTCCGAAATCAGACAAATGGTGCGAGAAGGGCCAAGCACATGGACACGGAGCAGACGCATAAACCATGACCATGAATCGTTGTTTTCCCCCTCTGCCAAAGCAAAAGCCATTGGTACTATCTGGTTCTCTGGGTCTACAGCAGCAGCCATCATCAATGTGCCCCTGTATTTGCCGGTGAGGAACGTGCCATCAACAAGAACAACCGGCCTACAATACTGAAATGCATGTTTGCACTGATCGAAATACCAGAATACACGGTACAGAATATGCCTCAACGGGTTCTGAAGAAAGAACCCTCCTGTGTATATGAACGATCTCATGCCAGGGTTGAAGTGTTCCATCGCATGCAAAATGCGTGGAACCCTGTTATAGGCTTCCTCCCAGCTACCCCAACGAATTGCCAGGGCAATTTGCTTTGCCCGCCAAGCCTTTCCATACGTGACCTCATACCCAACAAATGTGGCTATGGTCTCTTGCAAGAACGGCACTGATACGTCGTTGTCCTTATCTACAAGACCCAATATACGGCGGGCTAGATACCGAGCCGTTAACTGGGGATGGTACCTTTTACCCTCATTAGTCTGGCATCTGTGCGGCTGTTCCACCGAAGTTACCTTCCACTTACCATCACTTCGCCTCTTTCGTGCATTTAACTTCCACGAGCACGGGAATCCAGCCTTACATAATATGTGGAATTTTACCTCCTTGTCGGAATGCCGAACCGTGTAAGGCCTATGATGATACACAGCATAGTCCTGAAGGAACAACTTCATCTCCGACATCGTATTAAAGAGCATTCCCTTCCTCAGTATTAAATTTCTATGGTTGTACAATGATTCCTTACACATCTGCAAACCCGTGTCACAAACTGCCATATGCGACATACTTACATCGATATAATTTGGCACACCGGTAAAAGGCAAGCCAGCCTCCCTCAGCTGTGTAAGCTCTGCAGATGTATAAGAGGGTGGTGCAACGTATTGTTGTGCCTCCCTAACCCTGCTCCATCCTTCATATTGCACTCCATCATCTGGATAACCGGTGGCTAAGGTGCCCTGACTCTGCATGGCATGAAGTACCTCAAGCGATACTCCTGAGGGCATGCCACGAACTGGTGTACACATGGCAGGTGCACCTCCACAGGGCATGGCTTCAACCGATGCTCGCATGACATGGGGACCTCCTTCCTCATTTCCTGAATCGTCCGAATCTGTGCTAACATCATCACCAATCATTCCCTCCGCTGCCGCCTCCTCCTCCTCCTGTTCAAACTCGTCTACATCAAAATCATTGCTTATATGACCAACTGGAGGAGAATGAACCCGCTCCTGCGTCAAATTACCATCCAAGTCCATACTCTCCATAGTTTGTTGCATCTGCACACCACAATCTCCTAAAGTATCACTGTCCAAGGACGGCTCCTCATTCTCAACAATCTCCAGCACCAACTCAGCCATGCCGACATTCGAACCTTGGATGACCCTATTGTATCGGGACCACTCTGCTTGGTTGCACAAGTCCATCATGACATAGTGTGCCCTATTCTTTCCAACATCGAACCTACCCTTTAGTGTGAAAGCCTCGCCAAACTTCAAACTCAAACGGTCACATAGATCGCGGAAACTAGGGGTGCCATCAAACCATTCCAATTCTTCATACATATCCTCAAACTGGCAATCCTCTCTCCTAACACTTCCTCCGTAAAAAACTCTTACACCGTAATCCATCTACAAAACGATTTGACATCTCATTATTAAATGACCATTATGGTACTACTAATTACTACATAACTAACTAAATAACTAATATTACCTAATAAGTCAACTGTGTCGTCAATAACAAATCATCATTACCAAACTAAATAACTTAATAACTAATATTACCGAATAACTAAATAACTAATAGGTACGTAACTAAATAACTAAAAGTCTCTAATAAATTCCGAATAACTAATAATCGTTAACTAATTAACTAATACCTAAACAACTAATAATCGTAAAAACTAATAATTCAATATCTAAACAACTAATAAAAACAAATAAATATCTAAACCGCTAATAATTCAATCACTAAACAACTAATAACTAAACAAGTAATAATCGTAATAATTCAATAACTAAATAATACAATGACAAATAAATAAATAACTAAATAAATAATAAAAGCTTATTAATATTTACTACAAATATACAATTTAAACGACAAAGTAAACAAAATTACCGTAAAAAATTTTCGGGGTCGCGGCGCGGGAACGAATGCCGAAGACGCGGCCGAGGGCGCGGTCGCCGGGGACGCGGGAGACGACGCGGTGGCGCGGACGACGCGGTGGCGCGGCCCCCGGGGCAGCCGGGGGGCGGTGTGGCGCGGCCGGGGCGGCCGGGGCGCGGCGGAGGTCCTCCGGCGGCGCGGGAACGGCGCGGGGACGACGGGGGACGCCGGGGCGAGGCCGGGGCGCCCGGAGGCCGGTGGGCCGCGGCCGGGGGAGTCCGGGGACGGTGGGGCGCGGTCACGGCGGCACGGACACGGCGCGGGGAGGCCGGAGGCGGCGGGGAGGCGCGGGGGAGGGCGGAGGCGGCGGGGACGCGCGGGCAGGCAAGAGGCAGCGGGCGGGGGCGAGGCCGGGGCGCGGCTTATATTTAAGCCGCGCCCCGCCGTGACCGGTGGCGGGGTATACCCCGCCATGATCCATGGCGGGTTAGGCATACCCCGCCACCCATCATGGCGGGGTACGCCCCGGGTGCCCGCCACGTCACCCCTGCCACGCGGACGTGCACCCCGCCACCATGCATGGCGGGGTACAGTGCATTTGCCCCGCCATGCATGGTGGCGGGGCCAAACGGGTTAGATTTAAAATTTTTTTTTAAGACGGGTTAAATTTAAAATTTGTTTCAAATTTGGGCTAAAAATAAAAAAAAATTCGCTATCTAGGATTTGGATGGATCTAATCGATTATGATCCCTAACTATCCAAGTTATTTAAAGAAGACAGAAGAACAGATACAAGCGGACTCCGTATCACGCTAGACGAGAGCTATTGTAACTTGTATGAGCATGAGTTATTATATATATAAGTCTGGATAGAAGAAGATCTTCATTGTTTGGTGGTTAGAGGGAGACAGATAAAAAAAATGGACGGACCGAAAAAATGTGCTGAATTTTGTCTCTTTATTATTGGGTATATATATAGATCTAGATCTCACAATCCTAGAATTCGCTAGATTCTGTTAGATTTTAACATACAGACATAGAATCCAATAAACGTACTAGATTTTTTAATCCACATTTTTAGAATCCATCAGGATTCAAACAAAACCAAAGACGATCCGGAAGATAATCCAAGATGTGGTGTCCACTTCTTTGCAACTGGCAGATGCAGACTCAAATTTGAATTCTCGTGGTACTACAGGGTTGTTTAGTTTCTCCTTAAAAAATTTTCATCCCATTACATCGGATGTTTGGACACATGCATGGAGTATTAAATGTAGACGAAAAAAATAACTAATTACACATATTACGATAATTTTGTGAGACGAATTTTTTGAACCTAATTAATACATGATTTGACAATGCCGTGCTACAGTAAATACGTGCTAATGATGGATTAATTAGGCTTAATAAATTTGTCTCGCGGTTTCTAGATGAGTTATGTAATTAGTTTTTTAATTAGTATCCGAACACCCCTTTCAACATCCCTTAAAACATCCAATGTGATATCCAAATTTTTTTTCACCCAGGAACTAAACACCCCCTATTTTTTTTGTTGCAACGCACAACCATGATTCTAGTCCCGTGTGAATTTTGGCTAGCCCGGGCCAGACCCCGCAAAAAAGTGTTTGAACCTGATACACCGTGGCAACCTAGTCAACAGGTACCCGAAACCTGGCAGGTTTTTACTCTATTAGGGTAAAGGTTTAGCTCAATTTCTCTACCCATAGGTTTATTAAGGGGCAAAATGCTAGACCTAGCGGGTTTGCGTGTGTGGGTCTGGGGGTGTAGTATCCAAACCCGTAAACCCATGGGTTTTTTAAACCCGTAAACTTGTATCTTAGATAATCATAAACATTTGTGAAAGATTAAGAAAAAGGATAGCTGATATATGCCTACCATTAGCGTGTTGGTGCTACATGGGCTTTGATACAGTTGTGGCCCAGTTAGGCCAGCAGCCTTTGGCGGAGATGGATAGGGGCAGCAGCAGCACACAGCAGTGCTTCATTTTGTCCCACCTCGTGAAGCCAAGCAAACATAGGGGCAATGAATCTCTATAAAATGGAAAGCCAGGGCTGGCTGCCTCAGACTTAAGGAGGGTCATCCGCCTCCAATCCATGGCGTGGTTGGGAGGAAAAATAAAATTCTCTTATAAATAATAGCTTTTTGTTTTTATTTTTGTATATTATATTACTTTTATTTTTGTACTCCCTCTATATCATTAGAGTTCGGATTTAGAAGTTGTTTTAGAAGTTGTTTTAGACAAGAATATAAATCATTAATAACTTTTAGACAAGAATATAAATCATCAATAACTTTAGTATATAAATATAAATTTAGAAGTTGTTTTAGATAAGAATATAAATCAGTAACTTAATATAAATCATCAATAACTTTTAAGTTGTTGAGTATATAAATATAAAAACTATATGAATAGATTTATCTTATATAAAAATTATACATATATCACTATTCTATAAATATTTTTTATAATATAAAAATAAGAGAATAAAGTTGTGTTTTTGGAATATAAATCATCAATAATTTAAAACTTTTAAGTTGTTGAGTTTGCAAATATAAAAATTATATGAATATATTTATCTTGAAATATAGTTTCATAAAAGTATACATATATCACTTTTCTATAAATATTTTTACAAATATAAAAATTATATGAATATATTTATCTTGAAATATACTTTTATAAAAGTATACATATGTCACTTTTTATAAATATTTTTTATAAAAACAATAGGTCAAAGTTGTGTTTTGGAGACCGTATCGCTGTCCTAAACGACTTTTAAATCCGAAGACTTTTAAATCCGATATAAATAGAGTATATGTATCATATATATATATATATATATATATATATATATGCTACTTGGGTCTATTGTTACTGTCGGGCATGGGCAACCCGTGGGTACCTGAAACCCACGTGGGGGGCACGGGTCTGGGCAAAATTCTGCACCCGTCATGGGTCATGGGTTCATTTAATTTTTATGGGCATGGGTTTGGGACAGTAAAACCCAGCGGGTCGGGTTTGTAAATTCTGCACCCGTCATGGGTCATGGGTTCATTTAATTTTTATGGGCATGGGTTTAGGACAGTAAAACCCAGGGGGTCGGGTTTGTGCATCAAAGTGCCGCCTTTGCGATGCACCAAGGCCAAGCGAGAAGCCATGTAGGTTTGGCCTTCGGCCTTCGTAAGCTGCAGCCCAAAAGGCTTGGCCTTTGGCGCTTGCACAGCTCTAGCCCAGAAATATACTTTTCTATAAGCAAAATATATATTGCTTGTGTTGAACTGTAGGAGGGGGAGGCAATAGAATTATGGTTCTCTTTGGAAGGGGCTTTTGTAGAGGTTTCTCCACCATCTCAATAAAAGGCCCTACTAAATAAATGAGTATATAAGAGAGACTTTTGAAGCAAAAGCAAAACAAAAACAGTAAAAACGAAGTCACTTTGGGGCTAGAAGCTGAAGCCACCAAAAACCGTGTTTTTTGCTTCACCGTTTCTGGAGAGATTTCCAAGCCCTATCAAAGAGAGATTGATGATTTCTCGCTTACCACTATCGCTGCTTAAACTCCAAAAAATATTTTGAGATTTTCAAATTTAAGAGTTTAATAGAGTTTGACTAATTACTCATTGACTGCAGTTTCACACAACTGTGAGAATAATATTATAATTGATAATTTATGATCTTATATATAATATTGTCCAAGTTATATTATCGTTTATTAATATTGTTTACAGTATTATATTATCAAAGTTAGTACTACCTGTTAGGACCGACCCTGGCCATATCTTATCCTGGCTTCACTTTCTGTACATACCCATGGCATTATTGCCAGTAAGAAACACCATCACAAGCCAAAAGGTCCTGTTCCACCTGAACAAACTTTTGTTATATTCAAATAATTCTTAATTATTAATAAGTCTAGAAAATGCTATGCCACTATTACATATTTAGGACTCCTTTGGATTGTAGATTTTTTTTTCTGCATTTTCCTTTGAAACTTCTGTTCCAAAGGAACCCTTAGTATATCTGTTGAGGACACGTACTGATTTGTAAAATGAAAAGGCAGGGAGGGGTAAGGTGGTGCGCATCTCTCCGATCAGTCGGACCTAACAACAGTCCATGATAAGACGTCGAAGAAAATAGGGGAAGTGGCCCACTGCAAAAAATACAGAGGCCCGAACAAAATTTATTTATCAAAAATAAATAAATAAATATTGGTTCTATGTACTGGTAAGCCAAAATAACTTCATTTATTAAGGTGAAGGGCCCAAGAGGCCCAATATCTCTCACGGTGTCCAGAACTCTAGATTAGTTAGTTACGCCTCAAGATGGGCGTGGAGCGGATCCATCCAGAGGTTCGTCGAACCGATCCGAAAAAGTGAATCAAATGGCCCCTAGTGCAACCCATGACACAGCAGCGGGACGATGGATCAGAACCACCCGAACCAAAGGATCGAGTGGCAACTGCTCCCAAGTGACCAGCCAAAGTAATTTTTTGAAATTTTGCACTCAGTGAGAATCGAACCTGTGACCTCTCACACATGTGCGAGCTCCTCTACCACTACACCTCTCTTTTATTTGTGTCTATATTCCATTTCGGTTCCCCAAATATTATACCAAATCAAGTGTAAATTGATTGTTTGAGGCCCTAAACGAATTCAAATAAAAAAGTTGTCAACTATAAAGTTTCATAACTTTTCGAGATCTACAATTTTCATTTAGGAAGTTTCTCGGTTTCTCCGTCCGAGGTCGTTTGAAAAATTCGAATTTTAAAATTTTGAATTTCAAACGTAGTTTTGCATGACAAGATGATTTCAAATTAAAAAGTTGTCAACTACAAAGTTTCATAACTTTTCGAGATCTACAATTTTCATTTAGGAAGTTTCTCCATCCGAGGTCGTTTAAAAAATTCGAATTTTAAAATTTTGAAGTTCAAACGTAGTTTTACATGACAAGATGATTTCAAATTAAAAAGTTGTCAACTATAAAGTTTCATAACTTTTTGAGATCTACAAACTTTATTTTGGTGTTTTTCCATCCGAGGTCTTTTGAAAAATTCGAATTTTAAAATTTTGAAATTCGGATGCAGTTTTGCATGACAACATGATTTCAAATTAAAAAGTTATCAACTATAATGTTTCATAACCTTTCAAGATCTACAATTTTCATTTAGGAAGTTTTTCCATCTGAGATCGTGGTTCTAACATTATTCACAAATCTTATATATCTCTCTTGTAGTTTCATAAAACTATATGAGAGACGTGTAGATTTTGTGAACAACGTTACTATCGCTTTGTCGAATGAAGAAATGACCAAAATAAACTTTATAGATCTTGAGAAGTTATGAAACTTTGTATTTAAAAACTTTTTAATTTGAATTAATTTAGGGCTTCAAAATGTGCTTTGAAAAACTGCTTTGCCGAGTGAAAAAACACTCGGCAAAGACCTTCTTTGCCGAGTGTTTTTTATTGGCACTCGGCAAAGCAGCTTCTTTGCCGAGTGTTTTTTTGGCACTCAACAAAGAATGTCTTTGCCGAGTGTTTTTTTTGCACTCGGCAAAGCAGCTTCTTTGCCGAGTGTTTTTTATTTAGCACTCGGCAAAGAGTTTCTTTACCGAGTGCCCGAAAAAAACACTCGGCAAACAATATGGTACTCGGCAAAGAACCGGATTCTGGTAGTGGTAGCTATGTTTAAATAAAACGGAGTGTAGAGTTGGAGATGATGCTACCGAGCCCGTGTAACTCGTAGCCGAGTAAACCTCAGGGCCCAAGGTGGATCCCACCTCCAGCAGGCTATGCAAAAATTAATGTTCACGCCACAACCTCTAAGAACTCGAGCATGGTGGCAGTGGCTGCGGTTGCTCAGGGATGCAAGTGGGCTGTTCTTAGGAGCTTCAGCAGCTGTGTTGAAAGGGATTACAAAAGCGGAAATTGATGAATCTCTTGCTTGCAGAGAAGGATTGGCTCTAGCAAGAGACCTACTCATCCAGAGGTTCAGGCTGGCATTCAACTGTGCAAACATGGTAAAAAATCTCATAGGCAACGGTATGGGCAGCTATGGCCAGGTAATCAAGGAGGTAAAGGCAGGAGGAAGAAGTTTTGAGGCGGCGGAGTTTGTGTATGACAACAGGCAAGCCAACAACGATGCACATATATTAGCTCATAGCTTGACTTACAGTCTGGTGGGTACGTCTTTGGTTTCTAGATCCACCTGATGGTGTTTTTAATTCTTGTTCCTTTAATTCTTGAATAGAATGGGAAGAGTTTCTAAAAAAAAAAACAGAGCTCTCTATTTAAATAAACAACTAAAAACCCCTAAAAATGGCTAAAAATTAAAATATTTCAGTAGAAGTTTTTTTCAGACTAAAAATGAAGACTTCAAAAGCCACATTATTCTAGGAGGACGATAAAGCGCGACCGGTGGCTCCACCCTGCGCGTGCCTTCCTAATTGCGCCACCCCGCCCCCTAAATTCCGTTGTGATGCATCTCCGCCGTCCTCGCCCCCGCCTCTACCCCCACCATTGGTGGCTGACGGCTCCCGCCACCTTGCCACGCCACCCACCTCCGTCCCTCATCGTCGCCCACCCTAATCCTAGGGCATAGGTGAGCTCTGCCGCGACGCCCCAACCGCCAGCCCCCGCCCAACCGCTGTCACCCGCCGTCTCGCCCGCCTCCACTCCCGTGTCGCGGCCGCCCCCAAACTCCCTTCTAAGACCGCCAGAGAATACAACCCTAACCCTACCAGAACCCTAACCCTAATGTCGTCGCTGTCTTCTTTCTCTCCGGTGGAGCGCGGGCGCCGACGAGCCCCCCTCTTCATCCTCTCCAGCGCGGTGCATGCGCACGTTCCGTGTGGAGTGCGGCCCATCGCGTAAATAACTTTGCGATGATTCTAACCTGTAATGGATGGTTCATCTAAACCTTACCAAGAAATTGTACGGAGCAACTCAGAAACAGAATGATGCAGCTCCAGCCACGTTTGAATACGAAATTCTGTTCACTTTTGACTTTCTGAAACCATGGTTAGACTACTACAGTAGCTTTTTGTGCGTTTTTATCCAGCTCGTGCTCGCTTCACGTATTAACGCTCAAATAGATTTGTGTTTTATGGACTGTATTGATGCCCGAAATCTCAACATATATTTGCTACATCAGGTGAATTGTGTGACTTACTCCCTCAGCAGTCAGCTCCCCTCATAAATAACTATCCTTTTGGAATGCCCCTGCAGTTAAGATTAGAATTATGACCATTTGAATATTTCGAATGAACTTTCAAAATGGTATGTTACAATTTTTTTTCAAAAGTAGCTATCAATATTATAAATAATTTTAACACTATGAATTAATGGTAAAAAGAAGCAGTGTCAATTATCGACGAATGAAAGAAGTACTAAACAGTTTCACATGCACCTAAATACTTTTTTCACAGTAAAATTTGGCTTTTAGTATGCACTATGCAGTTTCTATGTAAATGCAAAACTATATGAAAGACTATAAAATCAGTAGCATATACAACAAAAAATCTCTTTAGAGAAAATAATCTAATACCAGTTGTAAATTTTTTTTAAACAAAGCACATAGAACTAGCATATGTTACACCCATCTAAAATATAAACATATTTAATTTAATTTAAGAAATCCTAACTTTTCTTAAACAAAATACAGAGATGTACTTTGGACATCACCAACTATCTCTGTGAATGAACACTTGCACATGCTTCCCCAAGCTTTGAACTTTCAAGAGACTAAGTTGGAAAATCTTAAAATTAATAAAATCACCACAGGTGTCTCATTAACTTAATAGTTACAGTGCCTACCGCCGAAACAAACAATTAGCAAAAAATCCTAACATATGTGCTATAGGTTGCAGGCTCACATTTCAGATGGGTTCCACCAAAAAAAAAGTAACCAACTAAGCTAAACTTGTGAGTTCACAAACCCGAATATGTAGGTTTCACCCAAACAAACATAACCAGATGAGCATCTGGGTTGATCAGTTTTGCAAGTAAGCCTAATTTCATGTATATGTGTCAAACATTTAGTAATCATGATGTTTAATCTCTGCTACCTATTATTAAAGGGAAGAAGGTTTCTTGGTCCATCTTCCGACGAGGATGTGACAGACCCAATCTATTATATGCGCATGTGAGTTAAAGTGGCGCGTGTTCAAGTATGAGATAGAGTCCGACTCCAAAACGAATTAGAATACGGAGCATTTCCATGGTCTGTCACTCTCTTTACATGCTTCTATGAGTTAGAGTAGAGTGTTCAACTAAGGTACAGAATAGGATCCCATAAGGAATTGAATTGGAAAGCAATACATAATCACTGATAAACTCTAGGCCTCGTATACCCGTACGAGTTACAGTAGCATGCGCCTAGGCACGTACATTAAAGAGTTCAATTCCAAGACGATTTGAAACACACATGACGTAAATGCTGAACAAATCTTTGAGCTGCAAATCATCTAGGTGTACGCATCAACCTGTACGTCCCAATCCAATGCACATGCATGTTTGCTAGATAGTCTATAAAAACATACAACTAGATTTATTATATATGGAAATACTTCCATTCCATATTCAGTTTGTTCTACAAATGATACATCTTGTAAAACCTGGCCAAATAAGTTGCACCGCCTCCTGTCACAAATAACAAGTGGCATTTTGTACATCTCAATGCGGTCTTACCGTGATCTCTACTAGTGCTTTTTTTTTGTAAAATATTTGTAAAAATAAAAAAATATTTACTCTTGCGAAACTACAATTCGAGGAAAATCTATTCATATTATTTTCAATAATTAAATTCGACTACTTTCAGTTTATTATTGTTTACTTTTACATAATTAAAAACATCACTTATTCGTGCCTAGATTAATGTAATATTTCTGAATGGAGGAAGTAAATTAGTTAGAAAATGATATATGCATGCCAATGATCTTAATCGGATATTAATTGCATGACAGCAACAGAGTCAAATGAAAGAAAAACTGGACTGCACATCTGTCGATCGAGCAGCAGCCGGCGGTTCCGGCGGTTAACTAACCACCATGGATGACGATGAAACTTTGTGTTGTGTGGGTGTGATGCAACTATACTCTGAAAACCGACCAAATGGAGCACACCTACGCACCTGCGAGACCAAGCACGAAACCTCTAGTAGAAAATATAAATTCACCGATCGAGCTGATGCATGCAACAAGGTCTAACTAGGACGCACCACCAGCTCAGCACGTACAGCAATTGCTCGCCAGTTGATCGTCTGCAATTTGGCGACCATCACAAGCAATTCCTTCGCAGCATTGACTAGCTGCGATCGATCCCAAAGTCATCTCACAAGATTGATTATTCTCGTCCTCATCCAATCAGAGCTGCTATAGAAATTCTTATTGTGAAGTCGAACGCATGAAGCGATATGGGAGATCGGCCGGACGTATAAATACATGTACTTGCTAACCAGGCAAGATATTCGAGAGTAGCCGTACTGCAACAAGTCTAGTCTAGCTAGCTGCAAGAAGAGCATTTTGATAATATTTGGCATTGGCAGCAAGCATCTAGCCATGCCGTCGCTTCAAGCGGTGATGGTGCACGGCGGCGACGAGAAGAAGGTCGGCGCCACGAATGGAGCGCCGCCCACATACACGCCGCATACTCTGGTGAGCCTCCTCCGGGCGCGGTCGGAGCGGAGCACCAAGGCCGAGGAGAAGGTGGAGTGGGTGCGGTCGCAGCTCGTCGGCCACGACGCCGAGTTCAACACGCCGTTCGGCCGCCGCGCGCTCCTCTACGCCGACCACACCGCCACCGGCCGCAGCCTCCACTACATCGAGGACTACATCCTCAAGAACGTCCTCCCCTTCTACGGTCAGCGTGCATGCCTTTCACTCCCCAAGCAACACCATCGATGCATGAGCATGAGCATGGACACCACCGCATGCGTCTCGATCATCATAAACAGGAAGATGCTGTCGACACTACCTGACAGATGCATGGCTGTGTGTGCAGGGAACACGCATACGGAGGACAGCTACGTGGGCAGCAAGACGACGCGGATGGCGAGGAAGGCGGCGAGCTACATCAAGCGGTGCATGGGTGCGGGCCCCGACGACGCGCTGCTCTTCTGCGGGTCGGGCGCCACGGCGGCGGCGAAGCGGCTGCAGGAGGCGATCGGCGTGGCGTGCCCGTCGGCGCTGCGTGCCTCCGCGGCGCAGCTGCTGCGCGCGGAGGAGCGGTGGGTCGTGTTTGTGGGGCCCTACGAGCACCACTCCAACCTGCTGTCGTGGCGGCAGTCCCTGGCCGACGTCGTGGAGATCGGCGCGGGCGCGGGCGCCGACGGCGACGACGGGCTCGTCGACCTCGACGCGCTGCGGCGCGCGCTGGCGTCGCCCGAGTACGCCAACCGCCCCATGCTGGGCTGTTTCTCGGCGTGCAGCAACGTCACCGGCGTGCTCACCGACACCCGCGCCATCGCGCGCCTCCTCCACCAGCACGGCGCCTTCGCCTGCTTCGACTTCGCCGCCAGGTACGTGTACTCGATCTAGGTGCCTGTCCCATCCATGCGTAGAATAGTATTGTTTGACCTTTAGTTTTCCTTCCATGGTGTAGAAATTAGAATAGTACTAGTTCGCATTGAGGTATAAACTTTAAGTTGTTTGTTATACAATATACTTCTAAAATTCACGGTTGCACCTCAGCTAGAAATTCAGAAATTATGTTGTTTCGTTGTTCAGGTTTTCTTTGTTTGTAGCCGTGAATTTCTTCTAGGCTCGTGACAGTCGTGACAACGTATGAACACACAACTTAATAGTCTGGCACGCATGCATGATGGCCAAAATTTAAGTCCTTGCGGCTATACAGTTCAATTCCAAATGCAGGCAACAACCCTCGTTTTGTCGATGTCTATAGAATATATACGTGAGGTTTGAAACTTGACGCCATAGAACAATTAATGCAAATGTAAGCACCTGTATCAGAACGAAATTCAGTCCACAGTGCATTTCTGCTGTTTGATCCATTCAGCGGTCCGGACCTGATGAACAGAAAAATCTAGCGTCATTCTTTGAATAGTAATAACAACTGGGTCAATTTGATTTCGCGATTTGCATTGATTTCCTCACCTGCAGCTGCAGGCGCGCCCGTTTCCTCCATCCTTGACATCAAAATTTGACAAATTTCGCCACCTGCTGCATGCTGCATGATGATATCACTTTCATGGCTTGCCAGACTTATTATTAGGCCTTGTTTAGATGTACCCTAAAAGTTAGAATTTTTTCACTCTCTCTTCATCACATCAATCTTTGAACCCATGCATGAAGTAGTAAATATAGATAAAAAAATAACTAATTACACAGTTTAGTTGGATATCACGAGATGAATCTTTTGAGCCTAGTTGGTCCACGATTTGACAATATTTGCCAAATAAGACGAAAGTGATACTATTCATCGGGTTCAAAATATTTGCAATCTAAACGTGGCCTTATCAAGAACGCATCCATCAAACGTTAGTAGTAGTTAGATGAAGTCGCTGAAATATTTTCGCGTCTGGGTTCCGCATCGTTGAAGCAATCTCATACATATTTTCCTTGCCCGGCTGGCTTTGTTTGTTAATTTTATTTCCAAGTCAATTAGAAGGAGCGGAAAGAAACTGAGCCACAGGTCAGCATCGCAATTCCAGTTCGTAGCTCATCGGACAGCGAAAGCCATTGACCTCTACCTGCTACATGCATACGCGTCAGAACAGAAAACCCATGTGAATAGCCTCGCTCTCTCAAGAAACCACACAAGCTTCAATGGACGGCGTTCGGGCGTTGCATCGCGTCTCCCTCATCTGAATAGTCTGATTGCGTATTGTTGTTTGTTTATATTATACATTTATATACACCAACACAACTACGAAACACACAGATACGAAATCAAATAAATAAATTAAAAAGATATACTGTATATATGCGACTTGCGTGAGTCGATCGATCGTTGACATCGTATTTCCCTGCTGTGTGTTTTCTCTGGGCATTAATGCAGCGGGCCCTACGTGGACATCGACATGCGGTCGGGGGAGATGGACGGCTACGACGCGGTGTTCCTGAGCCCGCACAAGTTCGTCGGCGGGCCGGGCACGCCGGGGATCCTGCTCATGAACCGGGCGCTCTACCGCCTCGCCGGCATGCCGCCGTCCACCTGCGGCGGCGGCACCGTCGCCTACGTCAACGGGTTCAGCGAGGAGGTGAGTGAGGCCACCAACGACAAGCTCGCCGACGTACTAGCTCCTACACTACTGCATGCTTCTGTACTTATTTGTTCGTGCATGCATGTAAATTCCAAGTTAAGTACTACAGGGGTCTTGATGAAACCCGAATGTTTCGTACTCGGGTATACTGCAATCATTATAGTCGTCATATGCACGCTTGAACCGTCGGAGTCATCACAAGTACTTACTAGAGGTGTACATGCACTGTGCTGTGCATGCATGACGAATTGACGATCCAGTCGCTGACGCACAGTGCCGTACCGTATGCCCGGGTGCATGCATGCATTGCAGGACACGGTGTACTACGACGACATCGAGGAGCGGGAGGACGCCGGCACGCCGCCGATCGTGCAGAAGGTGCGCGCGTCGCTGGCGTTCTGGGTCAAGGAGCACGTCGGCCGCGACGCCGTCGCGCTGCGGGAGCAAGTCTACGCGGAGGCGGCCATGGCGCGGCTGCTCAGCAACCCCAACGTCAGGGTGCTCGGCAACGTCGCCGCGCGCCGCCTCCCCATCTTCTCCTTCCTCGTCTACCCGGGCGGCGGAGACGACACCTCTTCGGCGACGGCGACGACGGGGAGCCCGCGACAGCGGCGGCTGCCCCTGCACGGCCGGTTCGTCGCCAAGCTCCTCAACGACCTGTTCGGGATCCAGGCCAGGGGCGGCTGCGCGTGCGCGGGGCCCTACGGCCACGCGCTCCTCGGCGTCGGCGAGGACCTCTCGCACCGCATCCGCGACGCCATCGTCAGGGGGTACCACGGCGTGAAGCCCGGGTGGACGCGGGTCAGCTTCGCCTACTACCTCTCCCGCGACGAGTTCCGCTTCGTGCTCGCCGCCATTGACTTCGTCGCCGCGCACGGCCACCGATTCCTCCCGCTCTACAGCTTCGACTGGGCCACGGGGAACTGGGAGTTCCGCAGACGAACGTTCAAGCACCACGTCATGAGGGAGGAGCTGCTGCGCGATCACCGTGGCCGCCGCCGCACCTCCGCCACCACCGTCGTCGACGCCGATTCAGACGACGACGACGACGAGCACTACCCGAATAAGAAAACCGCTGCCGCGGATCAGCAGCAGGCTGCTGCTGGCCTCACCGCCGACAAGTTTCAGAGCTACCTGGAGACTGCCACTAAGATCGCGCTCTCACTGCCGGACACGTACCATGAACTCGTTGCCAGCGTGCCCAAGGGATTGGACCCGAACATTATACTCTTTCGAGTGTGATTATTAAATAAATAGTATTAATTGGTGTCAAACCGATATCGATCGACAAGGTGTGCTCTAATCACTATACTGTATAGTGTGTGTATATATAACACTGAGTTTTTTTTATTTTGAAAACCAAAAGTATAGAGAGTTTCCAACAACGGAAAAGAAGAAAAAGTTTTATGACTATATATATATAGTTCCTTGTATATGAAACGATGCCTGCATTATACTTGTATCATGTGTATTAGACTCCAGAGATGGACTGAACAATGGTAGACTGCTTGCAAATGCAGAGTACAGAGATTGGATTGCAGATTTGCAGTTGTATTATCTCCCTGAATAAATTAATTCCTAGAGTTGTTTCTATATGCTACCAAATATATATATAAAAAGCACCGAGATTTATGACACCAAATTTATATTGTTAGATACACTGTAAAATATATATTTTTATAATTTGTTCATTTGGTATCACAAATCTTGTTGTATTTTTCGTATAAATTTAGTCAAACTTGAAGAAATTAACTTAAACAACTCTAGAAATTGATTTATTTAGGAACAAACGATATTTAACAGCCATATAACTGCCAGTATACTATTTCATTTCGGTTCCTTAATCCACTTTCTAGACTGACAAGGAACAAAGCTAACAGTGCATAGCTATTTATATTATCTCACTGCTGGTCTGCTGCATCGTATCAATATAATATTCAGTTGATAGGTAACAACTACTCCGCGCCATGACATCAGAGCTCTGAATCTTTCCTCAGTATGGCCATGGCAAGCAAGCAACCACTCGTTCATGCCGGTCTGCCACATGCCATGCATATGCTTGAATTTATGCAGCACGCTGCAGACTCGATCTCTTGCTTGTGGATCACACTATCCAGATCACACTACACATATTCAAAGCTGCTTTCTCCTGATAAGAGATATATACGTGCGCGTGTACGCGTGTACGAAACAAGTCAGCCGGCCGCTAGAAAAACAAAGCAGTTTTCTGGAAACTTGGGAAAAAGTTTACTGAAACGATGCCATCGGAGTTGCAACTTGAGTGAGGAGAACGGGCCGGTGATTTCATCCAGTGCCGTCATCACGGCATGTGACCTCAACGGGTGCCTTCTTCCAGGAGGTTTCAAAACTTTGAATGGTTCGGGTTTTTCTTTCAAACAAATACTTTGAATCATTCGCTGCTCAGATTACTCAATTATATTATGCCTGAAAAAGAGTGTACCACTACTACAGAACCAACCATCACTGCTGGTTCGTAATATGAAATGGCAGTGATAAACCTTTAATGCTGATTCTTAGCTTCAAAATAAAAAAATGACTGGGGATCCCAAAAACCGACAGTGAAGGTCATCATCACTGTCGACTAGTGGCTCGAACCGACAGTGATATGGTTTGAGCCGGCAATGATAGCTGCACAACACAAAAGACGACGTCCTCCTTGCTCGCATCCCGAGCACACTCAGCCAAGGAGGCGCCTTTTCCCACCTCTCAATCCATTGTTGCGGTCATTTTTCACCAAAATACTCATGGAATGTCTTGGTTTTTGAAGCATGGACATGATCTTCTTGCTTTAAGGTTAGTAACAAGCATCCATGATCCATGCCTTTGAATTTAAAGCTTTTTAATTGTTTTTATGGCTAGATTGCTTGATTCTCATGCTAGTTGTTTCTCCATTTTAGAGAGCACTTTTCAATTGGATCTTTGGGAAGGCATTCAAATTGTTGTGAATTCATCTTTCAAAAGGTTGGTGTCTATGAACCCATTTTAATTCCTAGCAAATTACATGGTGGTTTTGATGATTGTTAGTACGTGATGCTTTAGTTCTTGTATGGAGTAGAGTAGAGATTTTTCAATAGGGCTACCAATTTTAGTTTTGATGAGCACATCCATGTGACACTTAGCAACCCATTATTTTTAGCTACAATTATTATTCATGAAGGCTCCAATTTTTATTCTCCTATAATTAGTCTCTCTATTTTTATGTGACATAAAGTAGAATAATTGTTCTTCAAGAGGGGCCTACCAATTTTAATTTGATGAGCACACCATGTGACACCTAGCGACCCATTGTTTTGAGCTACAATTGTTGTCCATGAATAAGGCTCTAATTTTTGCTTTCCTATAATTAGTCCGTCCCCCTATTTTTATGTGGCATGAAGTAGAAAATTTGTTCTTCGAGAGGGGCTACCAATTTCAATTTTGATGAGCACATCCACGTGACATCTAGCAACCCATTGTTTTGAGCTACAATTATTGTTCATGAATAAGACTCCAATTTTTATTTTCCTATAATTAGTCTGTTTCTCCATTTTTATGTGGCATTAAGTAGAATAATTGTTCTTCAAGACAGGATACCAATTTCAATTTTGATGAGCACATCCATGTGACACCTAGCAACCCATTGTTGTGAGATACAATTGTTGTTCAACTTTCCTATATTTTTCTGTGCAAAGATCCATTGAGGGCGGATGTACAGTTTGCCATTTGCGAACTTGCAGTACTTGATGGGCATCAGCACCTTCATCACGGCTTCCAAAGCTTATGCTAGGGATGGACAGCCTGTATTCTACCCATGTAGAGATTGCAAAAATTTCAGAAAATTTGTTAACTTGGAGCAAATACGATTGCACTTGATTACTAGGGGGTCCGTGAAAGATTACACGATATGGAGTAAGCATGGAGAGGTTGGTGAGAATGTTCCACAACAAACCTTCGATAATGTCATCATGCATGACGTAGCACCCCCCCTCCAGGCTGTTACTAACATGGAAATGAGTGTCAACACGCAACCTGTAGCTACCAATAATGATGTGTTTAGGAATACGTTAGCTGACAATACGAGGATGACGATGGCCTTCCTCATTTGCTACGTGATGTAGACAGCGGATTCCTTAGTGCTAGACAGTTGAAAAAGCTAGAGATACTGACAAAGGATGGAAAAACACCATTGTATCCATGTTGTCTAGTGAGCAATTGCATGCAGACATCATGCTATTAGAGTTGAAATTTACGCATGGATTGGGCGATAAAGACTTTGATGACTTGTTATGTGTCCTGAGGAAACTGCTACTAGACCATAATGAGTTGCCAGAAAAGACATACCTAGGCAAGAAAACGATCTGCCCAATCGGCCTCGTGGTTAAGAAAATCCATGAGTGTTCCGATGATTGCATATTGTATCGTAGAGATAAATACAAAGACTTGGATGCATGAGTGTAAAGCTCCATGGTGCAAGCAAGGCCCATCAATTGAGGCTAGCAGGACCAGAGGAGGACCCCTAAAGGTCGTTTGGTATTTCTCTATATTTTCCTATATACTTTTACATATGTACACATTATATATGTATTCAGAATTTGGAATATCAATTTTCATTTTTTCACAAGAAAATATTTCTAGAATTAGCTAGGAGGAAATTGTTTTCCATAGGCGGCTTGGATTCTCAACCGCCTCTGAAAAATATATTTCTAGAGGCGGATGGGAACAACGACCGTCTCTAAAAATCTATTTATAGAGGCGACTCCTCCTATTATATATAGTCATAAAAAATCATTTAAAATTGAAAAAGGCTTAATATTTATTGTTCAGACAATACATACGGTAACTTCGTCAATCTCAAGATGTACCGGTACAATCTTTTTAAAGAAATTTATAGGGCTTATGATATGTGTGCGTGAGTGTGTGCACGTATATATGTGAGTTATATTTTCATTTAAAAAAGGGTATATGACAATATATACTCCTTACCAAATATCTAAGCCATGGTTGAATTTTTACTACAGTATAGTTTAAGCCCAATTGTCCACTGTCCATCCAATCGGCAAGGTCAACCTTGGCAAGTAGCTAGCAGATGGGATAGCCAGCGGCTGTGCGTTCTTCTCTCCATGTTGACTTTCGCTCTGCGTTCGTTGGCAACACGTCGTTGCCGTGTTTTTACTTCACGCGCAGACTTCACCGGGATTGGGAGGAGAAACAACATTAGCGCGTCTTGATTTATGCAGGCCGTGCACTGCCTGCCGGCTGCCGCCTATTGCATTGGTACGGTACCCCACACGTACGAATAGAGGACATGTAGGTGATCGTTTCATAATCAAGTGATAGAGCCTATCGATGCTTTTCTCACAATTAATAATAAAAAGATGGGGACAAGAAGACGAAGAAAATGAGTGACGGCAAACAAATGGGAATAGTTAATATAAGTTCATTTTACTTTTTATGTTCTCAGGTTATATGAAAATATAGGCTCAACGTATTTGACTTCTTCTGATTTCAGACCATTATTTTGTGTTATTAAAAAATAGTACTAATATAGATTTTGTTAAAACAATAGAGCAGGAATTCATAAACTGTGATGGACATGGTGGCATGTTGGGCTAAGACTCGAGAGAAAACAATCAGAAAGGCTGCTGAGCGATCGGTTTGGACATAATGGGCCACCACACCCATCAGCCCAACTCATTTTAGTGTTGCACAGCACAAGAATTAGGCTCTAACATCGAACAGACCATTGCGCACGCCAAATCAGACACTCATCTCCGTAATACTAAACCTCAGCCAAAAGCTCGAGCATGTCATTGGGCCACGTCGCCTATTTTTTATCGGCCGTTGGATTCCCATGCCGAGTTTGATCGAACCATTTAACCCGGCCATCCAGCTAGCACGCTTCGCGAACCCTACTCCCCACGTCTTCTCCGAGCGCGGCTCCTCCCCAGACTTCTCGGCGCCGCAGCCACCTCCCTGCTCTAGTCCATCCCCCGCGACCCCGCGAGCCAAATCCGTCCGGACGAGAGGCAGATCTAATCAGCGGCGCGTCCTAGGGCGACATGGAGGAAATGGCGATGTGGGCGACCTGTCGTCGCGGGGCGGCCTCCATAGGCGCCTGTCCCGCGCGGGGATCCTGCGGGCGGCGCAAGGACGGCCGCGTGAGAAGGCGCCCAGACAGCAGCCACGACGAGGAGTCACTAGCAGGAACGTCGCCATGCATGCTACTGACGTCGCATGACGGCCTCGACCTTGCAGCCTGGGCGGCTAAGCCATTGGCGCCCGTCCCCGTGGGGATGCTGCAGGCGGCCGCCTCCTCCAAATGTACACCTCACACGCCACACTGTCGCTGTCTCGCTGATGTGGAGAAGAAGCTGAGTATGGCTGGCACGAGGAAGAAGTCAAGTAGCACCGACGCTGTGCAGCTTCCCCATGCCTCTCTGCTCCCTCCCGCGTTGTAGAGCGCGCATCTAACACCCCAGCAGCTGCTAGAGACAGCTCCATGGACGACACCCACTATATGCTTGATCAAATGACTACAAGGTTTAGCTCTCTTTAGCGGACAGTTATACTTTGCATATGAAGGGCTTCTTTATCTGATAGAAAACTTATTCTTTGATTCATTAGAATCTATACTAAAACATACTAAAGTTTCAGTTCATTTCTATGTTGAAACACCTCTCATGCTTAACTTGAAAGTTTATCTGGCTTCACTGAGATCTTGCTAGACTTGCCTTTTTCTTGACTAAAAAGCTTTGGTTGTAGAATTTTGCAGAATGGAAAAAAAAACACCAAAGACGTGCCTCGGCAGCACCATGTGAACTAGAAGGTACGGATACTGAGTGATGCACTTCTAAAATCATTTGTGTTGATCACTTGACATTGTATTTAATGCCATATTTCTAAAACCATGACTTGATGATTGATGTATCCTCCATGTGCTTTCAAACTCTTGTAGAGTTTCAACATCCGAGGAACTGCTTGCCTGATGAAATGGTGGTTCAGTGTATTGATCGATGAGAGGTTATCTTCTTTTGTCAACTGTAAAGCTGCATGATTTTAGGACTTAGATAAAAACAGCTTATAGTGTTGAAAAATAACATAGCTTTTAGCTAAGCTTAGTGTTGAAAAATAAGATAGGATAGATTTTAGGACTAGCTTTGTTTGGCGCAACCTCAGAACATGCTTTATCTCCCTTTACTTGCAATTATCATCTTACAAGTTTGGCCTTATAGTACATTGCTTCCACTGGTGAAGATAACTAGAAGACAAGGATATCTTAAACCAAGAATTACATAGTATAGCTGATGTGTTTCTGATTACACTATGATAAAGCTGAGATAGCAGCTTTAGTTGGACACAAATTAGTTTCGTTGACAAAGTTCTACAAAGCAAGAGCGTACAAAAGATCAAAATATCCTGTATTTGAGGTCCTAATAATAAAGGACAAAAAAATGGAAAGCGACCAGATATACCAACCTTAAAACAATACAAAAAACATTTTTGTCGTCGTCTGAAGCTCTGATAGTCCGGTTTTCCAGTGCTTAAACTTGCACATTTTATCAATACCTATACATATATCAGATAATTTCGATGATGGAACTCACAACATAAAACTCTACAATATATCCAATTGCTCTGTTGATGACAATTTCATTGTCATCACCTGGATTGTGTTCTTACTTCATAGGAAGAAGTTAGTAAATGAGACGAATGTGTTCTTCTAGATTGCTTGAAAGTAGCTCAAATACAAGTGCATCCTCGGAAATGCTACAGATCTCATGACATGTTTTCTTAGGTGTTTTAGGTTTTGTAGTTAAAAGTGCCATACATCTGCCATTTAGTCAAACCTCTTTCTTCCATATGTTACCTTAGGCCTTGAACCCTTCCTTTTCTCATAGTTAGGTGGTAAGTATTTATGAGAGCGAGATTTGAGACATGATTATTAGCACTGTGTATGTGTT